>CP106722.1:6557006-7079654 GCA_025506655.1 Gossypium rotundifolium | reverse complement strand
AGGTGGCATGTTGTGTAACTGTGAGGTATGAGGTTCAAGTCCTAGGTTACGCAATGGAGTGTTTATTTTGTTGCTTGAGCTGTGTAGGTAGTAGAGTTGGACTAAAACACAGCTAAGGGAGAGTTTGAACTGCTCATGGAGAAATGCAAGGAGGGACAAGGGAAAGAATCAGTGAGAAAATCAAGGAGTGGAGAGAGGAGGGAGTTTGTGCCGATTTGGGACTCTGGCACTCAAGATTTCGGCCAAGAGAGGTGTACTGCTCAGTTGGCTATTTTTCCCTCTTTGGTCGAATGTGGTAGGTTTTCTTTTGGCATTTTTTTTGTATTCTCTACACATTTCTCTTTTGCATTTTTCTTCTTCTCCTTTGCTGCATACACCCTTTTTCCTTTCTTTTCGTTCTTTCGACCTTTCCTTTTTTGTCAATAGGCCGATTTTAAGGTCAACCTTTCCTTTCTTTTCTCCCTTTTTCCCCTTCCTCAAATTGAACTCTCTTCTAGCTGAATATTCTTTATCTTCTAGTCAGTGTACCCTATCAAAATATTCCACTTTCTACCTTCTAAATTTGGTGAATCTCGTAATTATTTAACCCTCTGTGTCGCTTCTTCGTAATGGTTCTCACAATCGGTAAGTGTTCAAATCCATCCTTTGTTTTATTGTTTAAAATCGAATGCACCTATGCTCTTCTATTCTTTTCCAAAATCGACTAACCCTATTGACCGATTGTTATTTCATTCTTCACGTACTGCGCTCATTGCGATTCTAGGGGTTCCCTAGGAGTGCGGAGGCATTCAAGATTCTTCTTTCGTCCTTCAATTGAAGATTTGAGGGGGTAAGTTGGCTTGTTGGCCGATTGTGCTAACGTTCTTAGTATTGGGGTCTTAAGTCTTACTCTTGTAAACAATCCAGTCTTATAGGTTTCATTTCTTAAGCAGAAAATTGGCTAGGTTGAGATATCGATTCTTAATCGGCGATCGCAAGACCACTATATAAAAGACTATCCCGAGATGACAAAAGAAGGAAGAGCTCAGGATCTAAAATCCGAGAGTATGGTCAAGAGGAGACCGCAGAGAAACTTGAGAAGTGGGGCAAGTCGAAGAGGTAACCCGAGAGACCAGGCCATAAGACCCGAGGGTAGAGCGCCTGCAAGGACATATGTCGTTCGCGCTCGCGAAGAGGCGTCTTCTCCTGATGTTATTACGGATACCTTTTCTCTTTACAATACTAAAGTTATTGCTTTAATAGATCCCGGATCCACGCGCTCTTACATATGCATGAAATTAGCATCTAGTTTGAGCGTGCCTATAAATACCACCAAATTTGTAATTAAGGTGTCTAATCCATTAGCAAGAGTGTGTTAGTTAATAAAGTTTGTAAAGATTGTCCATTGATGATTAGAGGTCATTGCTTTAAAGAAAATCTTATGTTATTACCATTTGATGAATTCAACCTCATTCTTGGAATGGACTGGTTGACTACTCATAATGTAATTGTTAATTGTGGGAAGAAATGTATTGAGATAAGATGTGAGAATGGGGATACTCTTCATGTTGAATCAGATGAACAAGATAAATCGCCAGTGATAATTTCCCATATGATGGCACGGAGATGTTTAAGAAAAGGGTATGAATCATATTTGGCCTTTGTGTTGAATGATAAGGAGACAGAGCTAAAAATTGAGTCAGTACCAGTAGTATGTGAATACGTGGATGTATTTCCCAAAGAATTACCAAGACTACCGCTAGTTAGAGAGATTGAGTTCAGCATTGAACTAGCTCCCGGTACTGTACCGATATCTATTACTCCTTACAGAATGGCTCCAACAGAACTAAAAGAGTTGAAGTTCTGATTGCAAGAGTTGACGGATAAGGGCTTTGCAAGATCAAGTTGTTCACCATGGGTGCCCGATTTTATCTGTGAAAAGAATGATGGTACCATGAGATTGTGCATAGATTACCGTCGACAATAATAAAGTGATAAGAAAGAATAAGTACCCATTGCCTAGGATCGATGATCATTAGATCAATTGAAAGGAGCGACTGTGTTCTCCAAAATAGACTTGAGATCAGGGTACTACCAGTTAAGAGAGAAAAACTCAGATGTATCCAAGAAGGCCTTTCGAACGAGGTATGGGCATTATGAATTTTTAGTCATGTCTTTTGGGTTGACCAATGCTCCTGTGGCATTCATGGATTTAATGAACCGCATCTTTAGACCATATCTCAACAAGTTTGTAGTCATTTTTATTGACGACATACTGATTTATTCCCAATATGAGAAAGAGCATGCTGAACACCTACGGACAGTTTTATAGATCCTGCGAGAGAATCAGCTGTATGCCAAATTCAGTAAAAGTGAATTTTAGCTCATGGAAGTAGGATTTCTGGGACATATTGTCTCGAGGGATGGAGTCCGAGTTGATCCCAATAAAATCTCGACCATAATAGACTGGAAGCCTCTTAAGAACATTACTAAGATTAGAAGTTTTATGGGCCTAGTCAGCTACTATAGACGATTTGTCAAGGGGTTTTCCATGATCGCAATCCTAATGACTAAACTATTGCGAAAAATATGAAGTTTGAGTGGATAGAACGATGCCAACAAAGTTTCGAGAAGTTGAAAGCAGTGTTGACAGAAGCTCCAGTCTTAGAACAACCCGAATCAGGGAAAGAATTTATAGTCTACAGTGATGCATCCTTAAATGGATTGGGGCGTGTACTCATGCAAGAAGGCAAGGTGATTGGTCCGCAGACTTGAAGCCTCATGAGAAGAATTATCAAGCGCATGATCTAGAATTGGTACGCCATAGTCTTCGCTTTGAAGATTTGGAGACACCATTTATATGGTGAAAATGTCGATTTTACCGATCCCAAAAGTCCAAGTACTTGATGGCGCAAAAGAGTTGAACTTAAGACAAAGAAGATGTTTGGAGTTGATAAAAGACTATGAGTTGGTCATCAACTACCATCCAGGAAAGCGAATGTAGTCACCGATGCTTTGAGCAGAAGTCTCTATTTACTTTAAGAGCATTGAATTCAAGGATATCCTTATCAGGCTATTGCTCCCTTTTAGTTGAGTCGAGAGCTAGACCAATGTTTCTTCAAGAGATCTTTGAGGCTCGAGAAGAAGATAGTGAGTTGCAAGTCAAGAGAGCTCAATGCGAGTCGATCTTTGAATCCGAAGTTTCATTAATTCGATGGTTACTTGATGTTTAGAGATAGAGTTTGTGTACCGGGAAAGAGGGCTTATTTAGAGAATTTTGAGCGAAGCATAACGGATGTTTGTCTCGTACATCCGGAAGTACAACGATGTATAGTGACTTGAAACAACTTGATATTGGTGGTAGAAAATGAAGAATGATATTTGAGTTTGTTTCAAGATGTCTTATTTGTCAACAAGTAAAGGCTGAACACCAAGTGCCTTCGGGTTTACTTCAGCCTATCCTAGTCCCCGAATGGAAATGGGACCGTATCACCATGGATTTTGTGGCGGGTTTACCGTTGTCTCTGAGCAAGAAAGATGTTGTTTGGGTAGTGGTTGATAGACTCACAAAGTCAGCCCACTTTATACTTGTACGAGTGGATTACTCCCTAGACAAGTTGGCAAACTTGTATGTTTCAGAAATAGTAAGACTTCACAGAGTTCCCTTATCGATCATATCGGATAGAGATCCGAGATTCATGTCCAGATTTTGGAAGAAGCTGCAAGAAGCATTGGGTACAAAATTGAGTTTTAGCACAGCTTTTCACCCTCAGACTGATGGTCAGTCAGAAATATTAATTCAAGTACTCGAGGACATGCTCAAATGTTGTGCTTTGGAATTCTAAGGTAGTTGGGAAAAGTTTCTCCCATTGGTAGAATTTGCCTATAATAATAGCTTTCAGTCGAGCTTAAAGATGGCGCCTTATAAGGCCCTATATGGGTATAAGTGCCGAACTCCCTTGTTTTGGACTGAACTCAAGGAGAACCAAATTCATGGGGTTGATTTGGTTAAAGAAGCTGAAGAGAAAGTGAAAGTAATTCGAGAATGTTTACAAGCTGCCTCAGACAGACAGAAATCCTATTAGAATTTAAAGAGAAAAGAGATCGAGTACCAAGTTGGGGATAAAGTCTTTTTGAAAGTATCACCATGGAGAAAGGTTCTCAGATTTGGCCGTAAAGGCAAATTAAGTCCATGTTTTATTCGACCTTACGAGATTACTGAGAGAGTTGGGTCGGTAGCTTACCATTTGGTGTTGCCATCAGAATTAGAGAGTATACATGATGTTTTTCACGTGACGCTACAGATCAGACCCTTCACATATAATTACTCCATCAAAAATAGAGATCCGTCCTGACATGACTTATGGTGAAGAACCAGTCAGGATCTTGGCTCGGGAAGTCAAGCAACTAAGAAATAAAAGTATTACCTTAGTGAAAGTTCTGTGGCAAAGGCACGGAATAGAAGAAGCTACATGGGAATGAGAAGAGTATGAAACCAATATCCAAACCTTTTCTTGGTAAGATTTTCGAGGACAAAAAATCCTAAGGGGAGAGTTATATGACCTCTAATTTGGGGCTAGTCGAATAAGTGGTCTAGGGCCACTAATCCGAGGTTGAAGAGAATCATTTTAGTACTATTTTATGTGTTGTGGTGTCCCTATATGATTATATAGAAAATTTGGTGCCTTAATTTTACTAATAGCATGACCAATTTAGAAAAAGGATTAAATCGCATGAGATGCAAAAGTTCTATTTTTAAGGTAGGGGTACCAAATAGCGATAGATTGTTAAATTGAGGTATTTTAAATGGCAATTTATCCCTTTTAATTTCTTGGCCGATCATGGACTATGTGGGAGTCAAAGATGGACAAAATTAAGTCAAAGTTAGTAGGAGTTGGTGGTTAATTTGACTAGTTTAATATTAGAATAAAGAAAGAGAAAAATATCATCTTTCTCTTCATCTTTCTCCATCGATTTTTGCAAGCAAATAGAGGGTTGAAAGCTCAAAAATTTTTAGCAAGCTCTCCTCCAATTTTAGTAAGTGATTTTGATGATTTTCTTAGTAATAGTTGTACTTTTGAAACCCCTAAAGCTTAAGCTTTCAAATGAGGGGACAATTGTGCAATATTGTGTAAAGCTTAGAGTTTTCCCATGAGAGAAATCATTTTTATTTGCTGCATTTTTATGGGAGAAAATGAAAGTTAGGGAGATGAGAAACAACTTTTGTGAAAGATGTTTGCATGAAAACACCTAAGTAGGACTTAAATGTAAAGAGTGAGATTGTGTCATAAATGCATGAAATAGTTGGAATTTTGAGTAGTTGTAAGAGAAATAAATGTTTAGCTAAGCTTTTTTAATGAGAAAATGTGTTGAAAAATAAATTATGAGCCTAGGGGAAAAATCGTAATTTTGCCAATGTACAAGGGCAAAATGGTCATTTTTGCCCAAGTGTAGAAATTGATGTATTATGATCATAGGAAATCTAAATGAATGAATTTCATGATTATAGATCAAGAAAACAAAGCCCCGATTGAAACCGAGGCAAGAACAAGGTCGAGGACTAAATTGTACATCTCCCTACATTTTGTATATTGAGGTAAGTTTGTATGATTTCTAAGCTTTATGATTACTATCATTGAATTGCTTAGTATAATGTACATTGCTATTTTGTAATGCCTATCATTTTTGTGAACAAAGAGATTAAACGTGAGCAAGCCCCATTGAATATGAATTCCCCAGGATACGCGATATACCACACAAGATATCATGTAAGTCCAAGGCAAGCTTGGAATTGATTAAGATATCATGTAAGTCCAAGGCTAGCTTGGCATTGATCAAGATATCATGTAAGTCCAAGGCAAGCTTGGCATTGATTAAGATATCATGTAAGTCCAAGGCAAGCTTGGCATTGATCAAGTTATCATGTAAGTCCAAGGCAAGCTTGGCATTGATCAAGATATCCTGTAAGTCCAAGGCAAGCTTGGCATTGATCAAGATATCATATAAGTCCAAGTCAAGCTTTGCATTAAGTAAGTTATCAAGGGCAAGACTTCATGTAAGTCCATGTCAAGACATGGCCTTGAAACCAAGATGAGAAATTCCATGTAAGACCATGCCTAAGATATGGCTTTGGTGGCATGTTAAGTGGGAAGAGATCTAGTATCCTCGGGTAATTCGTAGAAGTTCATCAGCAAACAAGTAAGATTAATAATGAGGTAACAAGAGGACTAAGAAAGTAAAGCTAGCATCAAAATGAATTAAATATTACTCATGTTATGAATGAAGAATTAGAGATCATAATGATTATTGTTTAAATCTGTTGATCAATGTGATCAAGTGACTCGGTATCATGTTTACTATACAAAATGAGTATAGTGAGCATCATGAGACATGTAAGAACCAAGTATGAGTAAGTAAGCTTTAGAGCTGAAATTACGATACTATTGTTATGCTAAATGGTTTTTTTAAGCAAGCTTATTGACATGTGCTTTACATGCAAGCTTGCTAAGCTAAATGCTTACGTATTTGATTGTTTCTTTCTATGTAGTCCCACCAAGCTAATTTGTGGATCATCGGAGTCGGAGCTCGTAGCACACTATCAACCCTTATTTTGGTATAGCCAAGTTACTTTACTAAGTATGGCATGTATAGGAAACATTCATTTTGTGGACATGTTTTTAGAAGGGCCTTTGTAAAGGCTATCAAGTTTATTATTCTTTTGTATATGGCTAGTGATTGGCCAAATTTGACTAAGTATTTCTGTTTATTGAGATCAATAAAGCATATAGTATTATTCATAAAATTGGGTTGTTATTGCATCGTTGAATTGTGTATGGATATGATCTTCATTTCAAGGTGGCTAACGGCTTGGTAAATAGCCTATAAGTGCCCATATGGTTGGACACACGGGCGTGTGTCAAGGCCGTGTTAACCCTGCACCTTAGTATTATTAATCAGAATAGGACACGGGTAAATTCCACTGTATAGGCCGTGTTATACACACGAGTTGGACATGGGCGTGTGCCTAGACCGTGCTGATTTAGCCATTATATCAAGGTTTAGCACACGGTCTAAGCCCACGGGCGTGTCATGGCCGTGTGAAATTAGTCAGTAGCCTCCCACGGTTGGAAGACACGGGTGTGTCTAAGCCATATGGAAATAGTCAGTAGCTTCCCACGATTTAAGGGTATGGGCATGCTTAAGGGCACACGGGCGTGTTCTAAGTCACACGGGCGTGTGAACCCTACTTCAAAAATGAATTATTTGATTTAGTTCTGAAAGTTTCCAGACACGAGTTTAAGGCCTCATAGGCCCTTGTAATGTATGTGTTGACTAAGAAAGTGAATTTTTTTTAAGTTGGAACGAAATTTTATAGCTCGTAAGTACATGTTTAAGTGAGTTCAAGCATAGTAATGTCTCGTATCCAGAGCCAGTATCGATCTTGGGTGCGGGGTGTTACACTATTCCTCCTCCACCTAAGCACATCAGATTAAATTAAGCAACATAATTAATAACAAACTAAGTATTTATCATATAAACCAAAAATCAAATAACAAAATCCATCATAGGTTTCATCCCCTTCAGGTATCTGAGGGGTTTAGTTCATAACAAAGTAGGAAAACATCTCAAGAGAAAATATAAAACAAAACATAAGAAATCCCTAAAAACCCCTGAATGAATTGAAGAGGAGATCCTTTGTCATGAATAGAATCTCGGCTCTTTGAGATGGATCAATTGGCTATTTTCGAGTAAATCCCTGAATGATAAAAGCTCTGGCAGAAAACTCTGCTCAACTTCCCACCCCTTAGAATGACTACCTTTGCTTGTTTATATAGGCTCTTTGGATGCCTCACTTGACTCCTAAGCATATACTTCAAGGAGAATTATTATTAAGGTGTTTAAGTAGACTTAGAAGTATGTTTCTTTGGCTTCAAGCATCCAAATTCGAGTGAAATTGCTCTCTCTCGTGGTAGGGGCACGGCCAGGGCACGCCCGTGTAAGTCGTCTTCTAGGCCGTGTCTCTATTCTGTTGATTGAGGCACGACCGTGCAAGTCGAGGTTCAGGCCGTGCTTTGAGTCTGTCGATTGGGGCACGGCCATGCAAACCGTGCTTGGGTCATGTTGGGCTTTTTGTCGACGAGGAACGACCGTGTAAATCAAGGACAGGCCGTGTTCTAGATGGATGGCAAGGCACGGCCATGTGACATGAAGCCCAGGCTATGTCGTCTTCTCAGGTTGGCCTAATTTGGTCTGTTTTAAGCCGTTTCTCATTCTTTTTATTCTCGGGTGCTTTCCTGAGTATAAGACATGAAAAGAAAGAATTAAGAGCACCTTTTTTACATAAATTAGGGATAAATCATCCAAAAGCATCCTAAATGTGGGATTCAACTATGTTACTTTTACGGTTTATCAACATGTATACACAACTTATCTTATTTCCTTACCAATTCAACATCACATTCGGCTATTCATTGATATATAAATATATCTCATAATCAGCTATGTTCATGTCTCAAATCCATATCACTCATAGTTGTCTTATTAACATGTCTATGTATCACATTTGACTATAAACATTTATAATTCAAATATCACACATTCGGCAATATCTCAATGCATATATTTATCTCTAATAAAATTTATATACAACCTTTTAGATAAAATTTAATTTAACTCAATTGCTTAAAAACTTACCTCAAGTATCGACGGACTTTGTCTTTCCGACTATTCAATTATTTTCTACTTTCCCCGATCCAATCCTGATCCTTTTTGTTCTTGATCTAAATCAATTTCAAATTAAACTCATTCAACATATTTTCATTCAATTTAGTCCAAAAACACATGTTCAGGCATATTTCACTTTTACCCCTGACTTTTACAATTTTTACAATTTAGTCCCTATTGCATAAAACACAAATTACACAAAATTTAGCTACACTTCCTTAGGGACAAATATTCATTGTATTATTACAAGCTCATACATTTCATTTATTTCACATTTTAGTCCCTCTAAAATTTATTTTTGCAATTTAATCTAAATCACTCAATTTCATCAAAAATTCAAGAATAAAACTTGTTAATCTAACACTTATAATCAATAATTCATCATCAAACTACAAAAGCAACAAGCGTTATTCAATGGAAATTCACAAAATACACAACCAATTCAAAAATTCAAGCTTGGGCTAGCTAAATCACATAGCATCGATCTCAAAAACGTAAAAATTATCAAAAACTGAACTCAAATCACCTACCTATTGAGCTTGAAAAGGGCCGAATGTTCTTAAGCTCTCCTCTCTTTTTTCTTTCTTATTTCCAGTCATGAACATTGAAGAAAGATGAACACTTTTCATCTTTTATTCCTATTATTATTATAACATATATTAAACTAATATATTTTAACATAAAATAATAATAAAATATAATAAAATTTTCAATCCCTATTACATGCATAATCATGACCGCCACTATCTCCAATTTAAGGTCAAATTGCTACTTTAAACCTCCAATTTATAAAGACGTCATCAATTCAGTACTTACACATTTAACCACCAAATTTTCTTTTTATGCGATTAAGCCCTTTTTTCACAATTAAGCACTAAAACGATCAAATTTTAATGCGAACTTTTCACACACACCAATTCACACATAATAAGCATAGAAAATAATATCAAAATATTATTCAGACTCAGATTCGTGATCCCGAAACCACCGTTCCGTTGGGGTCAAAATCGATATTATAATACTTGCCCTAAATCACCCAAAGCATTATTAATATTTAAAAAACTTGAAACACCCCAAACCCTACCAAAAAGCCTAACCGGATTTGGTATGTTCCTCGAGTAAAACTTTAGCGGAATCACATTGTAAATTAATTTTTTGTCTTTTGAAGCGTTATTTTTAGGAGGAATTAATAAAATCAAAAGGAAACCAAACTTAAGGAAAACTTCTTTGAAAACATTTATATATTAGTGACAAAAACCTTTTAATTAATTATCGAAAACCAATTTAGTTATTTAATAGATATTTATTCATGGCAAAATAAAAGTATATCCAAACACGAAATTAAAGATAGTTTATAGTGGCCTTATTACATAATATTAGCAATCCCAAAATAAAGTCTAAGTAATAAAATTTAAAGTAAATAGTTTAAGTTGGAAAATCTCCACAATACTTAATACGAGCACTGCCACCTCGAAATCCTTCTCGCCTAGATCCATCGCTACTGAGTCATCTCGAAAAGTTATCCCATAAAAATGGGTGAGTTATAAACTCAATGTATAACACATACATTAAAAAGCCCGTTTTATGAAATGCTTTCAAGCCCAAAATTTCACATATGGCCATAGGCCCATTTAACTCATATTTAGCCCAAAGGCCCAATTTAGCTCAAATTTAGCCCAAAGGCCCATTTCATAATGATCAAATAATAATCATACAATATTACATGGTTATGTTTATGAAATGAAATGCAAGCCCTACCAACCTATATATCCATCCGCTACACACCCCTGCACCAACCAAAGACACAGTGGGGATTACTAAATCGACCTCCATCCGCTACACACCATCGAAGGCGATTCTTTGCGGTCAACATGCACATCGCCTTTATTGTGGCAAAGCCACCAAAAGCAGATGTGACCAAGTCACTGACAAGTCCAATTTCATATCGTGACCAAGTCACCAGATTCATATACGTGACCAAGTCACTGAGTCATATGTGACCGAAGTCACGAGCCAAATATCGTGATCAAGTCACCGGAGTCAAATTGTGACCAAACCACGAGTCAAATATACGTGACCAAGTCACCAAATTCACATATGTGACCGAAGTCACCGAAATGTGGTAAAACCACCGAATACTTCCTCCTTTATCAATATACCCATATGCCCATGCACATACATATCAAATCATATTTTCATGCTATTTACCCACAATCATAATATAGTCATGCTTATTTCATATTGATGCATATAGCAAAAATAAGCGGAATATTGGGGTAACATACACGAATTTTGTATACCAATGATTGGTATCCACAAACAAACATATTATCATATAATCACTTTTTAATCATATAGATCTATGGAAATTTTAATGTAAGGTTACACACCTAGTAACAATGAGAACAATACCCTCTTGCTCGTCAACACCTAATTGATTAATACACTTGGTTAGTATAAACTATTGTTAACAAAACTATACTTATTGACGATAGATCTAAATTCTTACCCTCGATTCACGAGCATTGTTATTTGTGGTTTTCTCCACTAGATGGATCAAAACCACGATATTCCACCAACGTAAAGTGGTTTTGTTATATGCACTTGAATAACCGATCCTCGTTAGCGGAGGGTCCACAACCCGGTGGAAAGTCTCTAACCACCGACATTGCTCTTCGTTTGTAGTTCGATGGTAAAGGAATACCTCCTTCTTCCAAATACTCGAACGGCTCTTTTCTTACCTATTTTGATGATCTTAGATCGCCCCAAAAATAACGTAGATTAGTGATCCATCTAAAGAAATTGATATGATCTAAATTAATAACCTTACCTTGATGATTTTGAATGGTTACTTAACGGTTGTCCTCAACAAGATCTTTATAAAGACATCATCAATTTTAAGTTTGCTTACACATTTAACCACCAAATTTTCTTTTTATGCGAATAAGCCCTTTTTCACAATTAAGCACTAAAACGATCAAATTTTAATATTTTGGGGCTTAGATGCATCTTGGCCAAGGGAGAGAAAAAAGAAATGAACTTTTCACACACATTATGGTGATAGCTAATTCACAAGTGACAATAATAAGCATATAAAATAATATCAAAATATTATTGCGACTTGTACCAAATGATTAGTTTCGATCCCAAAAGAGAAAAGATACCGCTCCGATTTTTGGGCACCCTCAAAATCGGTCAACCTTAGCCAACAATATCCCCTTGCCCCCATCAAATCTACCAAAAGCATTATTAATATTTAAACTACCAATTAAACAAGGAATAGTAAAACTCAATGGATCTTTCAATTTTTGGGTTAGTTTATTTAAAATCCTCCTAATGCTAGCTAGGAGATTCGAACCTTACACCTCAGAATGGTTGAGCAATTACTTAACTTATGCTTGAAATTCGCATTCTTACCTCCACAATTAATAGAAATTAAAAGTTTAACTAAGCATTCACTTAATTAATGAAGCTCAATCATCTAACTTCCACTTGTTTGCTAAAAGCTCTTTAAAAACTTTGTTTGCTGAATTGGGCATCTGCGAAAGAGCTTCAATAAACGGTAAGTTAATATGCAACTTTTTCAACAGTTTAAGGAATTTACCAAATTGTTCATTTGTGTGGTCCTTCCTTGACACATTTGGATATGGCACACGAGGTTTATATTCCTTACTGACTGAATCTTGCTTATTTTGGCTTACCTCAACCTTACCATTACTTACCACAGTTTCTTGTCTTAGTTCTAGTTTAGGTTCAACTAACCCTTTTTCATCTCGAACCGTAATTACATGAAGCTACTCTCTTGGGTTAGTTTCGGTGTTGCTAGGCAAGCTACCTTATGGTCTTTCTGAAATTATTTTAGCAAGCTGCCTATCTAGTTTTCAAGTCCTTGAATCGACGCTTGTTGATTCTTAAGTGCGGTTTCAATGCTTTGAAAATGGGTTTCTAACACCGAAATAAATTTTGTCAGTATCTCTTCAAGGTTTGGCTTCTTCTCTTGCTGGTAGGATTATTGTTGGAAGCCTGGAGGGGGTTGTGGTCTCTGATTTCTTTGGCCACCCCAAGGGTAATTGGGGTGGTTCCTCCAATCTGTATTATAAGTATTACTATAGGGATTATTCTGAGGTCTAGAATTATTACCCATATAGTTAACTTGTTCGTCTTCTGTGCTAAGGTTGTAGGATCGATTTTCTAGATGGTTCCATCTTTTATTTGCATCACATTGCATCACGGATGTACCTGCGTAGAACCATATAAACCATCAATCTTTTTATTCAAAAGTTCTACTTGATTTGATAACATGGTAATCGTATCAACGTTAAAAACAACGGCTGCTTTTATCGGCTTTTTCCTCATGACTTGCCACTGATAATTATTCAGTGACATTTTTTCTATAAACTCGTAAGCCTCCTCAGGCATTTTATTATTTAGAGTCCCACCGGCGGATGCATCGATCAATTGCCTAGTTGAGGGATTCAAACTGTTGTAGAAAGTTTGAACCCGTAGCCATAGAGGTAAACCATGGTGAGGGCACCTCCTCAATAAATCCTTATACCTCTCCCATGCATCGTAAAAGGGTTTCTAAGTCCATTTGCATGAAGGAAGAGATATCATTCCTCAGCTTGGTTGTCTTAGCCGATGGAAAATACTTCAATAAAAACTTTTCGGTCATTTGCTCCCATGTAGTGATAGAACCTCATGGTAGGGAGTTCAACCATTGTTTAGCCTTATTCCTCAATGAGAAAGGAAACAACCGAAGGTGAATGGCATCGTTAAAAACACAATTAATTTTAAAAGTGTCACGAATTCCAAGAAATTAGCCAAATGAGTATTTGGCCCTTCGCCTTCAAGCCATCAAACTGAACAAACTGTTGAATCATTTGAATAATGTTGGGTTTCAGTTCAAAATTATTTGCAGCAACAGCAGGTCTAACAATACTCGATTCATCCCTAGTTAAATTGGGCTTGGGGTTATCGTACATAGTACGAGGAGCAGGATTCAGATTTACAAGATTTACAGCAACCACAGGAGGTAGCTAATTAATATGATTTTCTACCATCTTCTCAATATTAATAACAACGTCCTCTTGCTCTTCTATTGTACCATGTCGACTCTACCTCGCTTCTCTACAGTTTATGCGAGCTGTACTTTCGATCTCACTATCGAACACTAAAGGTCCTTATGGGTTTCTTCTAGTCATAAACTAAAGGAACCTGCCAGAAGCAAATAAAAGAAAAGTTAGTAAACAAAGATTAAAATTAAAACAAAATAAAATGCAATGAAAATAAAAATGGCTAAAGCAATAAAAATTAAGTGTTCCTAATATTTTAGTCCCCAACAAAGGCGCCAAAAACTTGATGACGTCACGAACTAACTAAAATAAGACAAAGGCAAGCGCACCTATCAAATGGTAGTATAGTTATGGTGAGTAGGGAATTTCGTATCCACGAGGACTAAAAGTACTAGTAGTTACTATCTTTTTATTATCTAGCCGAATGAATTGAAGGGATTTATTTTAACCTAATCTTAATAAACCTAATTACTAAGATGAAACAGAGAATAAAGTGGGAAAATATTTGAAGAAAACCGATAAGAGAGATAATACCCAGGAAAGAATCTGCCTAGACTTCACTTATTATTCTAAATTTGAATTAAACGATTTATTCACTTGTCTTGATCCGTAGAATCCCTAAATTATATTAATATCTCTTTCGAGAGTAAAAATAACTGACTCTAGGTTGATTAATTGAAATCTCTTTCTAATTAAAACCCCTATTATTGTATTAACTCGATCTATGAATTCTCCCCTATTAGATTTGACTCTAATCACAGATTTATGTCCTCATATTTCTAGGATTGCAATCAACTCCGCTTAATTATGCTAGATTTACTCTTATGTAGGGACTTTTGCTCCACTGATTAAGCACATCAAACTTGGATTAATATCCTAAAAATATTAAGGCAAGGATTAAGAACACATAATTAAGAACAAGAACAAATATTTATCATGTAATTTAGAAACATCAAATAATAAGATCTATCTTAGGTTTCATCTTCCCTAGGCATCTAGGGAATTTAGTTCATACTTTTGGGGGAAACATCTCAAAATTAGGAAAACAACAAAACATAAAGAAACCCAAAAACTTCTAGAGAAATTGAATGGAGATCTTTAGTCTTGAAGGAGATCATGCTTTTGAGTTGAATCCGTTGGCATTCTTTGAGTCTTTTCTTCGTTCAGTTATGTCTCCTCCCTTAGGTCCTCTTCTAGTGTGTATTTATAGATTTTAGAATGCTCATAAACCCTAAAAATTGGCTTTTTCCACGTGTTTGGGAAACAGGGAGTGATATTGACACGGGCTGCCACATGGGCGTGTGGCTAACCCGTGTGGCTTACACGGGCGTGTGTTCAGCCCATGTGGGAATGGTCTTGGCTATGTGGATCCTTAAATCAACCCGTTTTATCCGTTTTTGGCACTTTTTCCGCTCCTTTTGTTCCCCTATGCTCACCTAACTATACAAACATGAAATTAAATGATTAGGAGCATCAAATTCACTAAATTATATAATAAATCATCCAAAAACATGCTAAGCATGGGATTAAAAATGTGTTACTTTTATGGTTTATCATGGGTTCTAAAACAATCATAAAGAAATTTGGTGGCCAAAGTGAAAAACTGGGTGAGATTTTGGCTACAAGGAGATTTGAACCCCATCATCATGGACATGGCTATCATAAAGTTGGTTAGAAAGTCAATCCTCCTATTTTCTTCATTAAATTTCTTCTTTTCAAAGTACAACAAACAGATGAGGAGTATCATTTATCACTATTGTGAAAAGGTAGGGCATATAAGACCTTATTATTACAAGTTGTTGGATGGTCTGGTGCAATTGCAGTTCTAACTGAAGTTAGGATAAAGCAATCTTGTCAAAAGCAAATATGATTCAAAAAAGGTGAAAATTTTTACTTATAGCACACACATCCTTGAAGCCTGTCACTTAAGCTAATATTCTAACAAAAATTCAAGCAAAAAAGCTCTCTAACCTTGATGACTGACTCATGACAATTGGGAAGATGAACATGCAAATTTTCTTTCCCCTCCTCTTGTTATGGTTTGAAGAATATGGATAAAGCCACTAACTTCATCTTTTCTTTTCATTTTAGTTAAACTAAGTTATTCTTAATTTATAATTAATTAATGACTAAAAATGACTTAGTTAATGGTTAGTGGAGATTGATGGGTGAGATTAAGGGGTAAAATACCCAAATATACCCAAAAAAAACAAAATTTACGAAAAAGGGCCGATTTCTTGAAAATTTACGGAAAATGGCCATTTCCCCACAAAACGCGTCCACGTCAACGCGTTTTGTGGGGAAAAACCAGGAAAGCGAGCCCTTGGGGACGCTTTGAGCCACATTAGCAAAAGCGCGCTGACGTGGACGCGCTTTGCTGATGTGGCACAAAGCGCGTCCTCAAGGGCGCGCTTTAGCCCTGCAACAGTCAAAAAATAAACCTATAAAAATCCCCCAACCCTTTTGTTTTTTCACACTTTAGTCCTTACTTATTCTTCTCTCAAATTCCTCTCAAATTCCTCTCAAATTCCTCTCAAATTTCTCTTTAAGTCCTTGAAACTTCCTCTAAAATTTTGAAATATTCCTTTAATATTTAAAAAAAAAAGCCATTTTTTTAATTTTTTAATATATTTTTTTGAAACTTTTAAAATTTTCGATCGTATTACCAATGGCTAGGGAATTAATTCGTCTAGACAACAAGCACATCTCCGTCGATCAAATACAAATGGTAAGTTTTAATTTTAATTTTTCAATATTATTTAATATTTTTTAGGTTTATGCAATTTTAATAATTAATTTTTATTTTATAATTTTTTAAACATTCTGTAGATCGGGTGTTGCAATGTTATATTCGCAATATGCATGGTCCCGCATCGCCGTTGATCAAGAATTACCAGCGAGAAGTGGGTTTTTGGCACGTGGCCACGATAGGCCTGGGGTTCAAGTTGGAGCCAAATTTGATCAGTGCGTTGATAGAGAGGTGGAGACCCGAGACACACACTTTCCATATTCTATGCGGAGAGTGTACCATCACTCTGGAAGATGTGCAGTTGCAGTTGGGATTGCTTGGTGGGCCTGGCCAGTGATCACCGAGTCCGCAACTTCTACCGATCGGATGGCCATATGCTACGAGCTTCTGGGTGCCATTTCGGATAACATTCATGGAGGTCGAGTTGAGATGGCCTGGTTATGAGACATATTCCCGGAGTCGAATGATGGTTCGACCAAAATAAAAAGAATATGGTGTGCTCGGGCATATATTCTTGAGATAATTGGAGGTTATCTGATGCCGAACCTATCTAGAAATCTCGTACATTTGAGATGACTGCTAAAACTTGTTGATTTTAGAGCTACCGGTGAATTGAGTTGGGGGTCTGCCGTGCTATCGAAGTTGTATCGAGAGATGTGTGGGGCAACACGGCCGAGTAAAGCGAAAATCAGAGGTTGCCTATCACTACTGCAATCATGGGCACGATTTTGATTTCTATTTTTACGTCCTCGACTCGACCACCCATATTCATTCCCACTGATAACGAGGTAAATTTCATGCTATATTTTACAATTATTATGTAGATTTATAGTATAATTGTATGCTAAAAATTTATTTAATTAGGTGGAACCATTCAAGAGTTATGCCGGAATACCTACCTCGCTTGAAGATATACGGCTTCTATCGGACCAATAGTCGAAATCACAAGTAAGTTTTGAATTTTGTATTTATAATTTAGTATTTCGTATTTAGTATTTAGTATTATGTATATAACTAATATATTGGTAATGTTAATATAGTTTCAATGGACACCGTACGAGGATCCGGCAATTCGGGCAGTAATTCCGGAGGAGTTCTTGCAAAATTCAAACATTTGGCACGTGAAGGTCCCATTGATCAACTATGCGACCATGGAGATGCACCAGTCAGATCGGGTTCTACGACAATTTAGATTCCGACAACCGATTCTCGTGCCACCTGAGGTGCTCGATGATGAGCACAAAGTGGACTTACGACAGGTACACACGAATTGGCCAAGATTTTGGTCAGCATATATTGAGATATGGGAGAACAGTATGACTATTTACCTATCCGGGAACCGATCATCGTTCCTGAGTTAGCGTGCATGTCGGAATACATGCCATGGTTTAGGATCCATGGTAAGCCATATTTGTTGTCGAAAGAAGAGAGGCGGCGGCAACTTCGTCAACAAAGGGAACGTCGGGGCCCTTTAAATCTAGGGAAAATGGGTGATGAGACGGGGCCATCAATAGCGCCAACACAGTCACCGGGCCCATCAGTTCAGCCGATGACACCGACATCAAAGCTTTTAGCCTTTATGCCAAGTGTGTACCCTAGCCTTTATATGTATCCTAACCCATATTGTTTCCTTTTTCCAGTCCCACCCCAGGTTGGAATGCATGGCCGGGTTCGAGTCTGTTCCCAACGACTCCGACTGGCCAACTGATCTTGGAGCCGTCATCGCGTGAGGGATCACAGGAGGCACCGTCGGGGAGCACTTCTTTTTACCAGTCTCCTTCGCTATATGGGATTCAGACACCCCTGTCGTGGTTTACACAAACACCTCCGGGGTTGTTATTTTATCAAGGTGGGTCATCCTCGCAACACCCACAACCAGACCCACTGCCGGAGGAACCGAAATCCCCTCCCAAGGTTCCACGACCCCCGCCAAAAGCTAGAAGAAGAAGGAATCCAGTGCATAACAGTTGACCACCCCCGTGTGGCACTGATTCGATCGGCATCAACATTGATTCGGATGGGCTTTTTTTATTTTTAAATTGTAATAAATTTTTTATTTTTTAATAAAATAAAAGTTATTTTTTATTTGTGTTTGTAATTTAATTTTAATATCTTCACTAAAATAGAAGTTGTTTATTTTTTTGTATGTAATTTAATTTGAATTTTTTTAATAAAATAAAAAGTTATTTTTTATTTTTTATTTTTTGTAATTTATACCATGTTTGGTTCAATGTAATGGCTATTCCATTATATGCCTATTACAAGCTTATTCTGCAGGCCCACACAATCCCTAGTTTGGTTGGCTGTAATGGCTATTACAGCCTTATTCCACACAGCATTATTCAGGGTAAAATCATCGATTACCATTCTGCACTCTAAGCAAAGAATAGCTATTCAGCGTTTTTAGAGTTTGTAAAGTTTCAACAATACCCTTCTCCATCCTCTGTCATATGAATCCTTCCTTTTTTTTTCTTTTTCCCATTTCCTTCAGATCTTCCCCTCTTTTTCAAGTGACTCCTTTCTTTTAGCTACCCACCCCCAACTTCCCCAGAAGCTCTAAGGCTGAAATCGAGGAGAAGACGGTACAATACCCTTTCCAAGGTAGGTATTATTTTCGCAGTTCTTATCTTTTATCTTTTATCTCTTCCTTCTCAATCGTTTCTTTTTTTTTTATTGTGATATTAAAATCACTTGCTTCATCCATAGATTTTGGGTTTTCGGCCCTAGGAAATATTGTTTCAGTTCATCTTTTCAAATTTATGGATGTCGGTTTGGTTGTTCTTGTTGGATGCTTTGGGAAAGAAAGAAATTATGGTTCTGCAAGATTTCACCAGCCATGGCCTCTTTTACAGTCAACTACTTTATTATTCATGTTCTCTATTACATTGATTCGTATCCCAAATAGACACGCTATTCCCTTCATCGTATTGCACGGTAATGTTCTTATCCCAGTATGTTTTCTTTTCAATTTTAATGTTCTTATGCTCTCTCCCATGGCTTGAATTCATTCTTTAATGCCCTAAAACTTGAGATAAATGGGGATTAGATGCTAGTTTAACCTGATACCCATATTTCTTTTATGAATATAATGCTTAAAGTTCAACTAAGACCACATAACTTCATTAAGACCACATAACTTCATTTCTAGTGAAATTGTTTAAGCAATTGTGCCTTTGTATAAATTGTTAAAATTTTGTTAAATGTACGGGTTAAACAGGATTAGATGCCAGTTCAACCTGATACCAATATTTCTTTTATTTGATATCGTATAATATTGACTGTCAAAGCAGTAGTAATTGTATTTTTGTTTTCTAATAATTTAGATGTTTATGGCTGTATTTGAGTTGTATAAATGTTGTTAATTGGGATGTTAAAATGTTGTAAGTTGAGGTTTTTAAATGGTGTAAATTGAAGATGTTTTATTGCTGTGATTGAGGTGTATAAATGTTGTTAATTGAGATGTTAAAGTGAAGCAAAATGAAGTGTTTAAATGCTGTAAATTGAAATGTAAAAGTCCTGCAAATTGAAGTGTAAGACTGCTGCAAATTGAATTGTTTTAAGTACTGCAAATTGAACTGTTTAGTTGTTGGAAATTTAGATGAGTTGTAAACATTCGTATCGAACACTTATCCATACTCGACACTCACACTCAAATCCGAGTAATCTAGGATAGAAAGATATCTTCTGGTTTTTGAGTGTTCCATTTATTTGTTATCTTTGATATTCTCTTAATCTTTCTTTTCCACTGCATAAATTACTTCTAACCACCTGAACATTGCATGTAATAGGAGCTTCAGCTAAAGTAATTACTCCTTTCCCATATAGCTTAAGCTTCTTTATTTGTGAAGCTTCCTTGTGGACACATCACCCAGTCATGTTCATTCGATTGGTTCATTCTTGTAACAAGATTTGTTTTTCCCCTACACCTCTTACTATTTGAGCAGACTTTTTAGTTATATTTCTCAAAAACACTGAAGAAGTTATGTTTATCTGAACTATTAACTTTATTGTTGAAAACAAAATCATTAGGCCTATTACGACTTTAAAATGCGGTGATTCTTTTCTTGCCCTTGTTGGTATGATTG
This sequence comes from Gossypium rotundifolium, assembly GCA_025506655.1. NCBI lineage: Eukaryota > Viridiplantae > Streptophyta > Magnoliopsida > Malvales > Malvaceae > Gossypium > Gossypium rotundifolium. Next base: position 7,059,045 of record CP106722.1, on the reverse strand, counting down.
ATTCAATCCAATAATTTGATTTTATTCGCATAGTTATTTTTTATTAGACTTTTTGCTGATGTTTTTGACTGATGTAATTAATTGAGGGGAAAAATGGTTTTGCAAACTCTGTAGTTGATTACTACTCAGTTCTAATTACCAAGTCATTGATGTTGTGGTTTTACTATACTTTTGCATGGATCCAGGTCAAGGCATTGATGCATTATTGCATTTATGCATTGTCAACCTAATCTTCATTACAACTCTTGTATCCATTTGTTTATCAGTCTTTACCATATGGAATGTCCTTGAGTCATAATTGACAATCAATTATTGTTATGTAGGTATTTAAAGGGAAAAAGATGCCTGGGCGCATGGGTGAGAAGACGAGAACAGTTAAAAATGTGTGGGTATACAAGATAGATCCTATAAGGAATTTGATGTGGGTGAGGGTCAGGGATGGTTTTCTTATCTTAAGTGCTTAAGCATTTTGAATGGAAAAAATTAGGAGGCTATAGCCTTTGCACAACAGTTTTGTCATAAAAATAAGGGACTAACCCCCTTCAAAGGATGGGAACAAATTACATTGCATCCGAAGTTCTTAACCATCTAATCTGTTGTATTCTGTATAGCTTATTATAGGTAATATTATTGTTTAGGGAGTTGGTTATTGTTTACAGGTTCCAGGTGCTAAAGGGAACTTTGTCTTCATAAAGGATTCTGTTTACAAGAAACCCGATGTTTCAATGCTTCCGCTTCAGACTTATTTTGCAGTGAGAAGATGAGGATGAAACAAATATAGGGCCTCTGGTTGCTGATCCTTGGAGAGGTAGATCCATTTATGGTAGCCGATTGACGTTGGGTGAGTTTGAGTTGGTTGTGGGATGGCAAATTAATTTACGGACGAGTTAACTAGCGAAATAGTAAGAAGTTGGTTTGTGTCCTAGTTATTTAGTTTTAGGAAGGAATGTAATATGAGATAATGGTTATAGAGTTGAAGGTTGATGTATGAATTTTGAAGCAAATTGAGCATTGATTTTTCAAAAATAAATGAGTTATTTTTGAAGCAAATTAATTACTTCTAATATTTAATTTTTTTAGAGTAATTAAATTATTTGCTTCATAATGATATTTTAGCACATATATGTATTGCAGTTTAAAAATAATAAAATAGATTATATATTTTTATAGTATTATATATTTTGATTTTTAATTCATATAATAATAATTATATTAAGCATGTTATTAAATTATATTTTTATTAAATTATATTTAATAATAATTATGTTAAAATATGATTAAATTATTTATTATTTTTATTAAATTATTTTCAATAATAACCTTATTAAAATTTAATAACAATAACAATAATCATCTACTTAAAAAAAATTCTGCTAAGGGTATTCTAGTCATTTTAGTTCTTTTCCTTATGCTATTACAACATCATTCCATTCAACCATACACAAGAATTCTATTACAGCTCTATTCCATTCCATTCAACCAAACAGTTAAATTACTTATTACAGCTCTATTCCATTACACCTTTATTCTTACAAATTCTATTCCATTACAAATGAACCAAACGTGGTGTTAGTTTTAATATATTTAATAAAATAATAGTTTTTAATTTTTATTGTAATTTAATTTTAATATCTTTAATAAAATAGAAATTGTTTAATTTTTTATTGTAATTTAATTTTAATATATGTAATAAAATAAGAAGTTGTTTTTATTTTTATTTTATTGTAATTTAGTTTTAATATATTTAATAAATAAGATGTTGTTTTTGTTTTTTATTTTTGTAATTTAGTTTTAATATATTTAATAAAATAAGAAGTTTTTTATTTTTATTTTTTGTAATTTAGTTTTAATATATTTAATAAATAAGAAGTTTTTATTTTTATTTTTTAATTTAGTTTTAATATATTTAATAAATAAGAAGCTTTTTTTATTTTTTGTAATTTAGTTTTAATATATTTAATAAATAAGAAGTTTTTTATTTTTATTTTTTATAATTTAGTTTTAATATATTTAATAAATAATAATTTCTTATTTTTATTTTTGTAATTTAGTTTTAATATATTTAATAAAATAATAGTTGCTTATATGTTTTTGTAATTTAATTTTAATATCTTTTATAAAATAGAATTTGTTTAATTTTTTTGAAATTTAATTTTAAAAATAAAAGTCTAATATTTGTAATTTTATTGTAACTTAAAGGTTTTTTTTCCAAATTAGTCCTTCTACAAAAGTTCACCATTTTCATCAACAAATAAATAGAATTTACATTGACACCAAGAGGCAGAAAAAGTTAAGCAGACTGTCAACTATTCCGATTTGGACACAAGCGAGATGTATGGCCTGGGTTACTACACCATCCGCACAACCTACATTGGTTGGACGTTTCTCAGATATCCATATTGTTGCATATTCTAGTCGAGCAAGGTCGACCTTGTGGTTTGCGCCTCAGTTGTCTATCCGACAACAGCTTATACGGTGCAAGCGATACCGACGGCCACCTACATTCATCTAGAACTGGTTGGAATACGTTTCTCCACACGTTGTACATGCTTTCTATTTTATACACTTCATCGACATAGCTCATTGGATCAAGACGGAGATTCTGACAAGCCGCAAGTACGTGAGCGCATGGGTAACGAAGTGCATCAAATATCCCACAGTCGCAGGTGTAACATTGAATTTGACCCTAATCGGAATGGTGGTTTCGGGACCACGAATTTGAGTTCGAGAAATATTTTAATATTTTATTTGGTGTTTATTATATGTGAATTAATGTGTGTGAAAGTCTCGTAGAAAAATTTTTTTGTTTGTGAGTTTAATTTAGAAAAAGAACTTAATCGCGTAAAAGGTAAAAGTTGCAAACTATAGTGAAATATACCAAATTGATTGTGGCTTTATAAATGGAAGTCCTAAAAGGGTAATTAGCCCATTATTCACGATAGTGGATGGCATAGGACTAAATTACCCTTATTTTATAAGTTAGTTTTATTATTATTAAAAGGTTATATTAGTAATTAGTTTAATAAGTTAATATATACTAAAATATCACAAAATAAGCCATCATCTTTTTTGCTTTCTCCTTGGCCGAATGTTAATGAAAGAAGAAAGGGTTTGTTTCTTTGAAATTTTGGCATTTAGAAGCTCAAATTGAAGGTTAGTTTGACTTTGGTTTTTGTTTATTTTTACGTTTTTGAGATCGTTGCTTAGTACATTATCCGACCATGCTAAAATTTTTGAGATTAATGTACATGTGATATTCGGCCATTGATGGATTCATGTAGGTTGTGATGTTTGATGACTTTGAATTATAGATATGTTAAAGATTAATATGTTTTGTCTTTAAATTTTTGGTAAATTTGAGTATTTGGGTTAAATTGCAAAAAAAATAAAATTTTAGAGGGGCTTAATTGTGAAATAAATGAAAGAAATGGACTTGTATAGTCCCTATACATATTCGGCCCTTCAGTAGTATTGAGAAATTTTGTGTATTTTGTGTTTTATGCAAATAGGACTAAATTGTAAAAATGTGAAATAGTATGGGTAAAATGGTAATTTGCCTATCTATGTGTTTAGGGACTAAATTGAGATGAAATGTACTTGAATGAGCTAAATTTTTATGTGTTTAGATCAAGAACAAAGAAAAACGGATTTGGATCGGGGAAAGATGAAAATTATCGACTAGCCGGCCTACATGATCAGTCGACAGTTGAGGTAAGTTCTTAAGTTAAAGTTCGTTAAGTTGATAATTAAAAATGTATGAAATCAAATTATGTGATTAATTTGGGTAAATAGTATGAGATAGCCGAATGTAAATGTTCAACTTTGGAATGAATATATGTTTTTGAATACAAGGTGAATTAGTATACTTGACATGACAGATGAATTGATTGTGTGAATATGATTGGATAGTAATGTATGTGTTGAGAAATGTGAATTGATGAATTGAGTTGATAAATATATCAGGCTTTGTGCTTGTTGTATATCGGGCTTTATGCCTAGCGAGCTTAGTCTTAGGTGACATATTCGACTTCGTGCTAGCAAGCTTAGTCTTGGGTGATATATTCAGGGCTTCATGCCTAGCGTGCTTAGTCTTGGTGATATATTCGCTTCGTGCCTAGCAGGCTATCAGGCTTCGTGCCTAGCAGGCTTAATGCAAGTGATATATTCGGGCTTCGTGCCTAGCAGGCTTAGTGCCGGTGATATATTTAGGCTTCGTGCCTAGCAAGCTTAATGCCGGTGATTTATATTAAATGAAAGAATTCGTAGACCATCGACAAGGTGGAAATTATTTACTTAAAGAAACTAAATTTCCAGGTACGTGTAAGTTTTATAGTTGTGAGAAATGAGGTAAGTTGTTCTACCACTATTTGGTGTTGGTAAAATATTGTATAAGGAAAACATTTTGCATGATTATGATATGTGTATATGATCTAATTAACAAAGTGTTTTATATATATATTGGTATATAATCTTGGTTGTATTATTGAGATTCGGCCATTCAGTTAAGTGTAATATGTGAGGATTATGAGTATGTTTGCATAGTTAATCGATGGAAATTATGTGGTTGTTATGTACATGGCATTTGAAGTCAATTCAAATTGAGGTAGAAATTGTGTTAAAACTTTGCATGGATTCGATAAGTTGCGTATTAAAGGTGATATGGGTGAAATATATATATTCGGTGTTGAGGGACTATATTAATGTCTGTAAGCTTTTATAAGAACGTTTCAATATTAGTTATGAATTCATAATTATATGAATAACCATAGGTTCTAATATTGTTGCTTAAGACTTACTAAGCTAGTGAGCTTACTTGTGTGACATGTTTCCTCTGTTTTATAGATTTCGTTCAAGCTACGGGCTCTAAGGATCGTCAGAGGAATCAACCACACTATCAATCCCTTTTTGGTACATATATATACTTGGTTTTTGAATCAAAGGCATGTATAGGCTAGCTAAGTTTTCGAATGATATTATGATAATGTATAAAAGCCATGCGAAAGTAGCTAGTTCTTAATGTTAATGTTCGATGGTATAAATCTATCCTTGATGTGATATGCGTGTATGTTTTGTTTGGAAAATGAATGAGGATGATATATATATATATATATATATGTTTCATGCTGAATAGGTATGTTTGTGCATGAATGATTGCCGTGAGGTCATTAGGTGTAAATTTTGTTAACTGTTGGAAATGGACATAGGTAGGAATTTATTAAGAATGGGATTAGCCTTGATATATGTATATATATCTTTCGAATGTATGTTTATGTATATTAGTCATACGGAAATAATTTGAATTGGATCATTAAAATTTAGCGTGGTTATTATGAGTTCTTAAATCAAGTGTTAAGAGTGTTTGTTTTATCAATTCAGCTATGGTTTAATTATAGTTAACATTTGGTTGCTATGTCTCGTAAGCAAGGTGGTGAACGAGTTGATTTATGTATATGATAGGTGTGGTATCTTTGTAAATGGAATTTCATTGAAGTAATTATGGACTTGGGCATTTAAAGAGATGTTGTCTGTGTTTTAAATGTTTAAGATTTGACTTTTGAATTTATGGAAAATATGCATACCATACATTTATGTTTGTATAAGTTACAATAATAGATTCAACATGTATAAGTTATCATAATTACATATGTGATTAATTTATTAGTATAAAGAGGAAATTTTGTGAAGTTGGTTTTGTTATATGCGAACATAGACTGGATCTTTGATAGGTGAATATTCGAAATAGAAAATAGTATGTCTTGTGCATGCAATGTATTTATATATTTGATATATATATATATATATATATATGAAATGTTATAAGATTGTAACATTTATAATTATTGACATGTGTTTGATTTGAACTCAGGAGTATTAAGGTTCGAAATTTTGAATAAGATAAGTGTATTAATGTATTTCATTTGAAACATGGAAGTAATGAATGTCTGATCGGAATGCCTATTTTTAAGTGCATGTTATTAGGTAATACCTCACAACCCAAATCTGGCGACGGATACGGGTTAGGGGTGTTACAGCAGGTCCTATTCCTCAAGTGCACACGATACTGCCCGCTAATAATACCTTGCTTCGGTCTCTCAAACTCCGTCACACGAAACCATAGGTTGTCGCGATCGTGACACACTGTGCATAGTTTGGCCCGTGCCTTCCCCTGTTAATTTCTCGCAAGACCTTTGCGCTCCATACATGGCCTCTTTGCATCTAGCCTTTATAACTCGCTGCTCGCTTCAAAAATAGTGCCGCTAAACGAAAATATGCCTCTCGCACAACCAATGTTATCGGTAGATGACGCATTCCTTTTATAATAGAATTTATGCATTCTGTCAGGTTTGTGGTCATATGACCATATCGTAGGCCATCGTCGTATGCTTGTGTCCACTATTCGAAAGGAATATTGCACAGTTAGTTTGCGCCTTCTTCGTTATCTGATCGCAAACTCGCCAACATCTCTTGAAAATGGTCCTTATTGATCTCGTACCCTACCAATATACGTTGATCGCGAATATTACATACCACTCTTCAATTGAGAATAAATTGAATATTACAAACGAAATTATATTAATAGATATTACATACCCATATTGATCACTAGCCGTCACTGTCTTTTAAATCGATGTTGCCCGTAGTAGTTGGATGCAACATGCCTTAGGCAATATTGATGGTGTGTGCGATGTCACAGGCTTCCCTAGCGCTCTATTGCGGCTAGTATTCTAGGGTCCCGATCCGATATAACGCATATATCAGGTTGGGGGTAGACATGCCTCCTTAACCTAGATAGGAAGAAATCCCAGTCATCAGCTGACTCCCCTAGTGTTATTGCAAACGCAATCGGGAGGATTGTCCACTGCCGTCCTGTGCCACAGCTAGCAATAGCCAATACGTATATCTGCCATACATAAAGGTACCATCAATTTGTACCAATGGCTTGCAGTATATAAATGCATCTCGGCATTGCTTAAATGTCTAGAAAAGACGCTTGAACATTGCGCATCCACGAAGCAAACGATCGTTGTAGTACGCCGGTTCCGTTTCAAGGTCTGTTATGCTGCCTGGGACATATCTCTCCAACACCTGACACCACTGCCACACTTCATTATATGAAGCATCCCACTGACCATGCAACTTTTCCAATGCCTTCTGCTTGGCTATCCAAGCCTTCTTGTAAAAGGGCGTGTACCCCAATTGGCTATGAATATTGCCAATTAAGGTCGACACTGTAGTCTTGGGATCGGCCTTCACCGTCGGCATTATTAAGTCAACCAACATGTCTGAATATATCTTCGGATGATCTTGTGTAACACCTGTCAACGAATTACGTTAAATAATGCAACATTACGTAATATTAATATTATTCAAAAACATTGAACACATCATGATATTGTACCGTAAGACATGTATGTGGACTTTTGTACTTTTAATCTCCCACAAGCCTGTCCTTTTCCTCAACGAGGCCATAATTTTCTATGAACATGTACCGTCTTGCACTGCACACTTCGCCTCGTACTTATCGAGCTTGGATTTAACCACGTTGTAGTTAACCCCGTTCTTGATGTTGTATTGTTTCAATGCAGCAAGAAAAGCATCCTTGTTGGAAAACTCGTTACCAACTTCTAATTCACCCGAATCCAACGACGAAGTTGTACGGTCATGCGTCCGGTGTGGTAGTTCAAGAAACTCCAATGCATCGTATTGAGATAGATCGACATTATGCATGTGGGCTGGAGGCGAGTACGCCCTGAATAGCGGATCTTCTTCTTCTTCGTCTGAACCGCCCTCAACATCTTCAGGTATTGTTGGAACAGGCTCCGATTCAAAAAATAATCCAACTTCTGCACCATCAGGCCCGGGCTCTCGAGGTAGATCCACATCCGACTCATCATCCAATCCACCATAATCTGCAACGAACGAGGGCCCCTCGCCGGTAGATGTCGTGGGGAGTACATTATCCTTCCTTAAACATCTTTCGTAACGTTCCCAATCATATGTGGTTTGTCAACCACTAGAAGTTGATGACGTTTCCCAATACGTATTTCTATCATCGGACGTCGAAGGAAGGATATGCATGTCCCATCCACCAACCGAGTGTCGTGCGGGGGTTATGTTTTCCATACTACCACCAAACCCGAGCACTTCCGTATTCTGCCTCCCACTAACAGAGTGTCGGCTTGGGTCGTGTATTCCCCCCGAACAGAAGTAGATGTTGAGGTCGAAGGAAGATCACTTGGCGATGAAAATTGTACATATACCTCAAGATAGGGTGATCCACTGGCAAGATGAGTCTCCACCATTGCTTCAAAACTCCGAGGACCTTTGATGTCGAATGATTCATATCTCACCAGATCAACCGAAGCGCAAACTCTATACTTAATAGACTGAACTTTCATTGGCGCTGTTCCGAAGATTTTGCGCTTAATTCTTTTGCGAAGTTCTAACAAATCTATGTTCCGATTAAAACCCAGTCGCGTTGTGTTCTTCGATAAAAAAACAACACCATTTTCAGTGTCACAAACCTCACCATCGTAGTAAATAGCAACATTAATACGTTCACTCATTTTCAGTTTCTATTTTTCTTTTGGCTCAATTTCTGTTATGCAACCTGAGAATGGAACTTGGCTGATTTATAGTCTAAGGATTGCCACAGACTACTGTAGCAAGGAAAAGCAAAGAATGATTATTTACAAGGAAAAGGAAACTTTAATTTGACAAGGAAAAGCAAAGAATGATTATTGGAGTGAAACTTTTCAAAAAGAGTTTTCAGACAGTGATTCTGCTTTGGCGGCGATTTATTTATTTATTTATTTTCTTTTTTCATAATTAGTAAAATAGTTGCATTTGGACCCACTTAAATTAATTTGTGATCTAGAATAATGTTGAAAATTAATATTAAATAAATAAGATTTCATAGGACCTATTTGTTAGAATTTTAAGATCTGGTAGAACTTTCTGGATTTTAGCAAATTTAAATCCATTATTTTATATTAGAGATGGTGATAGATCGTGTTGAATGTAATCTCAACTTAAATTAAAATTATTTAAATAGTACATTTTATTATTTAAAATAACAAAATATTAAAAAGATATTTTTACTCTAATGTTTATATATTTTAAAAATATTTAAATTTAGGTTGGTTCAAAGATAAAAAAAAAATTTATTCTCTAAATTTAACCCATGAATATGTAGATTTTAAATTAAATTAAATATTCAATGGATTGATCGGACATGGTTAATAATTGTAAAATTCATCTCAATTAATATATATATTTTTAAAATTTAGATCCACTAATTATTTGTATTAAACACGAGAGTTATTATAAGGATTCGAGCCCGATTGCTTAAATTATTTATATGATATTCAAATGTGATTAATGTTCCAATTTTGTAAAATAAAACAGATATAAATAATATATATTTAAATTTAAAATTAAGATTTGAATAATAAATATTTGATAACTAATATTTGTATCTGCAATTTATGCTAATCAAAATATCTAAATATTATATAAATTTATAATATTTGAATAAATATATATTTAAATTTATGAATGGTGGTGATATCAATAAAGCCAATTAACTCACTGCCATAAATAATTAAACCTTTGATTCGAATTGTCGATTCACTTTAGGCCCATCGTAGCCACAGTTAACATCAATAGGTTCAATGGGACAATATATATATATATATATATATTTGAAGATGAATATATTTTCTTCCCGTGTATGTAACTATGTCACTTTATTTTCAATGCCGCTTAAAATTTGGTTTTTATGGAATATGCAAAACAAAGGGAAATGTAGTAATGAGAAAGGTTATTGACAAACTCGTTTTCCTATTTTATGTTGGTTACTATGGAAAAATCGAAATCTTTATGTTTTTTTTAATTGTCATAATTATGTATAAAAGCTTATGGATATAGGTATTATTTGTATGAGGAGTTATGTAAGGATGATTTCTAACCTGTTGCATCCTATTCCTATGGTCACTGTTACGATTTCGTCACCACCAGATAGAGGATGGATTAAGCTTAATATGGATGGGGTAGTGTCACCAAATAGTTTGAATGTATCTATTGGAAGAGTGTTTAGAGATTCTGGTGTGAATTGATTGTTTGGTCATTCAATGATGATGGGTAAGGACACAATTTTTAGAATCGAAGCAAGGGTTGTTTAGAAGGTCTACACTTAACACGGGACAAGGGTTTTAGACAATTAGACCTAAAATTTGATAATGCTCTTTTGGTGGAAATTCTCTTAGTTAGTGGAGCTGATAGTAGATTGGTGGAGCTACGCCTAATACATCGATTGCGTCCACGTGGGAGCTCTTTTCAGTACCCCTACTGACAGTGCATCCTGCTTGAAGTGTTTTGGCCACTATTTATTCAGAAACGTCTTCTCAAAATTATTTTGCTAGATACAACTGTCAAAAAAATTCAAATAATTTTTTTTCTATTATATTTTGCCCAAAACCTTAAATATATTTTTACTAAAGCCTAATTAGCCCTAATTAACCCTAATTAAATTTCCTCTAAAAATCTTGAATCTAACGACCCTAAAAAATAATAAACCCTAGCCCAGAAACCTTAAAATTTCATACCCTAACGCTAAAAATGGCTGGAAAGGCAAGACGGGAAGAGAAAAAAGCGCACCACAGGGACGCTTTGTGCCACATCGACAAAAACGCGTCCACGCCAACGCGCTTTTGTTGATGTGGCACAAAGCGCGTCCCCAAGGGCTTTCTTGGTTTTTCCCCACAAAACGCGCTGATGTGGACGCGTTTTGTGGGGAAATGGCCATTTTCCATAAATTTTCAAGAAACCGGCCCTTTTCCGTAAATTTTTTTTTTTTTTTGTATATTTGGGTATTTTACCCGAGATTAAGGCTTCGCACTTTTATTTGTTGCATTTAAGGGCTTTTCTTAATCTTTCATCTAATCCCACTTAATTTAGCTACTTTACAATTTAGTCCTTAAGTAGTAATTACTAAACTTTCTAGCTCTCCAATTTCATTCTTGCCCCGAAAATCTCTTGGTTTAATTTTCTAAAATATCTCGGTTGAAGAAATTCAGCCTCAAAATCGAATTTCTTGACACCGGTGAAAAATGTGTCATCACGTTGTAATTTAAAAATATATAAATTTAAAAAAAAATTAAAATATATAAATTAATATAAAAGTATAAAAATTTACATCAAGAATGAATCCAAATGTATGAGGACAACCATTTGTCTAGATTCATTTTAAAAAGTGTTTTTAGTTCTTTTATATATTTATAAATTTATAAAAAATATTATTTTTATAAATTTATGTATTATATATTAAAATTTTATATACTTTTTCAAAATATTAATAACCTAAAATTTTATATTTTGTAAAATAAAATAAAATATATAAAACGATCAAAAACATATCTAAAAGGAATCTAGATAGGTGGTTGTCCATGAGAATAAATTATATTATTATTATTATTATTTTATATAGTTGTAAATATTTTTAAAATTTTCTATTTATATTTGTCATGTGTCATATTGAGATGTTGTCATGTGTTATTATTATATTTTTTTAACTATAAGGGTGACGTCAATGCAAACTAACAGTGTTAATGTGGGAAAATAAATGAAAGTGAGTCAATTTTTAACGGTGCAAACTATCATTTATTTTCTATAAAAATTTCAAAATTTTAAAAGTTTAATGATAATTTTTTAAAAGAAGTTTAATTAAATTTTTATGAAATTAATAAAATTTTCAAAATTTAAGAGAAATTAATTAATTTTAAAAAATTTCAAAAACAAATTAAAAATTTAGAGAATAATAAAAAATGTGAAAAGAAACTCTATTAACGTTTTTATGATGAATAAATTAAAATTTAAAAGTAATCAATTAAATTATAAGATGGGAAAGAAAGGCCGAAGTAGAAATGCATAAAGCAAAATATACTACTATATAAATGAAGAAAATGTTCTCTAATGAAGTTTCCTGGAAGTTGCAATGGAACTTGACTTCCCCCCATTTAAGCATCCTCACCTTCTCACCTCCTTCCCATCCTATTTTCCTAATCCCCCAGTTTTCTTTCTTGTTTTTCTTAATTTATCATGAAACTAATCAATAGGCTTAGTCCCAAACATCTCTTTCGATCTAATAGAAATGGTCCATCCTCTGTCTCCAAGTTCGATCCTTCGTCGTATACTAGTTCCGGTTCTGCTTCGTCTTCTTCGTCAGAATCCGTTTCCTCAGTTCACAAAGGAAATCAGTACCCTTTAGCGGCAACAGTTGGAATCGGAACATCGACCAGTGTTTTGCCCGAAACATCGGTTGACTGGTTAGATTTTTCTGCTGATTTTTATGTAGAACTTTGCCAAGCTTTTAAAACGATGGATAAAGATAACGATGGGGTTATTACCAGAAGTGAGGTCGAGGCTTTGCTTAGCAAGTTCGCCAGGCAGCCGCCGAGCCAAGAAGAGATTTCGTCCATGCTTGGCGAGGTGGATGTAGACGGCGATGGGTGCATCAGCCTGGAAACGTTGATAAACCGGGTGGCTGGAACGGCTTGCGAACCGGAGCTGAGAGAGACGTTTGATATATTTGATACGGATCATGACGGGAAGATCACGGCGGAGGAGTTGATGGCGTTTTATAAGGAGAAATTAGGGGACGAGAGGTGCACGTTAGAGGATTGCCGGCTCATGATAGCTAGTGTTGATAAGAATGGAGATGGGTTTGTGTGCTTCGATGACTTCTCCAGAATGATGGAGATGCAGGGATGATCATCATTATATTTATTCGATTTTAATTTCATCATTTGATTTGTGTGTTTTCTGAATTGGGATTTGGAAATAATTTACTCAAATCAATGCATTTATTTTAGGAGTTTTTCTTACATTGCATCCAACTAATGTTCATCTTGCAATGCTTCATCCCCCCTGTTTGGTTCAATGGTTGAGACATAGAAGGCCAACTTGACCATTTCTCTAAAGTCGATCTCTTTGCCTCTAGTTTTGTCAATGGCATTCTTTGGAGGATGATCTTTGCAAATTTTGGCTGAAGGTTTAAGTTTTGACTCAATTTCAACAGCCTCGGTTGCATCTGTTCCAACTTTCGTCCTATATGTTGTTTGAATAGAATTTGAAACATTATCATCTTTTAGGCAGTTCACTTCAGTAGAGGGAGAACCATCAATGATCACATTTATAGACTCTAGCACGGTTTTGGTACGAGTGTTGTACACTCTATAAGCCTGGCTGTTTGTTAAGTACCTTACAAATATTCCATCATCACTTAGGGTGTCGAATTTTCCTTTAGGATCATGATCCTTAAGGATATAACATGGGCTCCCAAAAGTTTGAAAGTATGCTACCATTAGCTTTCTCCCTTTCCAAATCTCATAAGGGGTTATTTTGGTATGTGGCCTCAAGATAGATCTGTTTGCAACATAACTTGTCGTGTTGATAGCTTTAGCCCATAGTTTATGAGAGATGTTCTTTTAATTTAGCATAACCTACGTCAATTCTTGCAATGCCATGTTCTTTCTCTCCACAATACCATTTTGTTAAGGTGTTTTGCGTGCTGAAAATTCAGGAGAAATCTTTCTTGCTCACAAAAATTAGTGAACTAATGATTCTTGAATTCCTTCCCATGGATACTTCAAATCTACATGATCTTTCCAATCCTTTCTCTCTTTTCATTCATAACCTTGATGCAAAGCATCTTGAAACATCAATTGCCTTTGATTTTTCCTTCAAAAAATATCAACCCAAGTTAAGAGTGAAAAATCATCAACACAGACAAGTGTATACCTTTTTCCTCCCAGGTTCTCGTTTTGCATTGGACCCATAAGGTCCATATGTCCAACGGCCTTGTTGCAACAATCTATATAACTGAGGATGGGTGGGTGATGTTGCTTTCCATTTAAACAATTACCGCAAGGTCTGGTAATCGCTCCACCAAGCTTAGGTAGCCCATAAATTGCACCATGTCTAATAATTCTTTATAGGCTTTTGTTATTAACATGACTCAATCTTTGATGTCATAATTCTAACTCACGAATAGATGCCCTTTTACAAATCTCATTGCACACCAACGTATAGCAATTATCAAAAGATCTAGCACTCGTCATAACACATTTATCATTGAGTCTCGGACTTGGCAACCTTCTTTAGTGAACCTCACATGATACCCTTGATCACAAAGTTGACTCGCACTAATCAAGTTTGCTTTAGTCCTTCCACTAAATCAACATTTTGTAGCTTAGATAACACATCCACATGAAGACTACCTTTTCCAACAATTCTTCCTTTTTGAAGATCTCCAAAATTACTTTTGCTGCATCACACTTTTGAAGATTTTTCAAAAAGCTCCTATCTCCAATCATATGCCTCGAGCACCCACTGTCGAAATACCAAATCTCCATTAATGAATACTTAGAAGCTAGAGATAGAATGATAACAACGTTGGGCAATAAGCATGTTCTGGAGTATCTTGAAGTCCCTAGATTATAGTTTAATAGTCGGAATTAGATTCAAACTAGAAAATTACAAGTTACGTGAAAATTGAACATTAGGGTTCTAGGTGGTCAAGTTAAGTTAATGCATGTCATATTTAAATCGAATGATTTATTGTTTGAATGTGTGAATCTAACATTGACTTTGTGTTTGAATTATCGAACGTAGTTAAAGACGTAGTTGAAATCTTGAAAGACATAAAAAATAAGAAAACGATTGACGAGTGATGATTTCAGTTTGTGCAAACATAATTTGCTTTCTTTACATCAATTCATTAAGCAACTAAGCTTATAGAATTGTTAGTGATGGATGATACATGAATTGTGTGTTAATGCTTTGTAGATTTTGAAAATGGTTGGTAAGTTGTTAAGTATGTATATGTGTAACACCCCAAACCCGACCCATTCACTACTTAATCAATTTGAAATGCCAAATGGAAAAACGTTTGAAAATAATCGACTTGTAAGTAAAGTATATAAAAATTTATTGTCTTTAGGAAAGAAAACCTTGTGTATTTAAAATTTGAAATAAATTAAGTTGTTACAAAATTCCGGATTAAAACTTTATTATATATACTTAAGAAAATAAGATCATTTGCAATTAATATTTAAATTGTCAATCCATAATAGAACATAATAATAATGATACTTAATAAAATACTTAAATACTTTAATGGGCCTTATTACAATAAACACTTAATCAAAATCTGAAACTATAATTACTTAATTAATTAAAATATCTTCTGCATGGGCCACTTCAGATCCACTCCAACCCGGTCCGATCATCATATCACCTGCGATGTTTGATAAAATATTTGGGTGAGTCACACGGACTCAGTGTGTAACTAATCCACTA
Source organism: Gossypium rotundifolium (assembly GCA_025506655.1). Lineage (NCBI taxonomy): Eukaryota > Viridiplantae > Streptophyta > Magnoliopsida > Malvales > Malvaceae > Gossypium > Gossypium rotundifolium. The sequence goes on along the minus strand of CP106722.1, from coordinate 7,043,685 downwards.
GATTCCACCCACATGTTAACCACATATTAACACATATATCAGATAATAATTATCATATTCCCATATTATCATATTCTGGCCTTGGCCCATATTCAAATCACTTATCAAGTAACAAGGTAATTAACCACATAATTTCCACATACTGGGCTTAGCCCATTTCTTATTCAAATCCACATTCACATACTGGGCTTGGCCCATTTCCACATTAATCCACATATCAAATAAAATTATGCAAAGTGCACCCAACCCAAACCTAGGGTCCATCCTCTACACACCCCTTATCCAAATTTACCACACACCAGGGGATTAACAAATCACCCTCTCCTTTTCACTCCAAAGGCAATCAATGCCGTCCACGTGCAATTAAGCACAATAATCCACAACGCGACCTCAGTCAGCGCCAATCCACGATGTAGCCGTAGCTAACACCAAAACCACGATGGGACACATAGTCCCTCATCAACCACGATATGGCACTTAGCCGATATCAACCACGATGAGGCACAGAGCTACTCATCAAGCCACGATATAGCTCAAGGCTAACATCAAACCACGTACTCGAAGTACACCCGTACCTTCTTTCATATCCCAACCCATGCACATGCAACATGTGATAGTGTCATAATAGTAAATGCATGCACATGTTATTAAGGCAGACAATCACAATTCCACAAGCATAGTCACATTCACATCGGTACTTTCACATTCTTATCAACAGGTAATACTAACCTGTTTATCGATATACCCCATTTTAGGGTATCCATCCCATAACTTTTATGCATTTGTTAGTACACAATCAACACATACGAGATATAACAAAACTCGAAAACGGTGGGTTAATCACACACCGGCTATTTAGCGAATCCGAACTATTTGATTCTAACACGATGAACTGGGTTTTTCCTCTTCCCTTAATGCCGATTTGGTCTCCTACCAAATCCCGGAGGCTTTGGTTATCTCTGCCGATTTATCCCTAATCATCCATAGATAGAATTGGCTATTAATAATAATCCATAATAATTGGCCCTTGGCCGAAACTACATAGGCTTACCTTGATTGCTCCAAATCCCGAAAGCTTTTCCTTTAAATGCTCCCAACGTTTGTTAAGAGAGACTACAAGAAAGTAGTCGACGACACTTTCCTTGATGATTCGGCTTTTGAGACTTGCATCAAAAGAATAGGAATAAGGCACTTTTAATAATTGGCTATGGCTCTTTAATAAAATATAAATATAAATGGGAGTATGGTACTTACAAGGTTCGGCTAAAATCCTAATTAACAAAGGCACATTCGGCTATTCAAGAAAAAGATAATGAATTGGATTGAAAGAAAGAAAAGAAGGAAAGTGAGAGATTACAAGAATTTGGTAATGGTAGCAAGGAAGATTCTGCATTACTAGAAAAAGGAGAAAATAGAACTTTCTTGGCTTTAAATTTCTGAATGGAGAGATCAAGAAAGAAATAAAAGATGAACTCCCTCCTATTAAAATTTGGCACACAAAGGTAAAAAGAAACCAAATTTCGCACCCTCCTTAAAAGCTTCAAAGTCGAACATGCACACCTCAAGAGTCCCACCATCGGCCACCATATTTCTACTTATCTAATCCCTATTAAAACTCCTATTTTATTCCTATATCACCTATTCAAAACCAATTAAAATAAGGCCACCCTTATCTTTTATCTTAACTAAATAAATAACCCAACCTTTATCCCTTCCTATAGCAAAAATTTTTAAAATAATAAAAAAACAAGCCTAAGCTTATCTTATGGAGTCCACATGCCGTCCAACCACCTCCAACTCGACGCAAAAAGCCAACAAAATAAAATCCCACTCCATGTCGCTCACCACCTCGAACCGGGACTCTTGGAACATAAGCTGCAGTAACGCCTAGCCACTCTACTGCTGGTTCTTTTGCGACATAATCCCGCCACGAATTCTTTTAAGACCTCTTTATCTTGCTCCCCTTTAACGCCAAAAATAAAAACTCCCAAATGCGATTCCTGCAGCTCGAACCCCTACCCCTTGGCACTCCCTTTTACGCAACCACCCCTGCACCTTAAGTAGCGTCCCTTGCCACTTTACCACTCCGACTTTCATGTCCGTAAACATTGCCATTTATTTTTAAGGCCTTTCTAGCCCAATTTCACTTATTGACGTAAAAAGGAAAAATAAAACACTCACATGCCATCAACCAGACTCGAACCTCCCTGCTCAAGGCGTCATTTCCAGGCCCTTAAGTGGCGTCCTTAAGCCACTTTACCAAGCCCCTTTTTATGACCCAAAACGCCCACAAATTATTCTTAAGGCCTCCTCAGCCTAATTTCCTCTTTTTACACTTAAATCCAAAAATTTTCCAAAGCTTCCCTTTTTATCCTAGAATTTTAAGAACCCCTAAAACACATCCAACCACTCTTAAAGCCTACTAACTCATGAATTATGCACGAACGCATAACCCCTAATCTAGGATGTTACAGTTCTACCCTCCTTAAAAATAATTTTGTCCTCGAAATTACTTACTAACTATCGGCTGAACAATCCTACTCATCATACTACGCTTACGCTGTGCACTCCGATCTTAATAAAACTATCTTACCTTCTAGGCACAGTCTTAAAGTTCACATCCAAGGTTTCATACACTTCACTAGCAATGCAACAATGAACTATCTCTAAAGCAATAAATAATATTCCAGAATAAGGAACTTACCCGCTTTCACATCCTTGGTTGTCTCACATCCGAACCTTCAGCTCCTCTGCCGAGTGTTCCACAACCTTGGCCGGAACCATTTCCTCCATGGTTTGGACCACGAACCTTCATTGCCTGAGGACAGTTCTTAACCAAATGAGCCTTAGATCCACATCGGAAACATATCTTACTATTACCCCAACACTCTCTTGTGTGAGTTCTCCCACACTGAGCACTTAGACGACTCCGATTCTCAGAAACTGGCACAGGTGCACGTACCGCATTCTCCATCCTTGGTCTTTTCTGAAAATATTCAGACGATGCTGACGGTCCAAAACTTCTCTTATTCCCGTTCTTATTCTTTTCTCGGTTTTCTCTTACAGTCCTCTTAACTTCTTCAGCTATCCGAGCTTTCTCTACCAGAATGGCGAAGTCTCTTTCTCTGTGCGGAGCAATCAACTCTCGCAACTCATTTTGTAGCCCATCTTCGAACCGGACATACCTTTCGTAATCAGTAGACACGATCCCTTTGGCGTACTGACTTAACCGCACAAATTTAGCTTCATACTCTACTACCGACTTGCTTCCTTGAACCAAGTTTAGAAACGTCTTTCTCTGCGAGTCTAAGTAGCTAGCTCCAACGTACTTCCCTTCAAACTTAAGCTTAAAATATTCCCAATCCATTCGATCTGCCAGCACACCTTGCCTGATAGTGAGCCACCATCGATAAGCTTCATCTCGGAGCAATGAGACAGCACCTTTCAGCTTTTCCTCAGGAGTACAGTCCAAATCGTCCATGATTCTTTCGATTGCTTCTAACTAATACTCCGCTACATTTGGAGCTACTCCTGATACTCCTCTAAAAACTTCAGCTCCGTTCGACCTAAGCCTTTCTGATACTGACTTTCGAGTTCCATTTCTCGCACTAGCTCCTGCCACACGTTCTAGCACTCGTAACATGGCCCGCGATACGGCGTCATCTCCCCTCTGATCTTACTGCTCAACACCAAAAGCTGGTGGTAGTGGCGGTGGTACCCTATTCTCAGATCCTTAGCCCGACCTAACGGGTTCCGACACGGCCATTCTACCTCTACCGCGTCCACGACGACCTCGTCCTCTAGAACTCATGTCTAACATCGTGATTTATCTGATTAAAATTTTATGCATTAGTACTTTTGTTCCAATCGATTAACATGCGAACAATTTTATGAAGAGAAGTTCTGAAGTGGTTCTTTCGATCACCCAAAGTTTCAGTTCAAGTTCACTACTCTAATTCAGAGAGTCACATCCATTCCTCAATGGAGGCACATTCATTCATCAACAAGAACACATTCATTCAGTGGTATCTACCACACACATTCACTACTCAGACATTTCTGCCCGTTTCTATCCTAGGGGTATTTTCGTCATTTGTCCTACAGGGGTATTTTGGTAATAAATCAGGATCAATTTTAAAAATCTTTATAAACCAAAGGTATTTCATAAACTCGGGGTAATCTTGAAAATTTGTTTTCAAAATCAGAGGTATTGCCAAAAAAAATTCAGAAATCGGGGTTATTTCGGTAATTTTGGAAGTTAGGGGCACTTTCGTAAATTCTCCAAATCAGGATATCTTGATAATTGTAAAACAGAAGTTTTTGGTATTTTTGTAAAGTAGAAACATTTTAGCAAAAGTCGAGGGTATTTTTGAAAATCTTAAAAACTAAGGGTATTTTAGTAATTTACAACACAGGGGCATTTTAGTAATTTTTCCAAATCAAAGTACATTGACTTTTTGCAAACTAGAGTTTTTTTTTTGGACACTTTTGCAAGATAGAGAAATTTTATTAAAATCAAGGGTAATATGGTACTTTTAGAAACCAAGGGCATTTTCGTAATTCTTCCACCAGGGGTATTTTAGTAATTTGGCAATTCGAAAAATTTTTGAGAAATTTTTCAAAATAGATTTTGTTACAAATCGAAGGGGTAATTTAAAGATTTAAAAACTAGGGTGTTTATAAAACAGTATGGCTAGTCCCTTTCGGGTTTTAATTACTGGGTTTAGCCTATGAATAAGTCTTCTTGGTTAGGGTGAACCGTAGCTACACACCAGGTAAGATTCGAGTAAAGAGGAGGTGAGTCACTAGGACTGCTTAAATACCACTGAATCCACTCCTAGACATGCGTACAATGGTTGCCACACCTTAACTCGGCGACTTACTTCACAGGTTTGTTTAGTTGTTCTTAAGTCTTATGTATCTGTTTGAGTGTACTAGCCCTAGGGTTCAATAGCCCTAATATTCTAATCTACAAGCCCAAATAAGCCCATAACAGTTCACATAAACAATCACTTCAATAATTAGAAGTACTTAGCCGGTGGACTTCGGGCCGGAGATACAAGTGCCATGCCAGAATAACCTGAAATAAAAGTCCATATTTTGAAAAGCCCATTTTTGAAAACACTTTTGGACCCAAAACCCTCAAAGCCGAGTTTTGAACCGGGCTCTGATACCAAACTGTAACACCCCAAACCCGGCCCATTCACTACGACCGAATTTGAAATGCCATCATGAAAAAACGTTTGAAAATAATCTGACTTGTAAGTAAAGTATATAAAAATTTATTGTCTTTAGGAAAGAAAACCTTGTGTATTTAAAATTTCGAAATAAATTAAGTTGTTACAAAATTCCCGGATTAAAACTTTATTATATATACTTAAGAAAATAAGATCATTTGCAATTAATATTTAAATTGTCAATCCATAATAGAACATAATAATAAAGATACTTAATAAAAATACTTAAATACTTTAATGGGCCTTATTACAATAAACACTTAATCAAAATACTGAAACTATAATTACTTAATTAATTAAAATATCTTCTGCATGGGCCACCTCGTATCCACTCCAACCCGATCCGATCATCATATCACCTGCGATGTTTGATAAAATATTTGGGTGAGTCACACGGACTCAGTGTGTAACTAATCCACTGGATTCCACCCACATGTTAACCACATATTAACACATATATCAGATAATAATTATCATATTCCCATATTATCATATTCTGGCCTTGGCCCATATTCAAATCACTTATCAAGTAACAAGGTAATTAACCACATAATTTCCACATACTGGGCTTAGCCCATTTCTTATTCAAATTCACATTCACATACTGGGCTTGGCCCATTTCCACATTAATCCATATATCAAATAAAATTATGCAAAGTGCACCCAACCCAAACCTAGGGTCCATCCTCTACACACCCCCTTATCCAGCCTACCACACACCAGAGGATTAACAAATCACCCTCTCCTTTTCACTCCAAAGGCAATCAATACCGTCCATGTGCAATTAAGCACAATAATCCACAACGCGACCTCAGTCAGTGCCAATCCACGATGTAGCTGTAGCTAACACCAAAACCACGATGGGACACATAGTCACTCATCAACCATGATATGGCACTTAGCCGATATCAACCACGATGAGGCACGAGCTACTCATCAAGCCACGATGTAGCTCAAGGCTAACATCAAACCACGCACTCAAGTACACCCGCACCTTCTTTCATATCCCAACCCATGCACATGCAACATGTGATAGTGTCATAATAGTAAATGCATACACATGTTATTAAGGCAGACAATCACAATTCCACAAGCATAGTCACTTTCACATCGGTACTTTCACATTCTTATCAACAGTAATACTAACTGCTTATCGATATACCCCATTTTAGGGTATCCATCTCATAACTTTTACTGCATTTGTTAGTACACAATCAACACATACAGATATAGCAAAAACCCGGAAAACGGTGGGTTAATCACACACCTGACTATTTAGCGGAATCCCGAACTATTTGATTCTAACATGATGAACGGGGTTTTTCCTCATCTCTTAATGCCGATTTGGTCTCCTACCAAATCCCGGAGGCTTTGGTTATCTCTATCGATTTATCCCTAATCATCTATAGATAGAATTGGCTATTAACAATAATCCATAATAATTGGCCCTTGGCCGAAACTACATAGGCTTACCTTGATTGCTCCAAATCCCGAAAGCTTTTCCTTTAAATGCTCCCAACGTTTGTTAAGAGAGACTACAAGAAAGTAGTCGACGACACCTTCCTTGATGATTCGACTTTTGAGACTTGCGTCAAAAGAATAGGAATAAGGCACTTTTAATAATCGGCTATGGCTCTTTAATAAAATATAAATATAAATGGGAGTATGGTACTTACAAGGTTCGGCTAAAATCCTAATTAACAAAGGAACATTCGGCTATTCAAGAAAAAGATAATGAATTGGATTGAAAGAAAGAAAAAGAAGGGAAAGTGAGAGATTACAAGAACTTCGGTAATGGTAGCAAGGAAGATTCGGCTTTACTAGAAAAAAAGAAGAAAAAGAGAACTTTCTTGGCTTTAAATTTCGGCAATGGAGAGATCAAGAAAGAAATAAAAGATGAACTCCCTCCTATTAAAATTTGGCACACAAAAGGTAAAAAGAAAACCAAATTTCGGCACCCCCTCCTTAAAAGCTTCAAAGCCGAACATGCACACCTCAAGAGTCCCACCATCGGCCACCATATTTCTACTTATCTAATCCCTATTAAAACTCCTATTTTATTCCTATATCACCTATTCAAAACCAATTAAAATAAGGCCACCCTTATCTTTTATCTTAACTAAATAAATAACCCAACCTTTATCCCTTCCTATAGCCAAAATTTTCAAAATAATAAAAAAACAAGCCTAAGCTTATCTTATGGAGTCCACATGCCGTCCAACCACCCTCCAACCTGACGCAAAAAGCCAACAAAATAAAATCCCACTCCATGCTTGCTCACCACCTCAAACCCGGACTCATTGAACGCAATCGCAGTAACGCCTGTACCACTCTCTGCTGGTTCTTTTGCGACATAATCCCGCCACGAATTCTTTTAAGACCTCTTTATCTTGGTCCCCTTTAACGCCAAAAATAAAAACTCCCAAATGCGATTCATGTAGCTTGAACCCCTACCCCTTGGCACTCCCTTTTACGCAACCACCCCTGCACCTTAAGTAGCGTCCCTTGCCACTTTACCACTCCGACTTTCATGTCCGTAAACATTGCCATTTATTTTTAAGGCCTTCCTAGCCCAATTTCACTTGTTGACGCAAAAAGGAAAAATAAAACACTCCCATGCCATCACCCAGACTCGAACCTCCTCAAGAAGGCGTCATTTCTAGGCCCTTAAGTGGCGCATTAAGCCACTTTACCAAGCCCCTTTTATGACCCAAAACGCCCACAAATTATTCTTAAGGCCTCCTCACCTAATTTCCTCTTTTACACTTAAATCCAAAAATTTTCCAAAGCTTCCCTTTTATCCTAGAATTTTAAGAACCCCTAAAACACATCCAACCACTCTTAAAGCCTACTAACTTATGAATTATGCACGAACGCATAACCCCTAATCTAGGATGTTACAATATGTGAATTTCACTATGATACTAAAATTTAAATTAAAACGATATCATGATGAGAACCGTATTGAATTGTGTTTTGATGCTAAATGTCCTATTAAGCAATGTCAAATAGAATTTCGGATATAATTAGAATGTCATAAGATTCGTTTGTGTTGGAGAAAGTATTTTTGGCACTTATGTGCAACATTCTAGTACTTATGTGCAATTCATTATGACACTTTAGTGCAAATCATTCTGGCACTATACGTGCATATTGTGGAGTGTTAGAGGATTAATTTGAGTATTTGTTCTTAATTAAGTTCACATTTAGTTAATAAGAGTTAAAATATGGAAATGAAATGTGATTAAAAATATGATAGTGAAATGATTCACCGGTATAATGATTTTTATAAGAAATGTATAAAGAGAATTTTCATTCATTTAAAAGTTTTTCTAAACTCATTCGCTTTATCATAGATAAATAGTTACGAGAGATGTGACTAATTTTTTAAAAATATATATTAATAATTCATAAAAATTATTGACATGATTGTTATTTTTGTATAATCACAATGTCCTCATTTATTTTACGGTTTGAACATACTCCTGTTCAAGTTGAGAATGATATTCAAGTAAAACATTTTCAACAACATGAACTCAATTAAAACTAAATGTAAATCCATAGTGAAAAATTTAATTTACATTTCTTCCAACAATTTTACTGGTTGACATAATTATTTTCATACTTTTATTTTCAATATGAATAAATTTAATATGGGAGTTGACTAAGCTGTTTCTGTACGACAGGAAAAGGAATTTATTTATTTCCAGGCGCAAATGAATGGTTATATTATTTATATGTAAACGAAATGGCATGGCATGCTTCCAGCTTTACGTTGGTTCTTCACTCACCACAAAAAATAAAAGGTGTATATTTAAAATACTCTCTCCAGCTTTCCTACGTATGGTTTTTTTTTTTTTTTTAGGTATTATTTATTCGTTCATTACAAGATGGATTCAGGTATATTCTGTCTCACCAAGCAGTTTGGATCCATAACCAGACATAACATACAATAATAGCGATGTTATAGGTAAAAATATCATGAGATACTTGTATTAAAAGTTAGATTAAATTTTATCTTATTTATTTTAGAAAATATAAATTAATTTCTGTATGTTATATTTTATTTTATTCTTAAAATTATCGTGACTGATAAAATAATCAGATAGTTACTTGGTGTGTCTCATTTTAATCTTCATGAATCAACTTTTAACAATAAAATTGAAAAAATTTGGTTTTTAATTTAATACATAGAAATTATTTTGTCCTTTTAATAGAGGAAAAAAAATGCAATCTTATTTCTACTACAAGAACCTCCACCCTTTATTATAATAATATTGGCACTACATTATTTGAACATAAATATGAAAAAGAAAATTAATATATTCATGCTTTTATTACTTGCTTGAAAGGATTATTATTGGCGTTTGAAATTTTGTTTGCTTTTATTAATAAAAAATATTTGGCTTAGAAGAAAAAAGAGGGGCAAAGTACCGTATTGAAGGAGAAAATTCATTGATTAAAGCAAAAGCACGTAAGCAAGGAGAAGAAAGCATATGCTATTATATATGTATATTGATCAACGTCTTAATTATATATATGTTGATCGTCAAGCAAAGCTAAATAAAACAAACATAGACTATTTCTTCCATTCAACAACAACTCAAGAAGAATTTGAGAGGTGTTGGGGGATGAAAGTGAACCAGGAAAGAGGATTGGGGTAGTACTTGACAAGTTTGGATTGATCTTCGACATAAGCTGTGGGTTGATGTTGGTGCATGGAGAGGGCAGCTGGCTCTGTATTTTTGGGTTGATGAACCCGAAAGCCAACACTTCTGGGCCATTCAAGATCATTACTACTGAGGCTGACCTCCTTTTTGGGTGTCTGGATGGTCACCGCCGCCACACGAGCCGCATGATCAGGCAGGGACTGGGGACGAGGGTAGTAGAAATCGGTGGGGAAAAAGTTATACTGAAGGCCGGCCATTCCAGAAAACGATATTGGAGAATGAGTATTAAAGCTTTGGGGGGTTTTAGCTGTTTATTTATAGAAGGGATGAAGAGGAAAGAGGGTGTTGTCACGGAAAGTGATTCATTTTATTGAAAATTTAATTGGTGGGAGAGTGATTTTGATGGAGTAAATTATTAGAAAATATTTTTTTTATAAAATTTATGGAAAAGGATTTATTTTTTAATTATTTATCAGAAATAGTTATTTTTTTGAAAATGTGTCCACGTTAACGTAATTTTAAGAGATGCAATAGAAAAACGTGTCCTGAGGGAGCGTTTTTACCACATCAGCAAAAAATACTTTCTTGAGGGCACGTTTTACTGATGTGGCAAAAACGCTTCCCCAAAACAAGTTTTAGCTCATTTTTTTTCAAAAAAACTATTCTCGAATTAAATTTTCAAAAAAAAGTCATTTTTTAGATATTATAAAAATATTATAAAAATAGACTAATTTTTTTAAAAATTTACGAGAATAAACCTTTATAAAAGCTCAAAGTGACAACACTATTTTTTTTTAAGTTGTCACCAATTAATATGGAAGTATAACTTACAAAGCAAATCTTTATATAGACCCAAAGTCTCATTTGCCTTGTTTTCTTGAGCAATGTGAGATATGATATTTGTGTATATATAGACTCATGAATTTATTTAGCAGCTTGTTCCTAAACAATGTGGATTCCTTCCTCTTTTAACTAACAATATGAGATTAAATGCTACAATCAGATTTGATATTTTTTAACAAAACAATTTCTATTTTTTATATTTTGTTAACATTTTCTCATATTATAAAATTATCTTTTGAGATCTTTAATCTTGTTGCATTTTAGAATTGTTAACATATATAAAAGAACTATTAAAAAAGAGAACAAATTGCACATATGAAACTTATACATGCAATAATCTTTTATTCAATTTTAAATGTTTGAAGTTAATATCAATGCAATTCTAATTTTAAAATAATTTTTCATTACTTAAATTTAGAAATTATACTTTTAATTTTTATTTATTTTTATATTATAAATGTTTGATTAATAAATAAATGGTGAGTATTTGGTACTCAAATAGTATTTTTGTAATTTTAAAAATTGATATATATTTTAAATATTTATTTATTTTAATATTTTACTATACTAATTAATTTTTTAATTCTAATTTTAATTTAATTTTCATCACCTAATGAATGCCAATAAATTTATTTCAGATATATTTTGACTAGATAGATAATCTATTTAAACATAGTATATAATTATGTTAAATAATTTTTATAGAAATATATAATTTACATAAAATATAATAATTACTTTTCATATTTTATATCTAGATTAAATTACATTAATAGTCACTTAACTATATTTTTTGCTATCGAATTATAAAAACTTACAAAATGATCACTCAACTATTAGTAATTTTAAATATTTTACTATATTCATTTTATATTTTATATTTTTTTTACTTAGAGTTTAAAAGTTTAATTTATAATGTAACAAATCTTAACTTTTTGTAAAAAAAAATTAAACTCTAAGTAAAAAATATCAAATATAGTGTAGCATTCAATCTCATGTTGTTAATTAAAAGAGGAAGTAATTTCACATTGTTTAGGAACATGCTGCAAAACTATTCATGACTCTATATATACACATATCTCATATCCTACATTGCATCAGAAAACAAGGCAAATGAGACTTTGGGTCTTTATAAAATTTTCTTTGTAAGTTATATTTCCATATTAATTAGTGACACCTAAAAAAAAAAAATGGTGTTGCCACTTTGAGCCTTTATAAAGGTTTATTCTCGTAAATTTTAAAAAAATTGGTCTATTTTTATAATATCTAAAAAATGACCTTTTTGAAAATTTAATTCGAGAATAGTTTTTTTTTTGAAAAAAAACATAGGCTAAAATGCGTCCTTAGGGAAGCGTTTTTGCCACATCAACAAAAGCGCGCCTCAAGGAAGCATTTTTTGCTGATGTGGCAAAAATGCTCCCTCAAGGACCTATTTTCTTGCTGCATCCCCTGAAATCGCACTGACGTGGACGCGTTTTCGAGAGAAATGACCCTTTTCAGTAAATAATTGGAAAACAAGTTATTTTTCATAAATTTTGTAAAAAAAAAGAGTATTTTCTGGTAATTTACCCGATTTTGGTGTTTAGTATATTAAAAATTATATATTTTTGGGAATGTATTTTACTTCAATTATGTAGCTATAATTCCTTTTAATATTAATAAGAAAGTAAAGCATCATTCAATTTTAGAAAATAGAGGTGATTTTGGTTTTCTTGAAAAAGAAAATATTTAAAAAACGTGTTTGGTTGAATTTTTAAAACAAAAATGAAAGTATGTAAAAATTTTAAAAATAATTAAATGTTGTTTTTGATTGATTTCATTAAAATGCTTTGTAAAAGATGATGAAAATAAGATTTTTAACTTTAGATGCATTAATCCTGGTTTAAATTTATATAAACATCAAAATATTCTCTTTTTTCAACAGCTTTTCAAATATTAAATTTATACATATAATTTTTTATTTTATTTCTATTAGATTAATATAGTTACATATGTTTCAATGTTTTCGTTATTGACAACAATTTTTTTTTATTTCCATTTGCTTTACATGTTTTCCAATTTTTAAAATAAAAATAAAAAATTTTCAAAACTAAACGAAATCTACTTTATTGAAAAAATATGATATAGAAAATGGTTTTCTGGTATAATGGAATTTTAAAAATGTTTCTAAAGTCGAGCCTTTGTGATATTTATAGCAATATGTTTTTTACTCGAATTATACTTGTGTTTTCTAATTAGGCAAAGTAAGTCGTTCCTGACTTTCAACATGTTGATCTTCTAACCTTAATCTCGGCTTGCTAGAGTGTGGGTTCTATTTGTGAACTAGTGGACACCATGAAAACTTAAATTTAAATTTCAGTAGGAAAGTTAATCTCTCTCTATGGGAACTAGAAAATTATTGAGCTTTATAGAAAATAAAATTTACTCTAAAAATAAATTACAACTATTTTCTGACAAAGTAGCAACGGTCAAATGATGTAATTTGACCTAGCCCATAATCCCTCTATATAGACAAAATAACAAAAGTCTCGATTGAACAAGCTATGACCAAATAATAATTAATATTCTATCAAAAAAAAATACTCATATTAGGAGTATATTAGGGTGGGAGACACACCCCTCCCTTTTGGGATACTTAGGGTTGCCACTAGACATGTTTATGGGTCAGTTTATTTGCTCAAACTCGAAGGTCTCGCTCGAAATTTGGGACGGCTTGAGCAAAAATATTATGTCCGAAAAATGGGTTTGGACAAAAAAATTAGACCTATTTAGACTATGGGTTGGGCTTAGGTTTAAAATTTTAAAGCTCGAGCCCGACTTTGCTCTATCTATTTTTTAAAGTCTATAATGTTTTATATTATGTTATTTTTATATATCATGTAATTTATAACACATAAAAATTAGATTTATAGTATATGTATACTACTATAATATAAACATTAAAAAATGTTCAAATGAATATATATAAAATTTTAATAAATTAAAAATATAAAAATATTAAATATTAAATTAAAAATGATATAAATGTGTTTTTTTAAATAAAATCACATGGGCTTGGTTTAGTTATTTACAAACATGGGTGGGTTTGGGCAAATTTTGGGCTCATATTTCAGGCCAGACCGAATTTGGACAAGTATAAAGTGTGTTAATATCATACCTAAACTCGGCTCGGCATGGCCCATGAACACCTCTAGTAACCGCCCATCACATATAAATGGGTTCTATTGGATCTTTCATATATTGAGTACAATTATATGTATTATTTGATTTTTAAATCAACTCATATAATTTATCAAACCAGTAAAAAACTTTTTCTATACCCAAAATATTATTTATTCATTTAAATAAATAAATAAACTTATTTTATCAACTCAATTTTAATCTCGTTAAAATCATAATGACTTTATCGAAATAGACTCTATGAGTAAATAAATTTAACTATTTTGTTTTACTGAAACTATGATGACTAATTAATTTAATTTCCACTTCAAACTTTAATTATTTAATTACAATTTAATTAAATAATAATTCAAAAAATTAATTTAATCTTTAAATCATCTCTTGATTATGGCGAGAAACACATTTATTGTGGATAGGATACATATAATCTATTTCTCTAATTCATCATTTTCATATATTCACATCATCGATCCAAACGCAAATAGCTCAAGGATATATTGTAACATCCTAAATGTGGGCCTGTGCATTTATGTGTAATGTTATGTTTAATATGTTAATTTGTGGTTCAGTTGGGCCCAAAGAATTGGGTCAAAATTTCGGCAGCCAAGGTGAGCTAAGGGGGGACAGCACAAGGCTATAATTTAAGGATTATTTTTGTTTAATTAATGAGGATAATAAGTGATAAAATAAAGGGAGAGTTGGTGCAAATGTGGCCTCTTATGGATGAGTGTTTTGATAGGGATAAGGGATATAAGGATAGAGGAGAAAAGATAGGAGTTATCTTCTGAGTACAGAGTTGGCCGAAATTCCATCTCCTGAGGGGTGCCGAAATTCCCTATAAATAGGGGGTACCTCTTCAATTCCGGCATTTTGAACCCAATTCTCTTCTCTCATCTTCTGTGCCGAAATTCTCAGTTCTTCTTGGTAATCTCTTTTCTTTTGATTTCTTTTGAAAGCCGAAACCCCTAAGTATTCTTTCTCTCCACTTTCTTTTCACTTTCCTTCTAAGCCGAAACACTTCACTCAATTTTTCTAAAAGCCGAAAATGCATCAGTTCATCTTTTTCTGGAATTTCATAAAAGCCGAAATCGCTAGATCTCATCTCCTATGGTTGCCGAATCCTCTTTAATGGAGTCTGCTTGTGCCGGAATCTAAAGGAAACAATAGGTAAGTATTGATTTCAGGATTTTATTGTTCTTTCGGCTTTTCAAAGTCCTTAGCCGAATGGCTATTAGAAACTAATCTCTTATTTCACACTTCTTTTCGGCATTCCGGGATTTGAAAAAGGAGGCCAATCGCATAGATCTCTAAGTTATAGAATCGTGTTACTTTCGGGATTTCAAGGTAAGAGGATTTGTTTATTTATATATATAAAATCGGGTAGAATACTAACCATGGCCGAATATAGGAGAGGGCATATTTTCACAGTTTTTCGGCTTTTAAGCAAAGTTATAGGTTGAGGATAATAGATCCGGATATCAAGGACATCGACTAAGAATATTGAATTTCGCAATATCAGGTGTGTAATACTTCCCCACCATTTAGATCTGTCTGTTAAATACCTGTTTATAAGTATTATATGTTGTGATAAATGCCAAAATCCCGGCATAAAGATGGAAGCCCAAAGAGGGTAAAAGCGAATCACCAGGTCAGTGAATATTCTAATTATATGTTATAAGTGTATTGATTTTTGTGATTGCATGGGGTGGGTTTGATGAAAGGAGGAAGTTATACGTTATATGTGTAGCGGTTTTTACCGTGATCTGTTATATGTTGTAGCGGCTTTTGCCGTGATCTGTTATAAGGGCTTCGGCCATGATATGTTGATGAGCAGCATGACTGCCATCTTGGCGTGTAGCGGTGTGGGTTGATTGTAGAAATCCCCAATGGTGTGAACGGTTGGTACAGGGGCGTGTAGCGGATGGAAACCTAGACAAATGGGTTGGGCCTTGCATATTATTTGTTATATATGTACATGAATTTATTATTCTATTTTTATGGGTTAAGGCCGAAATCTAATGGTGCATGAAGGTTGCACACTGAGTCTCGCGACTCAACCAATTAATTAACATTTCAGGTTACACTTAGTGCATCGGACTGGGCTAGAGAGGAGCGCAAGGTGGCCATGCAAAAGAATATGTGGATCCGGCAAAAAGACTCAAGTTAATTATTTTTATATTATGTTTTATTTAATGGATTTTAAACCTCGTTGTAATAAGGCCATGGGCCACTAGTTTATATCTTGTTTTATTATGGGATAAATTATTTTTAGTTATTCAAACATTTATTTTAATTAAACTAAGGCATGCAATTAAGTTTGGGTTTTATTCATAAAGGCATATTTTATATAAATTACATTTGGGCTTTCTGACAACACGATTTGTTTTACAAAAATTTCCTTAGTGACATACCAGATCCGGTCGTGGTGTTTTTGGGCCGGGTTTGGGGTGTTACAAATTGGTATCAGAGCTCGGTTCAAAACTCAGCTTTGGGTTTTGGGCTCAAAACGTTTTCTAAAAATGGTTTTTTTTGAAACATGTATGTTTAAAATGGTACAGGTTTGTTTTCTAAGATGGCCCTCGCCTCCTACCAAGTCCGTCGTGTAAGTATTTAGAACTCCTTGTGTGATATATATATATATATATATGAATATAGGCTTGATGGGTTTTATGGGACGAGGTTAGATTAGTTAGACTTTGATGGACTATAGGCTTAGGTTAAACAACTTCTTAAATTACATAAGACTTAAATTATCCAAACAAATCTCGTGAACCGATCACTGACTTAAGGTATGGCAACAGGCACACGCATGTCTAGGAATGGATACGGTGAGAGCTTGGTATTTAAGCAGTCCTAGTGACTCACCTCCTCTTCACTGGAATCCTACCTGGTTCGTGGTGACTGTTCACCTTAAGCCATGTTAGGGTGTGGTAATGGCTATACGCATGTCTAGGAGTGGATGCAGGGAGAGCTTGGTATTTAAGCAGTCCTAGTGACTCACCTCCTCTTCACTAGAATCCTACCTGGTGCGTAATGACTGTTCACCCTAACCATGAGGACGTGTTGACAGGCCAAAACCTATAACTAAAACCCGAAAGGGACCAGCCACCTTATTTTGTACAACCCTAAAGTAAACCTTGGTTTTGAAATCACTAAAGTACCCTTGATTCGTAAAAATTTCTCGATTTGAAAAATGACCAAAATACCCCTGATTTGCAAATTGACCAAATAACCCCTAACTTGTAAAATTACCGAAATACCCTCAGTATGAAAAATTACCGAAATACCCTCGGTATGAAAAATTACCGAAATACCCCTAAATTAAAAATTACCAAAATACCCTTATTTCGTAAAATCATCTAGAACCATATTTTAAAAAATTACGAAAATACCCCTGTAGGTTAAAATTACGAAAATACCCCTGGGTAGTAAAATGACGGAAATACCATTAGGTGATGGATGCTATTTGTATGTTGGTGTGTATGGATGTTGAATGTGCATGGTTCCTAGAATTAAGAAGACTGAAACCTGTAGATAGGTTTGAATTCGAAAGAACTACTTTTAAAACTATTATTCATAAGACTGTTCGTGGTTAATCAGTGGAAGAAAACTAATAATCCATAAAATTCTTAATCAAATAAACGCGAATCGATAGTATTAGTACAAGGGGACGAAGACGCCCGAGTTTAATAATGGTGCGCATCCTACCATAGTATACTAAGTGTTTATTTTGGCTTTAGAATTAGAGTGCTTGCAATGAAAGCATAGTGATGAGACTTGGGTAGTACGATTACTAGTTAGTCAAAAATTTCGAGGTCGAAATTTCTTTAAGGAGGGTAGAATTGTAACATCCTAAATGTGGGCCTGTGCATTTATGTGTAATGTTATGTTTAATATGTTAATTTGAGGTTTAGTTGGGCCCAAAGAATTGGGTCAAAATTTCGGTAGCCAAAGTGAGCTAAGGGGGGACAGCACAAGGTTATAATTTAAGGATTATTTTATTTAATTAATGAGGATAATAAGTCGATAAAATAAAGGGAGAGTTGATGCAAATGTGGCCTCTTATGGATGAGTGTTTTGATAGGGATAAGGGATAGAAGGATAGAGGAGAAAAGATAGGAGTTATCTTCCGAGTACGAGTTGGTCGAAATTCCATCTCCTGAGGGTGCCAAATTCCCTATAAATAGGGGTACCTCTTCAATTCCAGCATTTTGAACCCCATTCTCTTCTCATCTTCGTGTAAATTCTCGGTTCTTCTTGGTAATCTCTTTTCTTTTGATTTCTTCCAAAGTCAAACCCCTAAGTATTCTTTCTCTCCACTTTCTTTTCACTTTCCTTCTAAGTCAAACACTTCATTCGCTTTTTCTAAAAGCCAAAATGCATCAGTTCACTTTCGGGATTTTCATAAAAGCCGAAATCGCTAGATCTCATCTCCTGTGGTTGCCGAATCCTCTTTAATGAAGTCTGCTTGTGCCAGAATCTAAAGGAAACAATAGGTAAGTACTGATTTTGGGATTTCATTGTTCTTTCGGCTTTTCAAAGTCCTTAGCCGAATGGCTATTAGAAACTAATCTCTTATTTCACACTTCTTTTCAGATTCCGGATTTGAAGAAGGAGGCCAATCGCATAGATCTCTAAGTTATAGAATCGTGTTACTTTCGGATTTCAAGGTAAGAGGATTTGTTTATTTATATATATAAAATGGGTAGAATACTAACCATGGCGAATATAGGAGAGGCATATTTTCACGCTTTTCCGCTTTTAAGCAAAGTTATAGATTGAGGATAATAGATCCGGATATCAAGGACATCGACTAAGAATATTGGATTTCGCGATATCAGGTGTGTAATACTTCCCCACCATTTAGATCTGTCTGTTAAATACCTGTTTATAAGTATTATATGTTGTGATAAATGTGAAATCCCGGCATAAAGATGGAAGCCCAAAGAGGGTAAAAGCGAATCACCAGGTCAATGAATATTCTGATTATATGTTATAAGTGTATTGATTTTTGTGATTGCATGGGGTGGGTTTGATGAAAGGAGGAAGTTATACGTTATATGTGTAGCGATTTTTACCGTGATCTGTTATATGTTGTAGCGGCTTTTGCCGTGATCTGTTATAAGGGCTTCGGCCATGATATGTTGATGAGCAGCATGACTGCCATCTTGGTGTGTAGCGGTGTGGGTTGATTGTGGAAATCCCCAATGGTGTGAACGGTTGGTACGGGGGCGTGTAGCGGATGGAAACCTAGGAAAATGGGTTAGGCCTTGCATATTATTTGTTATATATGTACATGAATTTATTATTCTATTTTTATGGGTTAAGGCCCAAATCAAATGGTGCATGAAGGTTGCACACTAAGTCTCGCGACTCAACCAATTAATTAACATTTCAGGTAACACTTAGTGCATCGGACCGGGCTGGAGACGAGCGCAAGGTGGCCACGCAAAAGAATATGTGAATCCGGCAAAAAGACTCAAGTTAATTATTTTTATATTATGTTTTATTTAATGGATTTTAAACCTCGTTGTAATAAGGCCATGGGCCACTAGTTTATATCTTGTTTTATTATGGGATAAATTATTTTTAGTTATTCAAACATTTATTTTAATTAAACTAAGGCATGTAATTAAGTTTGGGTTTTATTCATAAAGGCATATTTTATATAAATTACATTTGGGCTTTCCGACAACACGATTTGTTTTACAAAAATTTCCTTAGTGACATACCAGATCCGGTCGTGGTGTTTGGCCCGGGTTTGGGGTGTTACATATATCGAGCTAATAGAGGGACCGATTGAACATATATAATTAGGGTTCAATTATTTGTAATTAAGTTCTGAATCTTCGTCTATTAATTATAACATTATTTAATTATGGAATCATTTCACTAGAGTACCATGACTAAGTTAGCCTTATTATATACCATTACGAAAGCTACTTATCAAGTGCTCGTCCAATGACCTTATCATATATGTGTTACCTTTATAGGACATCATTAATCTATTTGGACAAAATCCGTTCTTCAATTATGATCTTATTTTATCTCATGATAACCATTATATCTTCGTTCATGAAAAAGTAAATTGCTAACACACAGTGATTAAATAATCCGTTTTTAAACAAATGACTCGTGGCCAAGTTACTTTTCCATCTATCATATAATGCCGATGAGAGAATCCTTTATTGGGTTATGAATTCCATTATTGTATGGTAAGCAACGTCACGCAGTAGCCGTATACCTAACGTACTGGCTTTTGGCTCTATTACCTATTGAACTCAGATTCTTAATACATCAAAATATACAGGTCACGCACACATAGTCCGTCACTTTTTTTATGAAGTAAGAAGTAATGATTACCATGAAATAAAATAGGATCATATTGCTTTTCATTTAGATTATCTACTAATATAAGTTGTCTTTTCGCATTATGATCTAACCACGTAATGCACTTAATATTAGTTAAATATTAAATAATCAATGAGCTAATATTTGTTTTCATTTTACTTTGTATGCAAAAACCGTTGAGAATATTATACAAAAGATATTAATGAGAATGATAAAATTTTATTAAATCAATTTATTTGAAAAATTACAAGTAGAATTAATAATATTACTACACTAAGGACACTAAATCACAACATTCTTTCCCATATAGCTGGAAAGTTAAATTTTCCTTTGAGACAAATTTACCCCTTTTTTTCTTATTTATTTATTTTCATTATTTTATGCAATGCGTTTTCACCACAAAATCATAAAAAATATTTAATTTTAAATTTATTTTAAATACTATTAAATATATTCTAATCCTATATATGAAATATTTAAATTATATTTTCTATTTAATATGAGATAAATATATTAATTTCTAAACAATAAATAGATTAAGTTAGTAATAAACTAACTTTTCTTAATAATAATTAATACTGAAAAACATTAAAATTAATCAAATTTATATTTTATTTTATGTGAATAATTTCGATATTTACAATCATAAAATGCTTAGTGATTAATGTAAGTACGTCAGAAATCTAATTGGAAATGTTGGAACGTTACATTCCTATAATCACATTCTTAATGTTTAAGCAGGAGGAGGAAAGAAGCATGCATTCTAGAGGGAGGACAAATAAATAACAGATAGTTGTTGTGAATAATGAACTTACAGAAGTTAATTGTGAAGAATTAACAAATGTTTGTAACACAGATGCTTATCCAAATTCTCCAATTCAGCTAATGCTGGTCCGAATCGCATCATGTTGTTCCCATCAATCTTAAGTTAAGGTGACACCATCTCAATCAACAATATTATTAATATATGTAATTGATAGAGGAAATAAAGTTTACATAATAAAATTAAAATAAAGCATTTGTTGAGTGGTAAATTTAATTTTTTTTAATGTAAATAGTATGGATTCAAATCTCACCATATGTATATTTTTTTATTATGTTTTTTTTAATAATCATATTATAAGTTCTGATCATATTTGTTTTTTTTTACAGAATATCTAAAACTATTCATTGCCTCTCTTTAACCCATAAATAATAGAATAATGTGCTTTAGCAACAATATACGTACCAATCGAGTTAAAACTCAATCTAAAAAATCATTCTGTAATTTTTTTATTTAAATTAATGTCTGATTGACTCGTTATAACTCAGTGATAATAATAATAATAATAAGCCTTCCATGACATTTATTTCTATAGAAATGAAGCACCAGTACAGGAAAAGCATTGCAATTGTTATTAGAAGGTAAAATATTGAAATCATCAACCATCTCGGCCTTTACTAATACTTTTTTTTTATTATCAAAATTTACCACCATTAAACAATTTATACGAGAATTACCTTATTATATAGTGTAACTTTCTTCAAATAAACAAAAACTATAGAACGTACCCGGCAAGCTGAGATTTTAATAAACAACTAGTATATAAAAATAAATGAACAAATAAAATAATAGTAAAAATAAAAGCCTAGTGAGATGGCTCCATCCATCTCTCAATTCGCTTATGTGGGTTGATAGGAGCATTTTTGTCCTATGAATATATGTGCAACTGCTTCTCCACATCTATATTACACATTATGACATGCAAGACTGTGTTTGGTTGGGTCGAATGCCAACCCAATCAGTGGCGAATCAGGCTTGGGTCACGTCTTTATAATAAAAAAAATTCATTTAAGTTTGTTATATTTTATAATATTTTAAATTAATAATAATAAAATTGTACGTTATTCTCTAAAAAATATTAAAAATTTAATTTAATTCTATAAAATTATAAAATATAAACTATTAAAATAATAAAATTATATTTTACTATCGTAAAATATACAATTTAATTTCAATCTTTTAAATTTCTACCTTAGACATTGATTACCTAATATCTTACCATTCCTTTTTCTTATTCTTTTGCTTGAATCAAAGTAAAGGTACTCAATCTAGCAACATTTAGCAAAATCATCAAATAATCTATTTTTGGCTTCTCTCATAATAGTTGTTCAGTAAAATTAAAGCACTAAATTTTGTCCGGATTAATTATGGGTTTATTAAAAAAATTTAAAAAAAATTTAAAAAAATAAAAAATTTAAAAAAATTACATTTTAACCCCTAAACTTTCTTAAAATTACATTTTAGCCCCAAAACTTTTCAAAATTACATTTTTACCCTTATCTTTCTTAAAATTACACTTTGGCCCCAACAGTTTTACTGTGTTTGCAATATGGTCCTTCTGTCAGAAAATCTCCAAAATCCCAGGATTTCACCTAACCACCCTGATTTTCCGCCACCAGCCTAAGGGATGGCCTCCTTCCCTAGCCACAACTGCTACTGCACAAAAAAGCTATAAAAGGGATTTTTCCCAAAAATAAACCCCCAAGCATACAAAAACCCACAAAAAAAGAAAGAAAAAGAAGAGAAAAGGAGAAAAGAAGAAGAAGAAGAAGAAGAGAAGAGGGAAGAGAAGGCGATCACCGGAGGAGACGGAGGAGGACGACGCCAGGCTAGGTGGAGAAGAAGAAGAAGAGAAGAAGAAGGAAGAAGAAGAAGAAAGAAGAAGAAAAAGAAAAAGAAAGAAAAAAAGAAAGAAAAAGGAAAAAAAAAAGAAAAAAGTAAAAAAAAAAATAAAGTCAGTCGGGTCGACCCGACCCGACCCGCGACCCGACCCGTCCGACCCACGGCCCGACCCGCGTCCAGTAGGCCCACCACAGCAGCCCAAAAAACAAAAGCAAAAAAAAAAAAAAAAGAAAGAAGAAACAGCCCCAAAAAAAAGAAAGAAATAGGCCCAAAAAAAGGCCCATTAGCAAAGGGAATAGCAGCCCATCAGCCAAAGAAAAAAAGAAAGAAAAGAAAGAAGAAAAAAAAAAAAAAGGGAAAAGGAGAAAAAAAAGACGAGATCCAAATCATTCGATCAGCTCGTATTTTGATTTTCGATAATTTCCTTTTACTCACTTTTAATTTAATTTGTATATTTTTATTACATCTCGCTTTTAATATTATTGATATTTTAGCATTTTATTTGTATTTTTTTTTACTTTTATTTTTGATAATTTTAATAAATAAGGCAACGAATCGGTTTAACACTTGTCGTTGATTTCATCGCTATGTTGGTTGAATATCATCGGTTCGTGTTAAATACGATCGCCTTTTAAAAAAATAAAAAAATAAAAAATAAAATAAAATTTCGAGTTTCAAAACTTTTTGTGTTTTTAGAAAATTGTCGATTTTCAAAATTTTCGTGTTTTAAAGAAAAATTCGTGTTTTCAAAATTCTCGTTTTCAAAAATTCTCGAGTGTAAAAAAAATTTTGTACTTTAAAAAATTTCAGATTTTCAAAAATTTTCGTGCTTTCAAAATTTCCGTGTTTTTAAAAAAAATTCGTGTTTTTAAAAATTTCGTGTTTTCAAAAGAATTTCGTGTTTCAAAAAAATTCTCGTGTTTTCAAAGTTCTCGGTTTTCAAAATTTCATGTTTTTAAAAAGAAAAAATTTCTTGTGTTTTAAAATTTCCGTGTTTTCAAAAATTTCGTGTTTAAAAAATTCTCGTGTTTTCAAAGTTTTCAGATTTTCAAAATTTCATGTTTTTAAAACAAAAAATTTCTTGTGTTTTAAAATTTTCGTGTTTTCAAAAATTTAGTATTTTCAAAAAAATTTCGTGTTTCAAAAAATTCTCGTGTTTTCAAAGTTTTCAGATTTCCAAAATTTCATGTTTTCAAAATTTTTAGTTTTAAAAAAATTGTGTTTTCAAAATTCTCGGGTTTTAAAAAATTTTCTCAAGTCTTAAAATTCTCGTTTTTTAAAAAATTCATGTCTCAATTGGATCACGATTAAATATTAAATTAAACTTGTATTTTTGAAAATTAAGACAACGCGTTTAACGAGATACCAATTTTGGGCGTCGCGAGGGTGCTAATACCTTCCTCACAGAATCGACTCCGAACCCTTTTTTTCTCTCGAATTTTGTCGCAGACTTAAACCCGGCTCTTTTTAAGAAAATTCAAAAAATGATGATTTTCTTTAAAAGAGGATTTATTAGGTGTCCGATCACACCTAGAAAAAAGATCGTGGCGACTCCTTTTTTAAATAAAATTGAAACTCTGCTTTCAAATTTTAAATAATTTCCTCAATTAGCGACTCAAGCAAATTTTAGGTCGCGCCACAAATTGGCGACTCCACTCCACTAGGGACATTTTTTGAGAGTCGAGTCCGAAATTAAACGCGTGTTGTCAAAATTTTCAAAACTCTTGTTCAAATTAATATTAAGTCGTGATCCTTAAATTTTGTTTTTGAAAAGTCATGCATTTGCATCATGTTGTAAATATTTTCTAACTTGTCTTATCTTTTGTTTTCACTTTAAGTTTTTACGGTTTTAGTTTTTAGTTTTAAAATAAAAACGAAAAGGTTTGTGAGTTTCTCCCACACACCGTGTACTTGCATTTTGCATAACATGAGCTCTCTACCCGGCTCCATCCGCTTAAGTGGAAGTAAACGCTATGCCTTCGTGAGTTAACTCGTCCCTCCAAGACAGCTAGTGAATGCTTCCGGTTACATATGACTTATGCTTTCGTGAGTTAACTTGTCCCTCCGATAGGCATAAGTAAATGTAATCCTCGAATTGAGCTCATGAGCCTATGATGGGCGATAACCGAGGCTCGTACTAGCCTTAGTAGGCGACAGATGAACAATTCGAGTACCTTTTAGAACCGAAACCGCATATAGTGAACCGTATGAGCCACCCGATTAGAGCCATGTCGAACCTCCGTCTGCTAATAGTTACCAAAATAAGTACATGGGAGAAACGCTTACCTTTTATTTCTTTTACATTTACACTTTTATGCAAGCAAATCGGGTCCATTTAATAATTTAGAGGGTAGATTATCGATGAGCATGTGGGTAAGTTTATTTTGTAAATATGATGGGGTAAAAAAAAAAGTAGGTCAGTTTCACCAAAATACAAAATTAAATATCTTAATTTGTTAGATTTTCCATAGTTTTTCTCCGCTTATATTTGTTGTAATTACTAACCAATGTTATTTATCTTCATTTTATTTTCATCATGCATCATAGGCATCTTGTTAGGAAGGTGTTGATTAGAGATTGGTTGCCAAAACGGGTTTCTAATGGAAGAGTCAATTACACAAGTGACCGAGAAAATGCCGTGGTTCGAGACCGGTCTTTGAAAACTCGTAAAGTAAAGGGGACAATTTAAAAGAAGGATGTATCTCCAATCTTCCTGAGTATGTGACCATGAATGTTCGTCGGAATAACCTCAAGACTTGACTAGGATCCGAAACAATGGGACTTAGACACTAGGGGCATCTTCAATTGAAAAGTACGGGATATAGCTCACTTAATCGCCGTCAACGAGACGAACAATTGATTCAAGCCATGGTTCAATTCGGGACCCACTTATCAATGTTTTACTTTCAACGTGAAAGATATGACTCAACCATGGAAGAGTATGACGCCTTGCTTCGCGTTAACAATGCACAATTCAAGAAGATATATGTGAAAGAGCCCAAACCAATGACCTTCAAGAAAAGTTAATGAAGTTGATGGGAATGGTCGATATATGGGCTGAAAAATGATAAAGAAAAAGAACGAAGTCGGTGGTATTCCATGGTTTTCTCTGCGAGACTTAGTTCAAAACCATCCAGATATTGTGAAGAGAGTGGATCTATTTGCTTTAGCCATTTACTGGATTAATTGTCTTCCCAAAAGTTCTTGGGCATATAGAAGTTGCGATAGTGGATTTCTTTGAAAAGTTGAGGCAAGGAATCAACCCCGTCCCAACTATCTTAGCTGAGACTTTTAGATCTCTAAATTGTTGTAGGAGAAAAGGGGAAGGACGTTTTATCGGATGTGCACAGCTTCTTAATGTTTGGATTCTGAGCCACTTCTGGAAAGTGAAGCGCATACATTTCCACATGTTTTCGAAAACATTCGCTCCATTGGAAGCTTACCTTGAGAAAGATTGGTCAAGGATGTCACCGAACAAAGATTGGGTTTCAATTTTTCGAACCTCCGCTACCAATATATAACTTGGAGAGCACCATGGATTCGCCCTTCGCTTCGCTATACAAATGCGAAGCCAAGATTGGGTACCTTTACTCGGATTATGGGAGGAGTTGGATATGCACCGTTAATGGTTCAAAGGCGGTTTACTTCACGATAGTTCATACCAACTACCGGAGGATTAGCACGATCGAGTTTGCTTTTACAGTGAAGGTTATATGAAAAAAGTCGAGATATCGCAAAGTCTTGGAAGGAAATCTACCTAATGGAGTTAGCTCAGATGCGATACTATCACTCAAGATTATAAAATATGGAGACAAAGACGAGTGAATAGTCAACAAACCTCACCAACGGATTATATTTTCCGTAATCATTTCTCGTAAGAAATGCCATCCGAACTGAAAATAGCAAGACATAAATTTGAACGTGAAAAGGCCAGTCTGTTACGGGATATTAGTTCTCTTCAAGAGGAAAATTACCAGCTGAAGATAGATGTTCAAATTAAACAATCCAAAAATGAGAAAGTCCAGAAAGAAGCTGAGATCATGAGAAATGACTTAAAGAATCTTCATTTGGAAAATAAGAAATTAAGAGGCACCATAAAGAATAGCGGGCTGGGCAAATCATCGACAGAAAGGAAGAATTAAGCAACATCAAAGGTGGGATGGAATTCTGGAGAAGGAAAGCGAAGAAGGAAGAGAAAAAAGCTGCTTGTGCTATGATAGAGTTAAGGAAGAAGAATGTTGAATACGAAACTGCGTCTGCAGAATTAATGACTAGTCAGTCTGAGCGTCAAGAGCTAAGAAAGAAAATACAAGATTTGGAAAATACACTGCAAGCTCATCAGCAATACTTGGATACTCTCCTAAAAGTCCTAGAAGAAAAGAATGGCCAGCATGACAGAGATATTCGTGCCTACGAAAGAGCTCTCCAAGAAAAAGATATGTATCTTAGTGGTTTGATTAATGAAATTGCAAAGGCGTCTATGCAAATTGTGCAACTATCGATGAAGCGTAAGATCTCGCTTACCAATTCCTCCGAGACAAGGATCAAACATGTCGAATTTCTAGAACGAGTGAAAAAACAAGGCGATGTGGCTAGGAAATTTGTGTAACTGTTAAATTAGAGACGGCAAAACATTTTGTAATAGACTCTTTTGATTAATGAAATGCCTAAATATGGGGCTATCTTGAAATCAACACCAAATTTTTGCATATTTATTCATAATTAACATTCATTTGTCATTTATTCATTCATCCATTTATTACATATGCATATCACTCTAATCATTCATCGAGAATGATGTACCTGAGGCGAGAAATTCCGTGATAATCCACTATGTTTGCTCTTTATCATTTAAATGAACATTAATGGAGATGCATTTTGTCATAATCTTTTCATTCTCATTAACTTCATAATTATTCCCCTTCTCATAGCCTATCCTTACATGTATCTCATATCATGCCATAACATTATGCTTGTTGGTTCCAATGCTTTGATACTCCTCTATAGTTTTCTTTTCCATTCACCTTTCAGGTGCTCAGATATCAACGACATGAGCAATCCCATTACAAGTCCTGAAATCGATTTCGAGAAAGCTATTTGTTTAGGAGAATTTGAAGCTGAGGAAAATGCTGAAGATTATGTCTCATCTCCTGACTTACAAAGAATGATAGAACAAGAAGATAAACAGATCCTACCCCATCAAGAATCTGTTGAGACAGTAAATTTGGGAAATGAAGAAAAGAGACAAGAAGTGAAGATTGGGACTTCCATTTCAGAGAATACCAAACATGATTTGATCGCTTTGCTTCGTGAGTACAAAGATGTTTTTGCATGGTTGTATCAGGACATGCCAGGGATCAGAATCGAGCAAGTCCTAAAGATAATTTTCCCTTGCCACACATCGATACATTGGTGGATAACACATCAAAACATTCATTGTTTTCTTTTATGGATGGATTTTCGGGTTAGAATCAGATAAAGATGGCTCTCGAGGATATGGAGAAAACTACCTTCGTAACGATGTGGGGAACATTTTGCTACAAGGTGATGCCATTCGGATTAAAGAATGTCGGGGCAACATATCAGAGGGCAATGGTGATGCTATTCCATGACATGATGCACAAAGAGATAGAAGTTTATGTTGATGATATGATTTCCAAATCTCGGGGGGAAAGAGAGCATATTGGGAACCTCAAGAAATTGTTCGAAAGACTAAAAAAGTTCCAGCTGAAGCTTAATCTAGCCAAGTGTACGTTCGGGGCTACCTCAGAAAAATTACTCAGCTTTATCATTAGTGAGAGAGGTATTGAGGTTGATCCAGATAAGATAAAAGCCATACAAGAATTACCACCTCCGCGTACACAAAAATAAGTTAGAAGATTTTAGGGAGGTTGAACTACATCGCCGATTCATTGCTCAACTTACCAACTAGTGTGACCCAATTTTTGACTCCTTGAAAACATAATCCGAGAGAGTGGAGCGATGAGTGCCAAGTGGCTTTTGACAAGGTAAAACAGATTTGTCTAACCTCCAGGTGCTAGTACCAGTCAACTCCGAAAGACCGTTAATATTGTATCTAATCGTGTTCGAAAATTCAATGGGTTGCGTCTTTGGGGCAATATGATGAGTCGGGGAAAAGAAAGGGCGATCTACTATCTCAAAAAAAGTTCACAGTATGAAACAAAGTACCGTCAATTGAAAAATTACATTGTGCTTTGGTTTGGGCGATTCGAAGGCTCGGACAATATATGTTGTATCATCGACGTGGTTAATTTCAAAGTGGACCCAATAAAATACATGATGGAATCACCTGACTTTCGGGAAGAATGGCACGATGGCGAGATCTTACTATCGAGTACGACATTGTATATGTGAGCCAAAAGTCGATAAAAGGAGCGCGATAGTGACTTCTTAACCTTTCGAACAACAGAGGAATCTGAGCCATTGAGATTTAATTTCCCAGACGAAGACATGATGTGCATTATAGAAAAAGAGTGTGAGTCGTCAAAAGAGAAATCATGGAAGATGAACTTTGATGGTGCATCAAATGCATTAGGGCATGGGATTGGAGCAGTCTTAGTGTCACCGAAGGAATCATTATCCGCTTCCTTTGCCAGATTAAATTTCTTACGTACCAATAATGTAGCGAATATGAGGCTTGCATCATGGTACTTGTAGCACTATTGAGCGAAACATCAAAATCTTAGAGGTGTCTGGGGACTCGGCGTTGGTGATTTACCAAATCCGTGGAGATTGGGAAGTGAGGATTCAAAATTGGTCAAATATCGCGATCTCATAGCGAGCTGGTCAAATAATTCAAAGAAGTGACTTTTAACTACTTCCCACGACGAAGAAAACCAATTGGTGATGCCTTGGCCACCACAGCTTCAATGTTCAAAGCAAACAGAGAAGCGAAATAATGCCTCTCAAATGAGCATATATGAGGTCCCGCACATTGTTTTAGCATTGAAAAAGAGAGGATGGGTGGCCGTGGTTCCATAATATCTTAGAATATGTCAAGAATCAAAGGTATCGAGCAAGCAAATGAGAAACGACAAAAGAACAATCAAGAATGGCGGTGAGATTTGTCCTTGATGGGGATATCTCTGTACAAAGAGAAAAGATCAAGTGCTCACGAGATGCGTGGATTACATTAAAGCCAGGAAAAAATACTTGAAGATGTCCATGAAGGAATTTGTGGGACGATGCTAATGGTTTCACTATGGCGAGCAGATTATGAGACTCGATTATTCTTGGCTGATGATGGAAGCAGCGACATTAGTTACGCATGAAGGTGCCACAAATGTCAAATTCTGGCGATAAAATTCATGCGACCCCTTCGCCCTTCATATCATGACTTCTCCATGGCCTTTTTCTATGTGGGCATGGATGTTATAAGGCCAATTTCTCCAAAAGCTTCTAATGGCCACCGGTTTATTTTGTGGTTATAGATTACTTCACAAAATGGGTAGAAACGCTGCGTTTGCTAATGTGACAAAGACTGCAGTTTGCGAGTTCTTAAAAAAGAAATCATATGTCGTCTGGTTTGCGAGAGAATAATTTGAGATAACGCTTTAAATCGAACAACAAGATGATGAAAGAAGTGTGCGAGCAATTTCAAATAAAACATCATAATTCCTCACCCTATCGCCCAAAGATGAACGGACGAGAAGCGGCTAACAAAAACATTAAGAAGATTATTGGAAAAATGACCGAGACTTATAAAGACCGCACGAAGCTCCATTCGCTTTGTATGCATATCGCACATCTGTGCGGACATATCTGGAGCAACTCTTTTCTCTCGGTCTATGGAATGGAAGTGTCTTGCGCCCGTGAAGTTGAGATCCCCTCTCACGAGTCTTAATGGAGTCAAAACTAGAAGAATCGAGAATGGGTTCGAGCTCGATATGACCAAACTAAATCTTATCGAAGAAAAAAGCGGCTGAAAGGCAATCATCATGGACGGATGTACCAAAAGAGAATGATCACGGCTCATGACAAGAAGGTGCGGCCAAGAAATTCAGCGAGGGGAACTTGTCTTGAGAAAGATTCTCCCAATACAAAAGACTTTCGAGGAAAATGGGCACCAAATTGGGAAGGGCGTGCGTCGTAAAAAAAACTTTCTGGTGGAGCTTTGATTCTCACCGAGATGGATGGGAAGGAGTTACCTAATCCGGTGAATTCAGGATGTCGTAAAAAAGTACTATGCCTAAAAAAAGAAAAAAGAAAAAGATCAAGATGAAAACTCGAAGAGGCGTCTTGATAAAAAAGAGATAAAAAAGGAAAAAAAGATCAAGTTGAAAACCCAAAAGGCGTCTTGATAAACAAAAAGATTAGGATGAAAACACGAAAGGCGTCCCTAATGAAGGGGTTCGGACATAAGGGCGAGGACAATTTGAGCGGAGTCATGTGGCGAGATTACAATATTTGAAGCGATCCGGAAGCTCGAAATCTTCTACACAAGAAGCCGTGCTCGAAGAGATCCAGGATGAAGAAATGCGGAGAAGTTCATGCGTTGAATATCTAGAGCATTTGTGATAATTGAATCTGCTTTCCTTTCTTTATAATGTTTTCTTTATTGAGCTTTTCCTTGTCAATTTTCTTTGCTTATTGCTTTTGAAATAAATATGAATGTGAGGTATTTCTTTCATTACCTACTTTCCTATTTTCATGCATCTCATGTGTGGTTCGTCTAAATGATAAATAGTGAAATGACATACTCTAAACAAAAGGAATGTTGAGTATTACCCGGATGAGAATTTGGTAAGTGCAAGAGCCTCAAAGCAAGGACAAAGTTCAACAAGGGGCAAAAGGGTGATACACGAGAAACGCAGATCACTCGAGGATGGGTACAAAACACGAAAGGAAGTCAAGAATCGAAGCAATGAATGCATCATCATGAGAGTCGTAATGAAAAGAGATATATGGCAAACAAGCCCAAGGCGTATGGCATAATCATGTAGGCATAAAAGCATTTAAGACCAAACATGTGCATATCATGATAACATCATGCATGACATATCTGAGTATTCCATAAAGCAAAAGGTTTTGATGATAGTTGTGCCGAAGACCAAGGACAAGGAAGACATTCAAGTTCCACCGGATAATATGTTTTGAAATTCGATACTTTTAAAATTATTTTCAATTTCTTTTTTCAAAAATCAACTCATATTGAGAGGTGAGTTGAGCCTCGGTCTACACGAGGTATTTTTCAATTTTTGTTTTTCAAAAATCAACTCATAATGCGAGAGGTGAGTTGAGCCTCAGTCACATGTGAGGTATTTTCAATTCTGTTTTCAAAATCAACTCATAATCGAGAGGTGAGTTGAGCCTCGGGTCACACACCAAGGTATTTTTCAATTTCTGTTTTTCAAAAATCAACTCATAATGCGAGAGGTGAGTGAGCCTCAGTCACATCTTGAGGTATTTTTCAATTTACTTTTCAAAAATCAACTCATATTGCGAGAGGTGAGTTGAGCCTCAGTCACACTGCCGAGGTATTTTCAATTTTGTTTTTCAAAATCAACTCATAATCACGAGAGGTGAGTTGAGCCTCGGGTCACACGCCGAGGTATTTTTCAATTTCTATTTTTCAAAAATCAACTCATATTGCGAGAGGTGAGTTGAGCCTCGAGTCACACGCCGAGGTATTTTCAATTCATTTTTCAAAAAATCAACTCATATTGCGAGAGGTGAGTTGAGCCTCAGTCTCAGCATGTGAGGTATTTTCAATTTCTATTTTTTTTAAGATCAACTCATAATCAGGAGGTGAGTTGAGCCTTAGGTCACACTGTTGAGGTATTTTCAATTTTTCTTTTTCAAAGATCAACTCATAATTGAGAAGTGAGTTGAGCTTCGTGTCACATGTCGAGCTATTTTCGATTTACTTTTTTAATAAAGAATAAATATTGGACATCGAACAAAATTTAGCGCTTTTAAGTCTTTCTTTCTATCCACATTTCACAAATGATGAGCAAAAGGGCATTGTCAACACTAAATTTTGTCCGGTTCGATTTCGTGTTTAATTTCCAAAATTAAAAAAATTAAAAATTAATTAAAAATTAAAATTACATTTTGGCCCCAAAACTTTTCAAAATTACATTTTACCTGATACTTTCTTGAAATTACATTTTAGCCCCAAAAGTTTCTTTGTATTTTGATTCAGTCATTCTGCGATTTGGTGATTTGGGACACCTAATTGCGGGATTTTTCTACCACCAAAGCATGGGTGGCCACCCTCCTCAACTGCTACTGCAAAAACATGGGAAAAGGTAAAGAAACACACTATAAAAGGATTTTTCCCCAAAATCTGAACCCCAACATTCAAAAAACCCACAAAAGGAAAAAAAAGAGAAAGAAGAGAGGAAAGAAGAAGGAAGAAGAAGAAGAAGAGAAGAGGCGTCGCGCACCACCGGCGGAAGAGACAGCGACCACGGCCAGCAAGTGCTAAGAGGAGAAGAAGAAGAAGAAGAAGAAGAAGAAGAAGAGGGAGAAGAAGAAAGAAGGAAGAAGAAAGAAAAAAAGAAAAAAAAAAGAAAGGAGAAAGGAGAAAGGAGAAAGAAAAAAAAAAATAAAATAAAATATTTTTAGGTCCAGACCAACCCAGCCCGACCCGTGACTCCGACCAGCAATGACCAGCGATCCAATGACCATTAACCAATGAAGAGCCTCGGGCCCAAAGGTGAGCCAAGAGAAAAGAGAAGAAAAAAAGAAGAAAAAGAAAAAGAAAGAAAAGAAAAAGAAGGAAAAATGAGAAAAAAAAAAGAAAAAGAGCCCGGTCGTGTATCCCATTCTTCAAGCTCGTAATTTTGAGCTTTTGGCAATTCTTTTTACCTACTTTTAATTTAATTAGTGTATGACATCTCGTTTTAATATTATTAATATTTTAGTATTTTATTATTTAATTGTATTTTATTTTACTTTTAATTTTAATAATTTTAATAAATAAGGCAACGAATCGGTTTTACACTAGTCGTTGATTTCATCGCTATGTTGGGTGAATATCATCGGTTAGTATTAAATCGATACGCCTTTTAAAAAAATTAAAAGATCTAAAAATAAAATAAAATTTCGAGTTTCAAAACTTCTTGTGTTTTCAGAAAATTGTCGTATTTTCCAAATTTTCGTGTTATAAAAAAAATTTCGTGTTTTCAAAATTCTCGTATTTCAAAAATTCTCGTGTTTTAAAAGTTTTCGTCTTTTCAAAAAATTTTCGTATTTTAAAATTTTCATATTTTCAAAAATTTCGTGTTTCAAAAAAAGAAATTCTCGTATTTTTAAAGTTGTCGTATTTTAAAAAAAATTTGTGTTTTAAAAAAAATAATTTTCGCGTTTCAAAATTTTCGAGTTTTCAAAATTTTATTTTTTAAATCAAACAACAAGATGATGAAAGAAGTGTGCAGCAATTTCAAATAAAACATCATAATTCATCACCCTATCGCCCAAAGATGAACGGAGCGATAGAAGCGGCTAACAAAAACATTAAGAGGATTATTGGGAAAATGACCGAGACATATAAAGATTGGCACGAAGCTACCATTCGCTTTGTATGCATATCGCACATCTGTGCGGACATCTACGGAGCAACTCTTTTCTCCGGTCTATGGAATGGAAGTCGTGCTTGCCCATTGAAGTTGAGATCCCTCTCTACGAGTCTTAATGGAGTCAAAACTAGAAGAATCGAGAATGGGTTCAAGCTCGATATGACCAGCTAAATCTTATCGAAGAAAAAGCGCTTGAAGGCAATTTGTCATGCAGATGTACCAAAAGAGAATGATCACGGTTCATGATAAGAAGATGCGCCAAGAGAATTCATGAGGGGAACTTGTCTTGAGAAAGATTCTCCCAATACAAAAAGACTTTCGAGGAAAATGGGCACCAAATTGGGAAGGGCCGTACGTCATAAAAAAGGCTTTCTCTGGTGGAGCTTTGATTCTCACTGAGATGGATGGGAAGGAGTTACCTAATCCGGTGAACTTCGGATGTCGTGAAAAAGTACTATGCCTAAAAAAAAGATCAAGATGAAAACTCGAAAGGCGTCTTGATAAAAAAAGAGATAAAAAGATCGAAAAAAGATCAAGATGAAAACTTCGAAGAGGCGTCTTGATAAACAAAAAGATTAGGATGAAAACCTGAAAAGGCGTCCTAATGAAGGAGGTTCGGACAAAAGGAGCAAGACGATTTGAACGGAGAGTCATGTGGCGAGATTACAATATTTGAAGCGGTCCGGAAGCTCGAAATCTTCTACACAAGAAGCCGTGCTCGAAGAGATCCAGGATGAAGAAATGTGGAGAAGTTCATGCGTTGAATATCTAGAGCATTTGTGACAATTGAATCTGCTTTCCTTTCTTTATAATGTCTTCTTTATTGAGCTTTTCCTTGTCAATTTTCTTTGCTTAGTGCTTTTGAAATAAATATGAATGTGAGGTATTTCTTTCGTACCTACTTTGCTATTTTCATGCATCTCATGTGTGGTTTGTCTAAATGATAAATAGTGAAATGACATACTCTAAACAAAAGGAATGTTGAGTATTACCTGGATGAGAATTTGGTAAGTACAAGAGCCTCAAAGCAAGGAAAAAGTTCAACAAGGGGCAAAAGGGTGATACACGAGAAACGCAGATTACTCGAGGATGGGTACAAAACACGAAAGGGAAATCAAGAATCGAAGCAATGAATGCGATCATCATGAGAGTCGAATGAAAAGAGATATATGGCAAACAAGCCCAAGCGTATGGCATAATCATGTAGGCATAAAAGCATTTAAGACCAAACATGTGCATATCATGATAATATCATGCATAACATATCTGGTATTCCAATAAAGCAAAAGGTTTTGATGATAGTTGTACAAGACCAAGGACAAGGAAGACATTCAAGTTCCACCGGATGATATGTTTTGAAATTTTGATACCTTTTAAAATTATTTCAATTTCTATTTTTCAAAAATCAACTCATATTGCGAGAGGTGAGTTGAGCCTCAGTCACACGCCGAGGTATTTTTCAATTTTTTTTTTCAAAAAATCAACTCATATTGCGAGAGGTGAGTTGAGCCTCGAGTCACTGTGAGGTGTTTTCAATTCATTTTTCAAAAAATCAACTCATATTGCGAGAGGTGAGTTGAGCCTCGACACCAAGTCAATTTCGCTTTTTCAAAAATGAGGTATTTTTCAATTTTCGTTTTTTTTCAAAATCAACTCATATTGCGAGAGGTGAGTTGAGCCTCGAGTCACAGAGGTATTTTCAATTTTGTTTTTCAAAAATCAACTCATATTGCGAGAGGTGAGTTGAGCCTCGGGTCACACGCTGAGGTATTTTCAATTTCTGTTTTTCAAAAATCAACTCATAATGCGAGAGGTGAGTTGAGCCTCAGGTCACACGCTGAGATATCTTCAATTTCAGTTTTTCAAAAATCAACTCACATTGCGAGAGGTGAGTTGAGCCTCAGGTCACACGCTGAGGTATTTTCAATTTTTGTTTTTCAAAGATCAACTCATAATCCGAGAGGTGAGTTAAGCCTTAGGTCACACGCCGAGGTATTTTCAATTTTTCTTTTCAAAGATCAACTCATAATTCGTGTCACATGTCGAGCTATTTTCGATTTCTATTTTTCAATAAAGAATAAATATTGGACATCGAACAAAATTTAAGCGCTTTTAAGTCTTTGCTTTATCCTATTTCACATGATGAGCAAAAGGGCAATTGTAAGCACTAAATTTTGTCCGGATTAATTATGGGTTTATTAAAAAAATTAAAAAATTTAAAAATTAAAAAAAAATTAAAAATTACATTTTAACCCCAAAACTTCTTAAAATTACATTTTAGCCCTAAAACTTTTCAAAATTACATTTTACCCTTATCTTTCTTAAAATTACACTTTGATTAGCAGTTTCTGCGTTTGCAATCTGGTCCTTTGGGACAAATCTCCAATTCAGTGGATTTCACGCACCACCATTTTGGCCACTCCTCCTCAGGATGGCCTCCTTCCCATGGGAAAAGGTACTGAAACACACTATAAAAGGGATTTTTCCCAAAAATCAAACCCCAACATTCAAAAAAACCCACAAAAAAGAAAAAAAAAGAAAGAGGAGAGAAGAAGAAGAAGAAGAAGAAGAAGAGAAGAGAAGGCGCATCACCCATGGAGAGACGGAGGACCACGACGACGGCAAGGTGGAGGAGAAGAAGAAGAAGAAGAAGAAGAAGAAGAAGAAGAAAGAAGAAGAAAAGAAAGAAGAAAGAAAAAAGAAAAAAAAAAAGAAAAGGAAAGAAAAAAGGAGAAAAGAAAAAAAAAAAAATTAAAATAAAATATTTTTTTACCATTCAATCCCACCACGGCCTTACCAGTGTCCGAGGCCCACCACACCCAAAAAAAAAAAAAGTAAAAAAAAAAAAAAGAAGAAACAGCCCAAAAAAAAAAGAAATAGGCCCAAAAAAAGGCCCATTAGCAAAGGGAATAGCAATCAGCCAAAGAAAAAAAAGAAAGAAAAAAAAAAAAAAAAAAGGAAAAAGGAAAAAAAAAAAAAAAAAGAGACCGCAAATCATTCGATCAAGCTCGTATTTTTGATTTTCGGTAATTTTCTTTTACTCACTTTTAATTTAATTTGTATATTTTGATTACATCTCGTTTTAATATTATTGATATTTTAGCATTTTATTTGTATCTTTTTTTTTTTACTTTTATTTTGATAATTTTAATAAATAAAACAACGAATCGGTTTAACACTAGTCGTTGATTTCATCGCTATGTTGGGTGAATATCATCGGTTCGTGTTAAATACGATCGCCTTTAAAAAAAGAAAAAGATAAAAATAAAATAAAATTTCGAGTTTCAAAACTTTTGTGTTTTAGAAAATTGTTGTATTTTCAAAATTTTCGTGTTTTAAAAAAAATTTGTGTTTTCAAAATTCTCGGTTTTCAAAAATTC
This sequence comes from Gossypium rotundifolium, assembly GCA_025506655.1. Lineage (NCBI taxonomy): Eukaryota > Viridiplantae > Streptophyta > Magnoliopsida > Malvales > Malvaceae > Gossypium > Gossypium rotundifolium. The sequence continues at coordinate 7,005,816 of CP106722.1, read as the reverse complement.
TCGTGTTTTAAAAAAATTTTGTACTTTAAAAAAATTTTCGATTTTCAAAATTTTCATATTTTCAAAATTTCCGTGTTTTTAAAAAAAATTCTCGTGTTTTTAAAAATTTTGTGTTTTCAAAAAATTTGTGTTTCAAAAAAATTTTTCGTTTTCAAAGTTCTCGGGTTTTCAAAATTTCATGTTTTAAAAAAAAAAAAATTTCTTGTGTTTTAAAATTTCGTGTTTTCAAAAAAATCGTGTTTAAAAAATTCTCGTGTTTTCAAAGTTTTCAGATTTTCAAAAATTCATGTTTTCAAACACAAAAAAATTTCTTGTTTTTAAAAATTCCGTGTTTTCAAAATTTAGTATTTTCAAAAAAATTTCGTGTTTCAAAAAAATTCGTGTTTCAAAGTTTTCGTATTTCCAAAATTTTGTGTTTTCAAAATTTTGGTTTTAAAAAAATTTGTGTTTTCAAAATTCTCGGTTTTAAAAAATTTTCTAGTCTTAAAATTCTCATTTTTTAAAAAAGATTTCATGTCTCAATCGGATCACGATTAAATATTAAATTAAACTTGTATTTTGAAAATTAAGACAACGCGTGTTTAACGAGATACCAATTTTGGGCGTCGCGAGGTGCTAATACCTTCCTCATGGTAACCTCTCGAACCCTTTTTTTTCTCGGAATTTTGTCGAGACTTAAACCCGCTCTTTTTAAGAAAATTCAAAAAATGATGATTTTCTTTAAAAAGAGGATTTATTAGGTTCCGATCACACCTAAAAAAAGAAAAAATAAAGATGAAACTGTGACGACTCACTTTTTTTAAATAAAATTGAAACTCTTTTTAAATTTTAAAATTTTTAAATAATTTTCTCTTTTAATCAAAGTAAAGGTACTCAATCTAGCAACATTTAGCAAAATCATCAAATAATCTATTTTTGGCTTCTCTCATAATAGTTGTTCATTATTATTTTATTTATAAGGAATTATAAATAATTTTAGGCATAATATAAAAAAATATAAAAATAATTAAAAAAGTTGAGTGTAAATTTACCAAAAGTTAAAATTTTAGTTTCAGAATAACTTCATACTTTTATTAATTCTGGACCCACATATATCCCCGATCCTTTTCCTAAAACATGATCGATGACTTCAGCACCATTATAGCCACAAAAATCTCTAGGCGCAATAATAATAATAACAACGGCAATTATTAAAATTTTATTTAAAATAAAAAATTTATAATTTAAACACTCACATTAAATAATTTGATTATTTTAGTCATTCTTATTAAAATGATAAACAAGTTAATGTGGTAGTTAAAATTTTTATAATAACAAATTTTGTCTTTAACTTTTACATATTATATCAATTTAGTAATAAATTTAAAAAATTAACCCTCAAAATTTATAAATAATCTCAATTTAAGTTTAATTATAAAAATTAAAAATATACACAAATATTTTCAAATATATATAAATTTTAAAAATATATAAAATAAAAAAATTTATCGACAAAAAATAATATATAAAAATAAATAAATAATTTCAAATATATATAAAAATAATTTAATATTAATATTAAATAAAATAAAAATCCCCCTCCCTCTTTCCCAGACCCTATATACTCCACTTCATACCTCTTTGCTGATTTTCTTATTCAGTGACCTTTATTTATCTTGTTTATATCTTTAACAGCCCCCAGATGAAGTTTGAGTTGGTTTCAGGATGATATGTGTCGAGTTTTACTTGTAACTGGTATTACTTTATGTCCTTCAAATCAAAAACCCAAAAAGCCTGCAATCTCCATTATTCGATGTCCAGACGGTGAAACTATTATTATGATTATTGTTTGATTTCCTTTGAAAAATGCTGACCGGAAATCCAAACAATTTGCTTCTTAAAACCTCACATTACAATCTCATCTTGTAATTCATGTTTACATTTATAGTATTATATAATAATTAAATGTATCATGATTCAGAAATTTTGAAGACGGAGAGGGGCGATGGTTGGAGGGGGAGGTCCGGTGAGGGTAAGGTTTCCGATTTCATTCCAAGTTTTATTCAAGCTTTCATTAGCTCTTTCAATAGTTTATAGGCTATTTAGGACCTATTTGCAAACTTTTCAAACTTTAGGGACAACGTCGCGATGTGCACTCTATTTTCTCAATTTCTCCATGTTCTCAATTTTTGTTATAATCTAATACCAACTTTCTATTTCACTTTTTACTTCATTCACCAAATCATTCTTTCATATAACCTATTCTCAACTCTTAGCATCATACAATTCTACTAAAATATTATATTTACATTTTATTTTTTCAATTTAATCCCTATACCATATAATTCACTATTGTTCATATACATCTACTTCCAATTTCAACACCATAAGATTCTCAATCAAATTACAAGATTACACAACTATTAAAGTTTTACAAATTAGTCCATTAATACATCATACAACAATTTTTACTTAATGTCTCAACAATTCATTTAAATTATTCTTATGTATTAGCAAATCTATCACTTATAACACTCTCTTAGCATCACACTCTTCTACTATTTATTTTCCTCCTCCTCCTCTCCATTTCACATCCTTTATGTATGTGTGTGTGTATATATGAACACTTGATTTTGAGTATAGTATGCTTATATATAACATTAACTATTATTTCACTAATTACATATTTGTAGTATGGATGTCCATTTGAGTAGCACCACTAAATTATTTATATTTTGGACCAAAGTGTTCCAAATTAAGATCGGTTTGTTTTTGAAACTAGACTCAATGAACTTTTTACCATAAAAATTTTAGAAGTTCCACTTAAGTCAATTAATGCAATATTTTCTTTAAATTTCCCCCTGTTCTGCTACTAGACAACTTTTACCCATCTCCGCCAAAAATTAATTTTCTTTCAATACAAAATTCATATTATATTTCCGTTTGTTTACCTTGAAAATATGCTCATCAATATTTAAAGAATATAAATTTCAGCTCCTAAATATTTTTAAAATTTGTAATAATTTTCAAAATCATAATAGGGAACAAAATTATTCGATATTGTTTCACAAAACTTATATATATCTCATAATCTAAAATTTCATTACTTACACCATTTTTATGCAAAACCATACTCAATAAGATTTAATTTCATATTTAATTCAACCTTTAAATATATTTCTATAATTTTTTTGCAATTTTCAAATTTAATCTACTAGTCTGTCCAAAACTATTTTAATGAATATATTTACCTATTATGATTTATATCACTCATACCAACATTTAACATTTATTTTACTTATCAACTATTGGATTGTTTTACATGATCACTTGATTATGTATATCATCACCCTTGAATTATTAATCAATTTAGTTCTTAAAGCTCACATATCATTAACGTATAGTTTTAAATCATAACTTCTCATAACACAAATTATATCACTATCTATGGATTACAATTTATAATATACTTTTCATCACTACTACTTAAACAAAATTCACATATTAAACACTCAATTTAGTACATACCTTAACTTATTACTTTGAAATATCAATGAAATTAAAATGAAGAGTTATCTCTTTTAACAAGAAATTCCTTTTTTCCTTTCTTCCCTTCTTATTTCTTTCTCACTTCCATTCCTTTCTTTTCTACTTTCATCAGTTTTAATTTATCATTTCTTGCTTCTAAAATGATATTCTAACTCTCTAGTGTCTCTACTGCATTTCTTCTTTTGAGTGGCTATGGAAACTTTCAAGGAATTTAGGAGAAATAGTGAAATTTCATGGCAAGGGACCAAATTGTAAGAAAATGAAAACTCTTCTCCATTTATATATAGTGGCGTGAGAAGCATGGAGAGAATGAGATAATTTTCTAAGTATTTCTATAAAAATATCTCATTTAATTATTTAATTAAAATATTAAAATATCTTATAAAATAATAAAATATTCAACCAATCATATTTCAACACTTTTCATCCTTAATTATTACACCATATAATTATCTAGTTTTGGTAATGATCGTCTTACCCTTCATGTTTCTTCAAAATTCCATCCTTGAGTCACTACTCACGTTTAGTAAAATTGTAATTTAGTCCCTCATATTTCTTCCACTTATTCAATTTGGTCCTTGCACACCTTCATGTCATAAGAATTGGGTTATTTTAAATTTTAATCCTTCAAATTTTTTCATGTTTACACTTCAACCCTTCAAATTTCAAATAATCATACTTGAATCTAAAATATTTTACATATTTACAATTTAGTCCCTAGCTCAAATTAATATATAGCAACATAATTATTATTTCAACTTTCCTTAACATCACTTAACCTTCTCTTTTATCACTTTTATTTTCCTTATTTCACTTTATTGAGAAATTAATCGTACACAATCTTGATTTATTACTGATTATATAGTATAACAATTTTAGGTGTGTTACAATTACCATGTTCCCTAAAGGGCTAACCATAATAAAGTAGAATGGAAACGAAGTCTAATGCTAGCAAGTGACTATATTTGCCTATACATAGCTTTCCTTAGCCTTGATGAACTTCGTCAACCTCTTTCCTTCATGTCATATACTTCTTTTCTCCTTTCATTTAGTTGTTTTCAACACTTCATCACTATGTGAGCCATTACCTCTCTCTACTTTCCTCATTGGTCATCAAATGATATTGATGAAAGAAAATCAATATTAATTCCAATATTGTAGATTTGCTAAAGTTTTTGAAAGTTCAAGAAAAGAAAGGTTTAAAATAATATAGTTGGTTTCGCACTGGTTTCAATTGCATTTGTCGACACCATTCTGGTAATAAACTAGAATGACCACTTCTCTTTTCCACACCAGCATAAATTTCGGTCTGTACTGGTTGCAGCGGCTTGTTCTACCAATTCCAATTGCATCGACTAGTGTCACGAGCCAAGGTGCAAAGCCCGTGACCATCGTACAAGATGCATCCCGTGGAGGTCTATCGATTAGATGGGGATCATTTGACCCATGAGAATCGCCCGATTCAAAGAACTGAAGGAGAAGCCTGTTCGTTTGAAGCTTGGGTGGTTCAATGATGCAGATATGGAAACATAGGCTACATTGGTAAGTATGTGAGATGTATTTTTGTTTATTTATTTTATGATAAAATTTTGTGTTTTTTATATAATCAATTAATATTTTTTATATTTAAAATTATTTAATCTAATACATTTGGAATTCAACTACCTAGTTTTAGGAATAAAGTTTAATAATATTGTATTTGTAATGACCCAAAATTTATGGGCATCGAAAAAGTATGTTGTCAGGTCTCTGTTTTTGTAAAACGAATTCATAAATATTTACGAAGTTAGTTAATTAAGTTTTGGTTAGGAGAATTAGCTTAAATTAGGAGTAATTAGGAAAAAGGACTAAATTGCAATAGGAGTGAAAGTTTAATTATAGATTAAAGAAAACTAAAGGGACTAAAGAAAAATTAAATCATTTTCTATAGTTGAGGCGGTTTAATGTGGAAAATATCAAAGATTTTTAATTACAATATAAATTTACTTAATAAATAAAAATATTATTATATTATATTATATTATATTATATTATATTATTATAATATTATATTATATTATATTATATTATATTATATTATATTATATTATATTATATTATATCTAAACTAAATAAAACAAAGCAAAAGAATGAAAAGCAAGAATAGCAAGGGACGAAACAAAGAAGGGAGAAAGAAAGAAAAGAAAAAGAGAAAATAAGGTTTTAAAGTTTCTAAGCTAATTTGCTAACGTCGTGCCGGAAACATTGGCTAAGAAAGGGAAAGAAAAAGTTGACGAAGAATAACATGAGGATTTACTGTTTGTGTTACTATAATTCAAATCTATTTATTATTAATTGTTATATTTTAATTAAAATGCATGGTAAGTAAAATGAGGTGAGTATTGATATTGAATTGAATAAAATTGAATTGAATTATGAATATATGTGAGTATTTGAAATGTATATTGATTGGAAAGTGGAAAGTGATTTGAATTGAAAGTATGAGAAATTGTGATTGAAGTGAAATTGATATAAATATTCAGTGAAATTGAAATGTGTTTTGAATTCCCTATTAACTAGTCGGGCTGAGTCGGATATAGTTGGCATGCCATAGTATTGGAAGTGTTTAGGGATACTTCGACCTCGAGTCGATGAGACACTGAGTGTCATACTGTTACTTCGGATAGATTCGATGAGGTACTAGGTACCAACTTACTTCGGCTTGGCCGATGAGACATTGGGTGTCAACTATTGCTTCGAACTATCCGATGATGCACTGGGTGCCATACTGGTGTGTTTTGGTTGGATCCGTGTTTTCGCTAAAGTCTGAGTCGTGTTAATAGGGGTAAATAAATGAATTGGTAATAGAAAAGATATTGAGTGATTTTGAATAAGAATTGAAATAAGATATTAAAATGAAATATTAAAAAATATATATGATTATTGACATAGCGAGATGATGTTTAAATCTAAGTTAAGAAGTGCTATTTGGAAATAACTATTAATAAGAAATGATAGAACAACGTAAGAACCGATTATTGAAAGACTAATGTTGTAAGATTTTAGATATGAAATGGTTATTGATGAAATGAATGAAATGGATATGAATATATAGTAAGGAGATATGTAAATTAAAATGAAGAAAAGCTATTTAAGATAGATATTATTAAGAAAATTTAAAGTTCAAATGCATGAATGATTCATTGAAAGTAAATGGTGGTAGGATTAAATGTGCATATTTGTTGTTTTAACCTTAAATATTTGAATTATAGTAATACCACTAAGTGTATACTCAACGTTCGGTTTGTTTCTGTGTGTAGATTAGGTACAATAATTTTTAAGAGTTGTATTTGAGATTGCGAGCATTCATCTCATCACATCTCCAAGTATCAAGAGGGTTTGTTTTAAAATTTTGAATAGAATGGCATGTACTTAGGAAAATCAAGTATGTTCCAAGTAGTAATAGGGACTAAAATATAAATGATCGTTGGTCTAAAAGTCTTAAAATTTATATAATGAATGATCGAGCCTAGAAACTAACTATCACCATGATTGAGGCAAGCGCACCTATCGAGCAGTAGTATAGTTTAGTGGCAAGACCGGAATGTCGAACCTAAGAGAACCAAAAGTACTAGTACTGACTCTCTTTTTATTATCTAGCCTAGAATAAAGAGGATAAATGTTTATTTAACTAATTACTAAGCTAAAGATGCTAAGACACAGAGAATGAATAAGGAAAATACTTTTGGGAAAAATCAATTGATCAATACAACACCCGAGGAAGAATCCACCTAGACTTCACTTGTTATTTAACTCTGATCCAGACGATTTATTCACTTGACTTGATCCGTTGGATTTCCTAATTTATATTAATACCTCTTTCGAGGCTACTAACGTCTAACCTTAGGTTGATTAATTGAAATTTCTTTCTAATTAAAACCCCAGAATTGTATTAACTCGATCTATAGACTCCCATATTAGGTTTGACCCTAATCCGGCAAATTTTCGTCATCCTATCTCTAGGGTTGCGATTAACTCCGCTTAACTATGCTAGATCTACTCTTAAACATGGAATATTCCTCCTCTGCCTAAGCACATCACTACTTGAATCAATATCCTGAAATATCAAAGCAAGAATAAAGAACACATAATCAAGAACAAATCAAATATTTATCATATAGTTCAGAAAATAATAACAAGAATCCGTCTTAGGTTTCATCCCCCTCAGGTATTTAAGGGGTTTAGTTCATAATCATAAAAGAATATATCTCAGAAGAAAATATAAAATAAAACATAAGAAAAACCCGAAAACCCCCAAGGAAATTGAAGGGAAGATCTTCCTTCTTGAGTATGATTCCGGCTTCTTGAGATGAATCAACTGGCTTTCTTCGAGTAAATCCCACAATTTGGGCTCTCTGGCTTGTCTCCTCGACCTACCTGAACCCCCTTTCTTAGGTCACACTTAGGGTGTCTATATAGGCTTTTGGAATGTCTTTCTTTACCCCTAAGTATCATAATCCGAATGGAATTAAAACAGGTCATAGCAGGGACATGCCAGTGTGGCATGGCCGTGTAAATCGAGTCCAGGCCGTGTTCGGGTCTGCTTAAGAGGCACGGTTGTGTGGCTTGGGCCCAGGCCGTGTGAATTTCATACTTTGGCCAATTTCTTTCGTTTTTGGCCCGTTTCTTGTTCTTTTCATCCTCCGGTGCTCTCCTAAGTATAAAACATGAAATTAAAGGATTAGGAGCACCAAATTCCACAATTTAGGGAATAAATCATCCAAAAGTATGCTAAATGTGGGATTAAAACATGTATATATTATGGTTTATCAATAAATTATTTAAATTTATTATTTGTTTTTATGTTCAAATATATTTAGTGATTAGCCAAAATCACTTTGACACCAAATGTAATATTCCTATATCAGGTTCCTTGGGTCGAACATGGTATGGGGGTGTTACATTTAGTGGTATCAGAATTTTAGTTTTCTGATTTTTGGGAAAAGAACGAGTTTAGAAGTACATGCCATATAGGATATATCGATGTGATGAGATGTGGTATCAATATTAGAAGTATTGATAAGTTTGAAAATATGAATTGTTATTGATAAGGAAATGATTTTGAATTAGTTAGTAATGACTCAAGAGGGAGATAGATAAATACTGAAATTTGATAAAAACTTATTTTCTGTTATAGATATTTGAAAAAATGGCAATAAATTTGATATTGCCTGATGAGATAACAACTTCAGCACAGAAGGAGAAAGTTGATAGGATGATGAGAGAAGTGCAAGATTATAGAATGAAACCAGAAAAAGACATTGTTCAACACCTTATTACTATAAATCGAAAGATGCAAGAAATGTTATGGAATGGTCATGAACTAATTAAAAAGAATAAAGTGCAATACTTGACCCTTAGAGGAACATTAATAGAACGAGAGCATCAAATGATTTTAGATCAAATTTGGAAGACATTGGTACCACAAACTTATTGTAATATAGTTATACACTACGTGAATTTATAATCTCTAAAGGAGCAAGGAAAATAGCGAGACAAAGTGTAGGCTTACGAAAGTTGATTGGGAAGCAAAATGTCTTTAATATGCCATGGATGGAAAAATTAGTTGTTAGGAAATTACCAAGAGAATTTATAGATTCAATATCTGTTATAAAGATGGAAGAGGAAGAAGATCTTGAGGAATTTCCAAATTGGATCGTAGAAGATGAATTTGAAGAGAATTTAGAACTTAATATAGAGAATTTTCCAAGGGAAGATACATAATCAGAGATGTAAGAAGACGCAGAAATGGATTTAAGTGGTTAAAAGTAAAAGTTAGGGATTAGTGAATGTAATGACCCAAAATTCACGGGCATCAAAAAGTGTGTTATCGGGCTCCATTTTAGTAAAACGGGTTCGTAAATATTTATAAGTTATGTGTTTAATTAGGTTTTGGTTAGGTAAATTTGTCTTAATTAGGAATAATTAGAAAAAAGGACTAAATAACAATTGGGGTGAAAGTTGAATTATACATTAAAGAAAAGCTAAAGGGACTAAAAAGGCAAATAAGCTAATTGCAAAGATTGAGGCGGTTTAAGTGTAAAATATCAAAGATATTTTTTAGTTAAAATATGTATAATATATATTTTTCTTAATAAATAAGCATTTAATAAATTAATTATATTATATTATATTATTATATAAAATAAATAAAAATTTTGACAATTGTATGGTGATGAGAATATACATGTGTAATAAGTACATGTATACACTTGTAAAATATATATAATTACTTATTGTTTAAGAAATTATTATTATATTATATTATATTATATATATTATATTAATTAAATAATAAACAAAACACATAAAATGGAAAAGAAAGAACAAAAGCAGAGAAGCAAGCAAAATAGGGAGAAAGAAAGAAGAAAAAAAAAAGAAAGGAAAAACTAGGGTTTTAAGGCTTCAAGTTTAAATTGGTAAGTCAATTTAGTACATTTTCTTATAGTTTTGATGTTTTTGGAATCTTTGAACAAAGTATCATTGGATTTATGTTGAAATTTTGTTAGTTGATAGATTTTTAGACATAGTTCATGATAGGAAAATTGTAACGCCCCGAATTTTTGGCCTAAAAGTTTTGGGTTTTGAGTGTAGTGACAGTGAGGAGGTTGCACACATAAGTTAAGTTGTGCAATTTAGTGTCAGAATGGGCCTGCTGGTTTAGTGGTTGAGTGAGTGTTAGTGCACTTGAGGTTCTGGGTTCAAGAATTAGGGTACGCGATTTTGGGAGAACCTTTTTTATTTTGTTTTGTTTCTTTTAAGTTAATAATTATGATTATTTATAATTATTAAATTAGGTGTTTAATATATGTTATTTTTTATTATTTTTATATTATTGTTGAATATTATTTTTTATTTTTTCCTTTTTGGGACGTTTCTTGGTTTTATTCTCTCTGTGGTTTTTTTCCTTCTTTTGAAAACGATCGCGGTTTGTGAATTCTGGAACTTCGCTCCTCAGTCATCTTCTTCACCGTCAAAACAGGTGTGGGATTCTAATCTAGTTACTACTTCAATTCTTAAATTGCTTGTTATATTGTGTTGTGAATCCCTTTCCTTTGGCTTTTCGTAACTATGCAATAACCCCATTGTTTTTGAGTTTTTAGATGTTAAAAGTGAAGGGAAAATGTTTTTTGATATATGTTGATAGGGCAAGGGTTAGGGACTGTTACTGTGGCTTAAACGGGGGTTTTTGGGATTGTTTCGGAGAGGTTTTGTGGCTGCCCTAATGGCCACACGGGTGTGTGCCGTAAGCACACGACCGTGTGGATTTGGGAATTAGGGTTTTCAGGCAAAATTGGGTGCCACACAGCCGTGTGGCCGATTTAGATTTTTGTCAACTTTCACATGGCCGTGTCCCTCGGGCACAAGGGCGTGTGAGATTAGGAATTAGAGTATTAGAGTTTTGGGGTCACATGGCCTGGCCACATGGCCGTATAATTAATTTAGGGATTTAGGGATTCCACATGGGCGTATGTTATGGGACATACGGCTGTGTCTGATGGCCACACGGGCATGTGACACCTTCACACGGCCGTGTCCCTGCACCACATGAGCGTGTGCCTCTGTCACACGACCGTGTGCCACCCCTCATACGTGCATTTGGATCCCCACACGGCCTGGATTGCTCCACACGACCAGAGCACACGAGTGTGTGGCCCTAACTCACCAGATTCTGATTTTTGGGCAAATCAAATGCCATCGTGACTCTGTGCGTTTCAACCCTTGGCTAAGCTTTAGCAAGGGTAGTTATGACTCTGCTCTGACTTCGAGTTATGTGTGTTAATTGTGGTTGGTTGGGTGATAAGCTCGATACTGAACTTGAGTTGTGAATGTGCACATATCTTATTCTGTAACTGACTGATTGGAGGTGAGTGTCTGCTTCTGATTAACTATCTATAACTGGTATTCTGATTGTGTTCATCTGACTGCATACATGCATATGCATTCATACATCTGCATAAAATTATTTTGGGTAGGAATTTGAAGAGAAAGGAGATTTACGATCTGATCTGGCAGTTTTACTATAACTCATTGGTATAGCGGATTACCGTATTACATTGGATTGCATGTACGTTAGCTACGCTACGTACCACTATCTAATCTGGCAGTTTTACTGCAACTCATCGGTATAGCGAATTACCGCATTGTACTGTATCGCATGTATGTTAGCTACGCTACGTACCACTATTGATCTGGCAGTTTATACTGCATGTCTATACCACGATTTTCCATATTGCACAGCACAGCTTATACGCTAGCTTTGCTGCGTAATTTACGATTTGGCAGTTTATCTGCATTCTGATAGCCCAATTCCTAGAGGGTCAAGGGCGGTCCGAATTCTCTGAGGGTCGTGGACAATCCGATGATCATCGTTGTCGGGCAACCCGGGATGACATCCTAGGGGGTATAAGGTTGGATGGCCTTTTTGAGGTCCTACTCGGAGTACAGGGATAGGTGGGTTGATTAAATCCCCACAGTAAGTGTAGGGCTGGACGGAGATGGTGTGTTGGCTGGATGGGTGGGTTATTTTGTAACGCATGTGCACTCATATGCATCTGATTGACACTGTGGCTGAACGTGATACTGTGATTGAATTTGATTGAATGTTTGACTAAAATATTTGAATGTCTTATTAACTAAAATGTTTGATTGTATTGTTCGACCGAAAGGTACTCGTGCCTAAGGAAACCTTGTGTAATAGGCTAAGGCCCAAACTGCATCTGATTCTGAAAAGGGCTTAGGCCTAGGTTATAACTATTGAGAATTACTGATACTGTGTCCGATTAGGCCATATGACTGTAGAGTTACATATGGTGTACGTTTGGTTTGGGGTGAATCCGCTCAACTGTTATCTATCTTTAAGAATGTTCGTGTCAAATCGCTTCCGTGCTTTTCTCTGCTTTCTATGCTGTCTGCTTTCCATTTCGTAGTATTCTTGGTTTTGGTCTCACACTGAGCTCGAGTAGCTCACCCCCTCTTTTGTTTCCCCTTTCAGGTACTATTCTGATTTCTGGTGCTGGACTCGATACGCGGAAGTCTCGGACGGCTTCAACAAATTGGATTACCAGTTTGTGGGTTCTAGTTTTTATACTTGGTTTTAAACTGTAAGGTTTCTATAGTACGGGGGTACAGTTTTTGTTACATGTTTTTATTCATATATTTTAAGCGAATTTTATATTGAGTCTTATTGTAAGTTTTACTGACTGGTTATTAAACGTTTTAAATACTTTTGGTCCACTAAGATAAATTGTTTTGTAAAGTTTTCTCACGATCACTTCGGTGATCAATGTGGCAACCTGGATTCGGTCTAGACTTCTAGGTCAAGTTTGGGGTGTTAAAAAATTGATGAATTAGGGATTTATTTGATAGAATATCTAGTTAGAATTGGTTAAAGGATTAAATTGTAAAATAAGTTATAAGTTTTGTGCTAGAGGGACTAAATTGCAAGAATTTCAAAATTAAGAATTTATGATGAAAATTAGTTGGTTAAGTTTAAGTTTAGTAGGAAATTAAATTGAAATAAAGCATGAATTGTGATAGGAATATAAATAAATTTAGTTAGGACTAAATTGGAATTAAAGTAGAAGTTAAATAGGAAATTCAAGTATTTGAATTGAATAATTGTTGTATTAATAATTGTAACTTATTTTAATTTTCATAGCTAACATTGAACCGGGACATCGGCTCAGAAGGAAAAAGGAAAAGATTGCCGGAGAGTAATTCGAGAGAAATTCTAGTTTGTATTACTATAATTCGAATTTATTTATTATTAATTGTGAATAGTGATTAATATGCATGGTAAGATAAATTAAGGTGAGTATTGATATTGAATTGTGAAAATGTGTGAATATAGGGAATGAAAATTGATTGAAAGGTGGAAAAATGATTGAATTGAAAATGTGAGAAATTGTGATTGAATTGAGGTTATATGTGATTTAAATACCCTATTAACTAGTCTGGATCAGATATAGTTAGCATGCCATAGGATTAGAAGTCTTCAGGGATACTTCGACCTCGAGTCGATGAGACACTGGGTGTCATTATATTACTTCGAATAGATTCGATGAGGTACTGGGTACCAACTTACTTCGACTTGGCTGATGAGACACTGGGTGTTAATTATTTGCTTCGAACTATCCAATGAGGCACTAGGTGCCATACTAGAGTGTTTGGTTGGATCCGTGTATCTGCTAAAGTCCAAATCTTGTTAATAGGGGTAACGAATGAAATGGTAAAATTGAATGAAAGTAAATGATCTTGATTGAGAAATTATAATGACCTGATAGTCTGGTAACCCAAAAATGTATTTTCGGTCTCCGTTTTCATAAAACTGAATCTTAAATATTTATTAAAAATATTTATGAAATTATTTGTGTGGTTAATTAGGTTTTGGTTAGGTGAATTTGTTTAAAATTAAAAGAAATTAGGTAAAAGGACTAAATTGCATATAGGTGAAAGTTGAATTATAGATTAAAGAAAATTAAAGGGACCAAAGAAGGAATTATGCCATTGCTTAAAGTTGAGGCGGCATAAGTAGATATTTATTTAAAATCTAAAGTTAAAATATAATATTATAATAATATTACTTAAAAGCTAAGTATATATATTATATTATATTATATTATATTATATTATATTATAAAATAAAACAAAGAAATAAAAGAGGAAGATACAGAGAGGCAAAACGAAAACAGGGGAGAAAGGAAATAAAAAGAAAAAGGAAGGAAAGAAAGAAAATTTAGGATTTCAAGATTTAAAGTTTGATTGGTAAGTTAATTTAGTCATTTTTTTGTAATTTTAAATTTTAGAATTCTAGAATAAAATACTACTTGATTTACGTTGAAATTTTGAAAGTTAATGGATTTTAGATGTTCATGTTGAATAAATTGAAGTATTAGAGTTTGAATTGATAGAATTTCAAGTTAGAATTGAGAAAAGATTGATTTGTAAAATTAAATATAGTTTTTTAATTAATAGGGACTAAATTGAGAGAATTTTGAAATTAGGGTTTATAGTGAAAATTTGAAAGTTGAAATTAGTTTAAAGTGAGATTTGAATGAAAATATGGAATTAGTTTTAAATAAAATAAAGTTAGTCTTGATTAATGGATTAAATTGAAATGTGAACGAAGGTAAGAGATGATTAAAATATCATACCATACATGTTTATTTTTATTAAATAGTACAGAAAGTTATTTGATTGTTTTTTTAACATGTAAATGTTATATGTTTTATATGAAATTGAAGAGAAAGAAAAGAAAGGAGAGGACCTAATTGAAGAAAAAGGAAAAGAGAAGGCTAAGGAGTGAAGGAAGAAGAACATACATCATCTCAACCTTTTGTTGTAAGTACTACAAGATTCTTAAATTATCTTTATTTAAATGCTTATATTTTAGTATGAAATTACTTAGAATAGAAATGTATGTAAAATATATAATTAAATTTGTAAATAAAAATAATAAGGTTATGGAATTATGAAATTTGTAAAGAAAATTATAGATGGAGAATATGAGATGGTATATTGTTTGAACATTAAGTAATAGTGTTGTGATAAAAGTATATATGTGAAAAAAAAGTGAGACATTTGTGAATTGTGAAATGGGGACTAAATCGTAATGATGGAGAAATAAGAAATCTTTTTAGAAATATTTATGTAAAATATTTAAATGTATGAAATTCTACTTTAATGCCCAAGTAGACGGAATTTAGAACTACTAGGATATTAGTGGCATGCCATTAAGGAATTTTAGCGCGCTCTCTGATAATTAGCACGTTAGTGCTCTCTGTTTAGCACTCTAGTGCTCTCTATTTATTAGTGCATAATAATGCACCTATGTATTTGTTCCGTATATTCGGTGTGTTCTATAAAGTCTACTTTGGGCTAAGAATATGAGTTGTGAACAAAAGTAAATCATCGATGTGTTAAGGTAAGTTTGATATCTTACATAAAAAAAAAAGCAATTTAAATTTTATTAAAGTAAGGCATAGTTGAAGAAACTTATGTGTGAGTAAATTTGTAATAATTGAATAGGTTTAAAATATTTTGTTATGATTATTTACCTATTTATTCTTGTAGTGCTTACTAAGCCTTCACCGGCTTAACTTTATTTTTAACGCGTAGGTACAATTAGTCTAGAAGAGATAGAGTCGGGCTAGAAGATCTCTCATCTTATCACATCCTCGAGAGCTTCAAGAGTAGGTACCATATTTTGTTTTAAAATGGCATGTACATAGGTAGTCCAAATGTGGTTTTTTTTTTTGTATTAGGGACTAAAATGTGAACTCTTGAAATTCTATCTATTTTGGGTTACTTGAAGTATTTTGGTAAGTATATGAAATGAATTAGTGAAATTATAAATATAATTGCAAATGTGGTTGGTAAGTTATAATACTATGTATAAATGTTTAAATTAAACAGTATCTAGCCATAACCGTTTTGGCACCAAATGTAATAGTCTTATATCGAGTCCGTACCATTGGAGCGGGTATAGGGGTGTTACAGAAATGAAATAAGAAATTGAAATTGAGAAATGAGAATGAATGAATGAACCAAAGGTTCAGGGAATGATTGATGAATCAATAAAATGAGATTATGAAAATGCATAGTATGAATCATTGTTCACGAATAGACAATAGTGTATTGATGAATGAAATGAGTAAAGAAAAGCTATTTAGAATGGATATGGTTGTTATGTAATGAATAAGTATATTTTGTTGATTTGTAAATTTTAATAAGCATGATCCGTATGTTATATCAAGTAATTTGAATTATAGTAATACCACTGAGTATATTCATACTCAGTGTACGGTTGTTTTTCGTGCGCAGATTAGTTGAAGTCAAATGTTCCGGTCCAGCATCCAAAGCCAATCCCTATCTCAGAAAAATTTGGTGATTCATATTTCTTTTGGTAAAAGTGACATGTACCTAGGTTATGTATGAGTTATTTTGGAATTGGTAGTAAATGATGTGTTTGAATGGTTATGTGAAATGATAAGACTATGAAATGGTACTTTTGATATAAAGTTTTAAAAAATGGAAATTAATGAAATTAACTAATTTAGTTTGAATATTATATGTAAAATTCTTATGATTATACCTTAAGTAAATTAAAAGATTGATGTTTGATATGATTCAAGTGTAATTGTATATAAAATTGTATTGGTTGTGATATTGGTTTGAATTGGGTACGTTTTAAGATTGCAAGGTTGGTTAGATGATTAAAAATGGGTTATATTAAGCCCACACGGTCCGGTCTACACGGTGTGAGCCATGTATTTGTTAATAAAAAAAATTTAGAATTTCATGAAAAAATTCTCGAGCACTCGAATTAGTCCCGATTCACTTCTAACACGTAATTTGGGCCTCGAGGGTCCATAAAAGGGACATTATGAATGTTTTACTATATGTATGTTATTTATTGGTGTAAGGTTCATAATATGTCTGAAAGGTTCGGTAATGCTTCGTAACCTTGTTCGATAACGGTTTAGGGTTAGATGTTACAGTGAATATGAAGGAAAATGAGTATAAATGTATATATAGATGTACATGTACAGAATGAGAACTTAGAAAGCTAGAGCTTTTGAATGAAAAGTTTGGTATATTAATATAAGGTTAGTCTTTTGGAAATGGAATAGACAATAGAAATATGAGAAGTGGAATAGAATAATAATATTTTCAATTATGAATATCGAAAAATGAAATTTTAAAAAATAAGTATAGAAAGAAATAAATACCCTAGTTAAGTAAATAATCAATATTAATACGAGAATAAGAGAAAATAGAGGTTCTTGAATGAAGAGAATATAATAAGTCTAAAAGATTGATGGCATATAATATTATAATGTATTAATAGAGATAAGTTATAGTTAACAAGCGTAGTATTTTGTTTAAAAAAATGTGAAAAGTATGAAAAGAATAAAATAGAAAGAATTAGGTAAAAGAGTGATGATAAGTTCAATTCTATTACGGTCAATTAAGAAAGGTAAAGAAGCTTGAGAATTTGTACTTGTATACGAACATGAAGAGCAAGATAAAATAGGGTCTCATGTTATCTCCAAGGCAAGTATTAAAAGTTTATGGAAAAGAACTATTCGACCTTGTGATAAATGCGAAAAGAAAATCTCATTTAAGTGAAGATTGGATATTGTCTGAAAGATACTTTTAAATATGGCTCTAAAAGACATAGAATAAAGAATTGTTCAAAATTGTTGAGATAACCAAGAAATAGTCTGTAATGGGTATTAATAAGAGAATAAATTGAATATAAAAAAATTAAAAATAGATTATAGAATATAAGAATAGAATTGACCATGAAAAATAGTGTAAGTACTTTAGAGAACATAAAAAGGTAGCGAAATGAGTTTAAGAATTAGTGAATAAAAATCGATCTAAAGTGTGAAAAGAAGAAGAAGAAGAAGAAGAAGAAGAAGAAATAGCAAAGTTATAAATTATGTAATAAAAGAGGCAATCCTCAATGAGACTGTTGGCAGCGGCCGAGCCAATAGATTTCTAAGAGGTTTGGATTAAAAGTAATAACTTTGATCCATAATTGGAATAATCATTGTTTGCCTCGAAATAGAAAGAAAAAAAGGAAATGAAAATGAGAATATAAAAGTATAATGATAAATCGTAATACATACATATTTTAATCCCACATTTAGCATACTTTTAAATGATTTATTCCCTGAATTGTGGAATTTGGTGCTCTTAATCCTTTAATTTCATGTTTTATACTTAGGAGAGCACCGGAGGATGAAAAGAATGAGAAACGGGCCAAAAACAGAGAAATGGGCCAAAGTACGAAACTCACATGGCCTGGGCCCAAGCCACACGGCCGTGCCTCTTAAGTAGACCCAAACACGGCCTGGACTCGATTTACACGGGCGTGTCCTTGCCGTGACCTATTTTAATTCTATTAAGATTAGGATACTTAGGGGCAAAGAAAGACATTCTGAAAGCCTATATAAACACCCTAAG
This sequence comes from Gossypium rotundifolium, assembly GCA_025506655.1. Classification (NCBI taxonomy): domain Eukaryota; kingdom Viridiplantae; phylum Streptophyta; class Magnoliopsida; order Malvales; family Malvaceae; genus Gossypium; species Gossypium rotundifolium. The sequence goes on along the minus strand of CP106722.1, from coordinate 6,987,273 downwards.
TGTGACCTAAAAGAGGGCGGTTCAGGTAGGCCGAGGAGCCAAGCTAGAGAGGCCGAATTGTGGAATTTACTCGAAGAAAGCCAATTGATTCATCTCAAGAAGCTGGAGTCATACTCAAGACGGAAGATCTTCCCTTCAATTTCCTTCAGGGGGTTTTAGGGTTTTTCTTATGTTTTGTTTTATATTTTCTTCTGAGATGTATTCTTTTATGATTATGAACTAAACCCCTCAAATACCTGAGGGGGATGAAACCTAAGACGGATCTTGTTATTATTTTCTGAACTATATGATAAATACTTGATTTGTTCTTAATTATGTGCTCTTAATTCTTGTTTTGATATTTCAGGATATTGATTCAAGTATTGATGTGCTTAGGCAGTGGAGGAATATTCCTGTTTAAGAGTAGATCTAGCATAGTTAAGCGGAGTTGATCGCAACCCTAGAGATAGGATGACGAAAATCTGTCAAATTAGGGTCAAACCTAATATGGAAGTCCATAGATCGAGTTAATGAAATTCTATTGGTTTTAATTAGAAAGAGATTCCAATTAATCAACCTAGGGTTAGACGTTAGTAGCCTCGAGAGAGGTATTAATATAAATTAGGGAATCCTACGGATCAAGTCAAGTGAATAAATCGTCTGGTTCAGAGTTAAATAACAAGTGAAGTCTAGGTGAATTCTTCCTCGGGTATTGTCTTAATCAATTGGTTTTTCCCAAAAGTATTTTCCCCAATTCATTCTCCGTGTCTTAGCATCTTTAACCTAGTAGTTAGTTAATTTTAGATTAAATAGCAATTTCCTTAATTCTTAGGCTAAATAATAAAAAGAAAGTTAGTATTAGTACTTTGGTTCCCTTGGGTTCGACATTCCGGTCTTACCACTAAACTATACTACTATTCGATAGGTGCGCTTGCCTCAATCGATGTCACGGTTAGTTTCTAGGCTCGATCATTCATTATATAAATTTTAAGACTTTCAGACCAACGATCATATAACAAAGTAGAGCCTAAAAAAATGTTAAAAAGAATAGTGCCATGATTTGTATAAGATAGTTGTGATAAGAATAATGATAAAACAAATGAAAAGAAAGGATAGAGAACGAATATAAATGATAAGCTAGGTAAATAGGTGCATTAAGGAACTATAGAATTATAGAGATGATTTTAAGAAACTAAATGAAGAAAAGACTTCTAGTTAAGTAGAAAGAAAAGAAATAAAAGACAAATTGAGTAGAAAAAGGAAATATAGGATTATAAGAATAACTTCAAAGGTAATCTACTAAAGGTTTTCGATTCTTATGGAAAGAATATTGTCATTTATAGTGATGATCCTTGGCGGTTTTAGTTGTGTTTTGATGTAAGGCGGGAAGTGATTGCTTATGCATCTCATCAGCTAAAAATGCATGAACACAATTATCTGGCACACGATTTAGAACTAGTTGTTGTGGTTTTTGCTCTAAAGGTTTGGGTACACTATCTATATGATGAAAGTGTTATATTTATACCGATCATAAGAGTTTCAAAAATCTTTTATCTCAAAAGGAGTTGAATTTAAGACAGCGTCGCTGGATAGAGCTTTTGAAAATTTTTGATTGTGTTATTGATTATTACCTTGGTAAAGCTAATGTTATAGGTGATGAATTGAGTAGGAAAGCAACAATTGAATTGCTAACAATTTTTACTTAGCTTAGTATCAAAGATGATGAAAGCTTATTAGCTGAATTAAAAATCAAATCAGTGATTTTGATCAAATTAAGTCAGCGCAGTTAGAAGATGACAAATTGGTGAAGAAAAAAGAAATGGTTAAGAATGGTGTATTAGAAAATTTCAACCTTGATAATTGTGGTTGTTTGAGATTTCACAATCGAATTTTCATTCTGGATGTTCCTAAATTGAAAAAGTTGATACTTCGCGAAGCTCATAATGGTCCTTTTCCTTTGCATCATGGAGAAATGAAAATGTATCACGATTTGCGAAAATCTTATTGGTGGTCAGAAGTGAAAAGAGATGTCGTCAAGTATGTGGATAAATGTTTGACTTATCTATGAGTTAAGGCAGAACATCAGGTTCCTACTAGATTACTTCAGCTTATTAACATTCCTGAATGGAAATGAGAATTGTTTCACAATAGATTTGTAATAGGGCTACCCTTATCAGCAAGTAAAAAGAATGCTATTTGGGTGATTGTTGATAGGATTATGAAATCAGCTCATTTTATAGCAGTCAGAACTGATTGGTCACTTCAGGAGCTTGCTGAAGTTTAAATTTGGGAAATTGTGAGGTTGTACGGTATTCCTGTATGTTGAATGAAATTGAATGAAAAAAAATTATTGGGCTAGAATTAATCCAAGAAACGGGGGGAAATTGTTAAGAAAATTTGAGATAGGCTAAAGACAGCTTTCGATAGACAGAAATCGTATACAGATCTAAAACGTCGGGATATTGAGTACCCTGTTGACAACAAAGTATTTCTTAAAATTTTGCCTTGGAAGAAAATATTGAGATTTGGCCGAAAAGGAAAATTGAGTCCTTGCTTTATTAGGCCGTAAGAGATTATAGAAAGAGTTGGACCAGTTGCCTATCGCTAGCATTGTCTCTAAAATTACAGAAGATTCATGATGTTTTTCATGTTTCCATGCTATGGAGATATCGATCAGACCTTTTCTCGTATTATTTTGATAGAAGATATAGAAATCCAACCTGATTTGTCTTATGAATAAGAACCGATTGAGATTTTAGCGAGAAGTAAAAGAGTTGCAAAATAAACGAGTTCCCTTAGTGAAAGTATTGTGAGAAGTCATAGTGTAGAAGAAGCAACTTGGGAACTGGAAGAAACTATGAGGTCTCAATACCCCTATTTCTTTTCAGGTAAATTTCGAGGACAAAATTTATTAAGTGGGGAAGAAATGTAATGACCCAAAATTTACGGGCATCGAAAAAGTGTGTTGTCGGGTCTCCATTTTCGTAAAACGGATTTGTAAATATTTATTAAAAATATTTACGAAGTTTGGTGTGTAGTTGATTAAGTTTTGGTTAGGAGGATTAGCTTAAATTAAGAGTAATTAGGAAAAAGGACTAAATTGTAATAAGAGTGAAAGTTTAATTATAGATTAAAGAAAATTAAAAGGACTAAAGAGGCAATTAAATCATTTTCTATAGTTGAGGTGGTTTAATGTGGAAAATATCAAAGATTTTTATAATTAAAATATATATATTTACTTAATAAATAAGAATATTATTATATTATATTATATTATATTATATTATATTATATTATATTATATTATATTATATTACTTATTGTATTATATTATATTATAACTAAACTAAACTAAACTAAATAAAACAAAACAAAAGAATGAATAGAAACAGAATAGCAAGGGACGAAACAGAGAAGGGAGAAAGAAAGAAAAAAAAAAGGGAAAAATAAGGTTTTAAAGGTTCCAAGCTAATTTGCTAACGTCGTGCAGGAAACATCGACTAAGAAGGGGAAAGAGAAAGTTGACGAAGAATAATACGAGGATATACGGTTTGTATTACTATAATTTAAATCTATTTATTATTAATTGTTATATTTTAATTAAAATGCATGGTAAATAGAATGAGGTGAGTATTGATATTGAATTGAATAAAATTGAATTGAATTATGAATATATGTGAGTATTTGAAATGTATATTGATTGGAAAGTGGAAAGTGATTTGAATTCAAAATATGAGAAATTGTGATTGAAGTGAAATTGATATAAATATTCAGCGAAATTGAAATGTGTTTTGAATTCCCTATTAACTAGTCGGACTGAGTCGGATTTAGTTGGCATGCCATAGGATTGGAAGTGTTCAGGGATACTTCGACCTCGAGTCGATGAGACACTAGGTGTCATATTGTTACTTCGGATAGATTCGATGAGGTACTGGGCACCAACTTACTTAGGCTTGGCCGATGAGACACTGGTTTCAACTATTGCTTCGAACTATCCGACGAGGTACTGGGTGCCATACTGGTGTGTTTTGGTTGGATCCGTGTATCCGTTAAAGTCCGAGTCGGGTTAATAGAGGTAAATAAACGAATTGGTAATAGAAAAGATATTGAGTGATTTTGAATAAGAATTGTTATTAAAATGAAATATTAAAAATATATATATGATTATTGATATATAGCAAGATGATGTTTAAATCTAAGTAAAGAAGTGCTATTTGGAAATAGCTATTGATAAGAAATGATAGAACAACATATGAAATGATTATTGAAAGACTAATGTTATAAGATTTTAGATATGAAATGGTTATTGATGAAATGGATATTGATATAGTAAGGAGATATGTAAATTAAAATGAAGAAAAGCTATTTAAGATAAATATTATTAAGAAAATTTAAAGTTTAAATGCATGAATGATTCACTAAAAGTAAATGGTGGTAAGATTAAATGTGCATATTTATTGTTTTTACCTTAAGTATTTGAATTATAGTAATACCATTTGTATACTCATTGTCGGTTTGTTTCCGTGCATAAATTAGGTCTGATAATTTTGAAGAGTTGTATTTGAGATTACGAGCATTCATCTCATCACATCTCCAAGTATCAAAAGTGTATGTTTTAAAATAACTTTGGCGTCAAATGTAATATTCTTATATCAGGTTCTATGGGTTGAACATGGTATAGGGATGTTATAGTATTAGTTATAAAATACCGTAGGTTGCGATGAAACAAATTAAAAGAAGGGTAAATTACACCAACAGTCACTCAACTTTGGGGTAGCTAACAAAACAGTCACCTAAATTTCATTTTAGTCACTCATCTTTTGAAAATTAACAAAACAGTGGCGAACATTATAAAAAAAGTGACAAAACAGTCACTGATTAATAGTTTCTATTAGTGTCTCAACAAGACCGCTAATGTGGCAAATTAACTGCTGATGTAGACAGTTAACTTGCTACGTTGGATGTCCACAATTGAAACCCACCCAATTTAAGAATAAATTGAAAAAAACCCTAAAAAAACTCTTAATAACATAGAAGGAAAAGAAGAAGATACTATAATAAAAAAAGTTTTCTTTGCCTAATTTGGCAGGGTCTAATTATTTGCCATTGAAACACCATGTCTTTGCTCTCCTTCTTCTTCTTCTTGGCTCTCTTCCTCTATAACCTTCCACCATTGTTGGCGGGGTCTTGTGGGATTTTCCAGATTAGGATGTGGTTTACTGTTTGAATCCCACGTCACCAGGAGGAAGCTATAGAAGTGCAGTGGGGCGCCTACACAAACTATTCAACAAAGTAGTATAACTCAATGAATCTGATACGAATCCTTTATTCGACGTATCTTCTAACAAATCTACAGCTCTATACACTTGACTCTGCTTGCATAGCGCTTGCATTAATATCCTATAAGACTCAACATCAGGTAAAACGTCTCTCTCAAACATTTTGTTGAATAGTTTGTACGCAATACTCAAATCCCCGTTCAAACAAAACTTACCCATCAAAATGTTGTAAGATTTGGTATTGGGTAAAACACTGTATTTATGGGCAGTCTTGAAAAGGTTGAAAGCAAGCATTATGAAGTTACGATGAGAAACAAACAGCTCGAGGATATGATTTAAGTGTCTAGGTAAAGGCTTAACGTTGAATTCAAGCATTTTGTAGAACACATTGAGAGGTTTCTCGGGTAAATCAGCTTCAGCATTGATTTTGATGAGGTAAGAAAAGAGAGTCGAGGTTACCCGATATTGATCGGATTTAAGAAAAATGAGAAGGTCGTCGACAAGAGAGAAGTGCTTGGAACAGCTGAGTTTGAGAATGAGGACGAGGAAGGAAGAGTAACAGTGACAAAAACCGGGTTGGCTGGTGGCAACATCAAATATTTCTCTAGCGATGAGAGGGTTGGACTGGGCGAATATCAGTTTCAGGACTCGCGTAAGGGAAGCTATTGGCAACAGTGACAGTTGCCGTTGATTTGAAAACTGAAGGCATCTCCAATTTTTTCTCTTCTTAAACCTTAGGGCTGTTAAATTGGTGGTAACTTGAGGGTTTTTTTTTTTTTTACACCGATCACGTCGATCTATCATGTCACATTGTCCGTCCGTAACAAAAAATGACAAAAAAAAAATGAAAGATTATTTTGTCACTTTTTTTTAAAGTTGAGTGTAGTTGAGTTAGTTGAATTTCATTAACCAATAATCTACTTCTTGAAGTAGTCAGCTTATTGACCGCCGGTAAAAAGATTGATATTTGTCCGTATTAATGAAGTCGAGAAAATTTATGATTTGCTACACACTTTATAATATAGTGCCAATTACCCCCTTTCAATTTCCCTAAATTTTGCCTAGACCTACCAAGGGGCTCTTTTAGATTATTCTATATGGCATTTCAATACTTGCAGGAAATTAAAATTACATTAATTAATCCATCCATCTTCCCTAAATAAAAATAAAATTGTTTCATCACTGAAAACCAAAAAAGCTTGCTGAATTGAAACACAGAACTGGATTCAGTTTTAATGTAAACTACATGCCATCACATTGACAAGGCAAAAGAAAATGCTGCAAATATCTAAGCCCATCTTCAATACTCACATACCTCCAATCTACAACACTCAATATCCCTACGCTCACTTTTTCCACTTTCATGTCCACCTTCAAATCTGCAACAATCCCACTTCCCACTTCGCTGGAGCAACACCCTGGGCAAGGAAGCTCCTCCGAGAACCACCCTTCCACCGCCCTACAACTCAACTTTCCTTGCCAATCCATCATTGTAAAAATTGCTTCCCATCCTTTTAACACCACGTTCCACGTTACTTTCATCTCTTCCAAACCTTTAATCCCCTTAAAACTGCCATGCTTTACGTCAACATCGAACTTGAACACTTGGTTGTTATTCATTTTGCTTGCGGCTTCTGCTACGGTGAAGATAGGAACTCCCTTGGTGGATAATTGAATGGTGAAGACAATGTTGTCTATGGAAAGGCGTGGTTTCGATGGGGTTTATGACGCCGTTTGAAGGCGGCGAGGCCAGTAGCATAGAGGCGATGATATGGGACGGAAGGATAAGAGATTTTGAGATTAGACAAAGAAGGGAAACTAGAAGAACAAAGGGGCTGCCAAACGACATCTAGGGACATAGCTTGACACCATGATTTGGAAACACATGAAGCAAGGGCTAAGGTTTGAGGATCAAGGTAGTGAGCAACCATGACAAGGGCTTCCCATGGTGGTAGATTTTTGGACCTTGTCTCAGACATTCTTAGCTTTGGTTTCTTTCTTCCTTGTAGATTCAGGGACTTTGGTTTCATTTTATTAGCTGTTTGAGGTGAGAACTTGTGTGGAGGGCACGTGTAATATGGTGGGATGTTGCATGGAATTTAATTTACACGTCAGGTAGGAGAAACAGATTCTAAGCATTACACGTGCATTTTTATGTCATGCACACGTTTGATGTGATTTCTATCATCGTTTGTCCAACAATTAAAAGCTAAGGGTAAACTACACAATTAGTAATTAAACTATGAGTAAATTTTAGTTTAGTTTTACTCACTTAATTAAAAAGGTTATAATTTTATAATTAAATTATTCAGAAGTTTTTATTTAAGTCATTGAGATTTTAAAATTAATGTTATATGACTTTCTTTGTTGTACTAACTGCACTAATTGAAAGCTCTCTTTCCCCTTATTCTCTACAATTTTTTTTTTTTATGAAATAACTTTAGATGTCATGAATTTGCGAATCAAAATTTAAATAATTTTTTTTCCGATCTCCAATATTGATAATCAGATCGAATTAAATCTAAAGTATATTCTACTTGTCGATAGTTTCTAATTCATGGAATCGCTTGTTGGCTTTGTCACAATAATTTATTAAACCATCAAAGGTATGTCATGTTATTAATAAACAAAACTAGTTAATACAACAACTTATAATCTAAATTGAGTATAAAAGATATGGTATTTATTATTTAGAGATGGCAAAAATTAAATTGTCTTCTAAATTTCGAATCAATTTATTTTGAACCAATTTAATTGAGTATAAAATTATTGAAAGAGTAAAAATATAATAATATGTTATAAAAAAATACATATATTTTATGTATAATTTTTTTTTAAGAATTACGTTTAAATATTCACTTGCATTTAAAAATATTGAAAATTTTAAAGATAAATAACAAAAATTAAAGTGAAACGAACTAGGATGGGGCAAGAATAGATGAATCCAACATAGTGACAATAATTTTCAAAATTATACATTCATAATAAAAAGCATGCCAACTATAGAGTTATGGTGGATTTAACAACACCCATCTCCTTTCCACTCCATTGTTATCCCCATTAGCATTACAAGTGATAGGTGAGTTTAAAGGATAAGTAAAATATTATTTTATAAAATCATTTTTAAGAGAGCCATAAGAATAACTGGGGTATAAATGACTTTTTAACTTATTTTAATATATATTTGCAGCTCCTAAGAGCTCTATAAAAATAAATAAGAGCATAATAGGATTTTAATATGTTAGAATTTATATATAATACCAGGAATATAATCTTACTTCTTGCACTTTTAATTATTTTTATTTTAAATTTAAAATATTATAAAATAAATCACTAAATTTTATCAAAATTTTCATTTTATAATCTAAGTATTTATCTATAAAATCTAATGCTCATAATTTAAACATGTTTCCAACCTTAATGATATTAGGAGGCGGAAATCATAAATGAGGTCGAAATTAAATTATAATTGTAATAGTTAATTTCGGCCTAAAATTGAAACCCAAACCAAAATAATCTTAATAGTCTATTATTAAGAATCCATTTGCATATTAAACCAACCTTTTTAACCTAAAGTAATTACAACCCACTAAGCCCAAATTTTATAAACCCTAGCCCAATTTATCGGCCCACTACAAAGAAAATGAAGCAGCAGCAGCCCCTAGCCGCCGACCCTTCATCTCCCTCTGCCCGTCTGCCTCCTCGCACGCCTCTGGCATGCTTCTGTCACCTGCAACAACAAACGAAAACACGCAACAGAAGGCAGCAAAAAGAAACAAAGAAGAAAAAACAAAGAACTAATAGAAAACAAAATAAAAGGGACAAAAAAAGAATCTGTAATTCGGTTATAAAAACCGAAACAAATATCTTGTATTTTTTTCTTCCGAGTTTTTACGAACTATCAGCAATCAAAAAGAAAAAGCTTCAAGGTTGATTTTAGTCCTTTTGTTATCTTCTGTTATTTTTTAACACTGTCATTTTATTTTTTTTCTTCAAAAAAATCTCTACGAACTAAAACACTAATTAATAAAAAGAGGAGAAAAAGAACTCACCGGAACCCCGGGGTCGCGACGTCGGAGTCCCCTCTCCGTCGTCAGAATCGAACCCGAAACGGAGGAGGGGTTTTCTTCTCTCGTTTTTTAGACGCCGAGGTTGGGGCTTCAAACGAGGCATAGAGGCCTATCTCCGTGCGTCGTCCGCCACCGGACGTGGTGTTGGTGCGACGGAATGCCGGAGGAAGACCAATCGCTCAACAGAAGAAAGAGTTGAGAGAAAATAGGAGGAGGCCTTTGGATTTTTTTCTGAAGCATTGAAAAAATGGTTTCAAAACAAAAATTTTGATTTTAATAATAACAGGAAACGGCGCCGTTTAAGGGGGTGTGACCCGCACGTCAACCCGACCCATGCACTGGGTCCGCGAGTTTTTGCTCTAAAGGGAAGTTTTCGCACTTGGTCCCTTCCCTCTGCGCTGACGTTCGATTGAGCCCCTGTTTTACTTTGTGATTTTGGCGACTTGATTTATTTTTAGTCTCAATTTGGTCCCTAATAAACCATGCGTATCCGGGAAAGGGAGTATTTCCTCACCTGGTCCCTCACCTTTTTACCAGCATCCTATTGGGCCCTAATTCGTTTTTTTTAAATACAGTTCCTTAATTTTATTTTTATTCCGATTCAATCCTTGGACAGTTGGATTTTAATTTTTTTTAATTTAGGATTTATTTATTCATTTTAAATATTATATATATTATTACATGTACGTATTTTATATATTGTTATCTTAAAACTAGAGGTGAGCATGGTAGGGCAAAGTTTAGTCAGCCTAACTAAAAATTTAGGTTGGTTCATTGGGCTCGGGTAGGGCCCAAAAATGAACTGTAATTTTGCCCAAGCCCGCCCATATAAATATACTAAAACAAGACTGACAGTCATCATACATATTAATTTTTATATTATTTTATATAATTTTAAATATATATAACACATCAAAATATTTAAAAATCAAAATAAATATTTTCAACAAATTGAAAATAAATTTTAAAAATATGTAGACTTAAATAACACTAAAATAGATGTAACTTAACAAGCAAATGCCTCTAAAATAATAACAAAATTAACAAATATCTTTAAAATAATAACAAAATTAACAATAAAATAAGTTTTATATAATATCTAAACAATAACAACAAAATAATAGAAACATAATAGTAAAATGGTAGCAAAATAAAGAAAAACAATAAGAAAATAATATTTAAAAATAATTTTTTTGCCTTTAATGAATTCATATGAGAAAGACTATAAAATACCTTACCCAGGCACCCATTTTTAAGCAGGCCTTATTTTTTGTCCAAGCCCATTTTTAGCCTATATTTTGCCCAAACCTCCCACATTTAGGCGGGCCTTGGTATTATATTTTATGCTCACTCTACTTAAAACCAATCTATTATGTTTTAAATTATTTTGTATATTATTAATTTCATATCATATAGATTTTGCTATTCTGTATGTATATATATTTTTGGTATATGCTTTAAATTATTTATTTATACACTTATACATTCTTTTGTATATTATAATTTACATTACTTATGTTCGTTTAAATCATTAACATATTATATATATATATATATATATATATATTATTTGTTTAGATTTTATATGGATGTTAAATACTTTGCATGCATTGTTATATTATATACATAATTTTCAGTAGATTTTCATTATTTATAAAGTTTGTTTCAAATTATATCATATAACGTTTTTCATATAATATTCATTTTAAAGTCTATGTATATCATTATTTAATATAATATATATATATATATATATATTTTTTGTGTTCAACTTTTATATACTTTGTTTTAAATTTTGTTTTCTAAACTTATTGATTGTATATTGATGTTTTTAAATTCTCTTCATTTTCATTTGTTTTAAAATTTGTTACTTTTTATTTGTGGAAATTTGTTTAGCTTTAATTTGTTATCTTTCAATTGCTAATGTTAATATTCATGTGGTAATGTGCTAGTTTGGATGCCTTGTAGCTATATAATAGTTATTTATTTTTTGTAGAAATGATATTGCTAATGTATCTTTATTTCATATTATTGGTTATGTTTTTGTTTCGTATTCTCGTATTGTGATTTCACTTCAACTTTCACTCAATTTTAAACTAAATATTTTGAATCGGTTTTAAAATTATTTATTTGAAAACCTCTCAAAATAAGGCAATATTCGTGTTTGGAAATCCGAGAAACCGTACCCTAACGTGTTGGGTTTCGGTTTTTCGCTTGGCCAAATAATCGAATATCCTTTTGATATTTTCAATGCATGAGTCTCGGGAATCATGAGATGATCTTGGATTCGACGATTTAGATTGTCGTGTCCTAACGTGCTGGATGTGATATTTTATTCCTTCGGAGCGAGAGAATCTTAATATCCAATTCGAGAAAATTCAAATATTTTCAAAAGAGATTGTATTTTTTTAAATTCTTTTTTAAATTTTCAACTTTCGACATTGAGACACTAATTAATCAATTTGGTACCAATTTTGGGCGTGACGAGGTGCTAATCCTTCCTTACACGTAACCTGACTCCTGAACCCGTTTTCTCGAATTTCGTAGACCAAAAATATCGTTTTAGTAAACCAAAATGTTTTATTAAAACAAATGTGATCCGATCACACCTAATAAATATCGGTGGCGACTCTCATTTTTATTTTCGTTTCCAAAACCTTAGTCGATTCTTGTTTTCAAAAAAATAGTTTCAACAGCTTGGCGACTCCATTGGGGACTTGAGAGAGTCGAGCCATAAAATTGATTATTTTCTGTCTTGTTGTCGAAAATTAAAAATATGATTTGAAAAATTACAATCCTATTATTGCATTTGTTCGTATTGTTATTTCATAATTATTGTGGTTTGAGTCTCGCATCTTATTGCATAAAGACCTTTTGGTTTTTATCCCTTTTAAGTGGAAGTGAGAAGCTACTATTTCGTGAGGTTTTCACCTCCGTGCAGGATAGTGGATGGCTTTCGGGATACATCCGTATCTATGTCTTTGGGAGATTTTCATCTCCGTGCAGCCATAGGGAAATGTATTCCCCTGAACTGAACTCGATCCGTATAAGCCTATAATGGGTGAGGATCAAAGAATCTGCTGGTTCGGGTACCTCTCTTTAAAACTAAACTGCATATAGCGAACCTTAAGAGCCTACCTTAAATAGAACCGTGCCGTACCCCTATTGGTCACCCGAATAGGTACTCTATGTTGTTGTGCTAACGTGTTCTGTTTTGTTTATGATTGCATTACATTGCATCATCTTAGAAAGGAGGTGTTGATTCAAATTTGATTGCTAAATAGAAGAGCTTGTCATAGAAAAATGAACTTCTTGATATAGTGGAATATAATATGGCCATCCGAATAGGGTCCAAGTAAACACAACGAAAGAAGACTGATAGTCCGCAGAGGAAAACAAGACCTTGCTTCATTGCCCGAGGATTCAAGCCAACAAGGATTATTCGAGAGCCGTCATGTCTCAACTCTTTTAAAATTAGTTAATGAGTATTGCAGGGATAAGTGAGCAATGGGTGGCAACACGGATCAAGAAAAAAAGGAGAAAATAGAGACATCTTTGGAAAATTAGCAAGATTCAACCATAGTGTCAGGATATGAAGGAGAAGATCGATGTCTTCACTAGGAAGTACGAGGCAAGGATAAGTAATCTATTTTATGTAAAGAAATTTGTTTTCTAGAAAAGTTGTTCTAATAGAATTGAATTCGAAATCAATGCTTTTTTTTCTTTTGCATTCATTCCATACATCTACATTGCATTGTATCATTTGCATTAGATTTTCATAAAAGACCCTAATTAATTAAAATTATGACAGTTACCCTAGAAACCATCAAAAATCCACCAACTACATATTGCTACAATACCCGTCGCAGAACAAAAGCAATGGATCAGAGACTAGAAAGACTAGAACAAATGTAAAGGGATATGCAAGATCAGTTGCAAGCACAAAATGCAAGAACAATTAGCCAAAATGCAACAAGACATAAGGGATCAGATGCTGGAATCCCAAAGAATATGATGAACCAGCTGACCGAGCTATTGGTGGAGGACCCGACAAAGGAAAAAGCCTTGTGACCAATCCTGGTGATGACAATGAAGAACCTTCTTATCCTCCAATTTTTACCCCAAAGCATACCCAAGCACAACCAGATGCATACCCACAAAGGGTACCTATCACCATCAGGTCCCAGTACCAAGTCGGTGCGTCAGTACCGATGAATTTTTCAACGAGCTCGGGCTCCAATCCGGGAGATAATCCAACTAGTACCGTTTTCCTCGATCTCGATAATTTAGCAGAAATAAAGAAGGCAAGAGTAGATGTGTCTAAACAACTTGAAGATCGGTGTAGATGGTTAGAAGAAAAGTTTAAGGCAATGGAGAACGCAGACTACCATAGCGGGGTTAATGCTAAAGACTTGAGCTTAGTCCCTAACTTGGTACTCCCACCAAAATTTAAGACTCCGGAGTTCGAGAAGTATAATGGGACTAGCTGCCCTGAAGCTCATATTACGATGTTCTGTCGAAGGATGACAGGATACATCGACAATGACCAGCTGTTAATCCACTGTTTTCAAGACAGCCTGATCGGATCTGCAGCCAAGTGGTATAACTAATTGAGTCGTACCCAAATTGGTTCATGGAAGGACTTGGCTCAAGCTTTCATGAAATAATATGGCCACGTAACGGATGTGGCACCCGACAAAATCATGTTACAGAATATGGAAAAGAAATCGAGTGAGAGCTTTAGGCAGTATGCCCAATAATGGAGGGAAGTGGCGACACAAGTCCAACTACCACTCTTAGAGAAAGAGACGACCATGCTCTTTATTAATACACTGAAGGCCCCGTTTATCACTCATATGCTAGGGAGCACTACAAAGAGCTTCTCGGACATTGTAATGACTGGAGAAATGATTGAGAATGCCATAAAAAGTGGAAGGATCGAGGCAGGAGAAAGTAACAAGAGAATGGCCACAAAGAATAAAGAAAATGAAGTGAATAATACAAACATGGGGTACTCAAAGTCGATTACCATTAATCAGCCAAAAATAGTGACTCTTGGGTATCAGGGTTCATCAAGAAAAGAATCTGGTACAAGGTAAAACACTGAAAAACTCTAATTTATGCCGATCCCAATGACGTATAAGGAGTTGTATCAAAGTTTATTTGATGCACATGTTGTGTCCCCCCACTACCTGAAACCGATGCAGCCTCCATACCCAAAATGGTATGACCCAAATGCCCAGTGTGAGTACCACGCGGGGATCATAGGGCATCCGATAGAAAAATGCCTTGCTTTCAAGAAATTGGTGGAAAAATTCATCAACATTGGTATTGTGAAGTTAGATGACGCTCCAAATACAGAAATATGAACCTGTGAGCATTTTTGTAACACCCCTTACCCGTAATCCCCATTGAAATCTGGCACGAGACGTTACCGAACAATTTACCTGACCGCCACTTAGGCTCAACGTGACTACTCTCCTCAAATCGCTTCAACTACTTCATACTCAACCTATGAGATCTCAATCGTACCTAAGAGAACTCTCGAGACCAAATCGAAAGTTTTTACGGTCCATAAAATTTCTTTTCATCTAAACAGAGAGTACCTGCCCGTGATAGATGACACACACGCCCGTGTGTGTTCACACATGCCCATGTCCTAACACCGTCCCCCAAAACCCCAACATTCTGCCAAAACTCATACGGCTAGGGCACGCCCATGTAAAATGGGGACACGCCTGTGTACCCTTACAACATGCCCGTGTCTTCCGCCCGTGGGAAGTTACTGACTAATTTAGCATGGCTTGGACACACCCGTGGCCCTAGACCGTGTGCCACACCTTGATATACTGACTTATTCAACACGGCCTGGGCACACGCCCATGTTCTAACTGTGTCTCACCCATGGTCCACACAAATGGTCGTGGATTTTGCCCGTGGTCTATCCTAATTTAAAACACTAAGGTGTAGGGTTCAGACGGTCTGACACATGCCTTAGTGTATCCAACCGTGGGTACTTAGAGGCTATCTTCCAAGCCTTTTATCACTCTTATTTGCATACATACATAACTTATCACATATTTTCACATAGCATCAACATTACTCTTGAATTAAAACATTTGATTATAAAAGATTAAGGTTTTCATCCCATACACTAGGGAGACTAATTCCTATGTAATTACAAACAACTTGAGCCATCATCTATGGCTATACACAATCAAGACATAAGCTCTTTTGGGCCAACACAATTTGACTACATCAATAAGGATTTGATCAAACTTAAGTACTAGCCCTATACATGCCATGACTCATAAGGACTTGATACCTCATACCAAGTATCTACTCGATAGTGTGAAAACATCTCCAGCGGCCTTCAACCTAAGCTAGTCAAAACAACCTATAAGAGATAGAAGAAGAAAAGGAGTAAGCAATAATGCTTAGTAAGTTCATCTGCATAACTGATAAATACTGATATTCATTAAATATGGATAACTACCAGGTATTGCCTTTGGGTTTTCCCATTAACATATGGTTGCTTACTCAACCACTCTTTGTAACACCTAAAAAATCCGAGTATATATATATTGCATGATTTAGTGTTTAGATTTTAAAGGAAAAATTTCTTACTTTTATTTTCGTGTTTATTGAAGTCCTAAAGAAGAGTATAGCATAATTTGGGTAAGGAATAAATTTTAATATTTGAGAATTTATTGAAGAGAAGCAAGTGTCATTAATACTTAAGTTAAATTAAGTGTTAATAAGTGACATAAAATAAGTATATGGCATGGTGGTGTTGGCGCATGAGTTGTAGCTTGAGGGGAGAGGTTCGAATCCTTGTTTAGCATCTAGATGAATTTTATTTTTAATTTTACGCACATGTATAGCAAGTGTCGGCCAAGAGCATATATGGTAAGTGTTGACCATGTTATTTTTGGTTAGTGTATCAAAGGATTAAGGAAATTGTTAACTTAAGGAATGGAATCAAAAACTTAAGGAAAGATATGAGGACATAAGGCACATATCAAGGAAAAGTTTTGGAAACAAAATCATGGCCAATTGATCATGTTTTTGGACGGCAATTTGGTCTATAGGGGGGAGCCGAATTTTTGGTGATAGTTTGGCTAAGAATTGAATTTTCTCTTTGGTCATTCCTAGCATCCTTGTGCAGAATTTTGCTTTCCTCTTCTCAACTTTTTCCTTTGGCCGAAATTGAACCTTGGTAAAGCCAAATTCTTTTGACCATTTGGTCACTTTTGTTCATCTTTTGAGTTTTCTCTTGTGCTTCTTCTTAGTGTCGAAATTGTTAGTACCAAAAAGCCATTCTTTTTCTTTTCTTTTTACCATGGCGAATGTACCTAGCTCCTAAAACCCATCTTTTCTTCTCTTCTCTTTGAAATCAAAACAACATCATCACCATCTCTTCTTTCATATTTTATTTCTTTTCACTCAAAGTTTCTCCATTAAACTCTTTCATGGCGAATGCTAGAGTGCCCATAGCCAACCTTTCTTTCTTTTCTTTGATCATACATAGTCGAATCTTCATCAATCACAAACACCATTCTCAATCCTTTCTTTGCAACCGTGGAAATATAGGTAAGGGATTCTTCTTTTTTGTTTTCGATTAGTTAATAGTGATATGGCCGAATATTGATGGTGTTATGAAGGATCATTTGGATCGAAATAAACATTCGTTCTATTAACGTTTTATTGGTTATGTTTTAGTACAATAACAGAAGATCGGAAATCAAGTGGTCGTGAGTGACATAGAAACGTTGGAATCGATTTATTGTGGTAAGGAAATCACATCCTTTAAAACCTCTAGTATTATTTCGATATTATTTAGATTGGATTAATGTTCTTTGATCTTGAAGACTTTCAAAATAGGGAAGAAAAGGGCGGTGGTTAGTCATATTAAGAGGGGCGGATCCGTAAATCCCCCATTCAAACGAAGAGCGATTTTGGCAGTCCGGGATTTTCCACCGGGTTGCAGACCATCTTCCGAAGGAAGTTAATTATTTGAAGTCGTACGAACTTCTGAGCCTTTATACGTTGGTGGATTCTCGGTGACTAACGAACCAATAAACGAGGAAAAACCAAAAATTGAAGTGATTCAAAATCAAGAGGGTAAGATTTTGGATCTATTATCGATAAAATATATTTATACTGAAATAGTGTTCTAACGGATCGAAATATGTTTTAGGTCTTGAAGCGAGAAGGATTAGTACTCTCGATGTCGAGGTGTGTAACTTCACACTTTTCTCGGGTTGGATGTCAATTTCAGGTATTAAAGTAAAATCGTAAAAACGACTAGATCGGTATAAAAGCGTAACAATTGATATTTTGACGAAAATACATGATAACGACTAAAATCGTGAAAATTACGAAACGCCTCGAAAAATTACTTGTTAATATGTAAATTGTATGTTTAGTGAAAATGGGAGTAAAATATGCTAGATCGATAATTGGGCGAAAACTACATTAAATTGATAATCGGGCGAAATCTACATTTGGTTGGTAAAATCTCTGCTAGATCGATAAATGGTAAAAAACTACATTAAGTTAAAAATCGGTCGAAATCTACGTATGAATGTAAATTGGGCCGAAATCTCTACTAGATCGATAAATGGGCCGTAAACTCATTAAATTGTTAAATGGGCTAAAATACTTGCTAGATCGTAAAATTGGGCCTAAGTTGATAAATAGTTAATTAGGCCAAAATGTTATTTATGGGCCTTAATAAAGATTTGGAAATATTAACTCTTGTTAATGGGCCTTTTAATAAAAATTATTGTATGACCATAGTTTACTATTGCATACATATTGCATGGGTTGGGAAATGATGAAGAGAAGAAGGCACATTGCCAAAATCTAGTTCGGTGGCTCGCCACAAAATTATAACTTTTGCCTCTAGTTCGGTGGCTCGCCACAAAAGTTATAAATGGCTATTTGCCTCTAGTTCGGTGGCTCGCCACAAAATAATAATTGGCTCAATGCCTCTAGTTCGGTGACTTTGTCACAATCTAGTTCGGTGGCTATGCCACAAAATATAAATTGGCTTAATGCCTATGATTGGTGTGATGGCGGGGTGGGTTGACTTGATCCCCAGGTGTGATGGTTGATGCAGGGGTGTGTAGCGGATGGAATTAGGTTTGGGAGGAAAAATTCATTTTACATGCATGCTATTAATTATGTTATTCATTATATTATTTTGCTTATGGGCTCAAGGCCCAAACCCTCAAATTGAAAATCGGCCCGATGGACAAGTAAGTGAGTTATACATTGAGTTCTAAGTAACTCACCCCTTAAATTTTTCCATCTCGGGTAATGGAAATTGGCGTGGACTTGGGCGAGGATGACTTCGTGGAGGCCATCTTGCAAAACAAGGGTTTATTAAACTCGAACTTTTTAATAAGTATTTTACTATTTTGGGTTATTGTAATAAGGGCCTCTATAAATAATTTATGGATTTTTATGTGTGTTTGGTTTTAAACTATATTTGGACTTTTAAATATGGGCTATGGTTATATGATGTTTCATTAAAATAAATTTGGGTTTTCAAATATATGAAATTCCTTTATAAATATTTTATTATTGTTAAACAAATTACCTAAGGGTTTTGATAATACAATGTTAATAATGTTTTTCAACTAACGTTTTCTAATATTCATTAAATTAAAATACTCTTGATTTTTATTAAACCCGTAATTAAAAATAATCTGTAGTTTTCAACTTATTGAAGATTTTAAAATAGCTCGATTCATGTAACAAACCAAATCTAGTCTCAATGTATAGACCGGGTTTGGGGTGTTACATTTAATGGTATCGAGCCGTTTCAAAAACTTCTACGTGGTTTAGGTTATAAATAATTTACATATGAAATCGTTCAATTATATTTTAAAGATCAGTATGGCACCACAAGCATCCGGCAACAAGTCAAGTAAGTATTTATTGCTTAATGATTACTATGATATGATCATAGGAACACTCTAGAACTTCTAGTTTTAGATGTGAAAAACCGTAGAGATTGAGACTATAGGATATGTTGCGAAAAAAATAACTTTATATCTCAAATCTCATAAAATATCGTTAATAAACACCGAAACAAATTTACGATTCATAAAACTTGTAATCGATAAAAAGCGAACAAGCTATCATGAGTACTAGAGGGCGTGGTCGTGGGCCTTGATAGGCGTGGCGTGGTAGAGGCCGAGGTGCTACTGATGAAGCACCAAATCATATCTGGGAAATGGGCCTTTTCTGCGTCAATTGAAAGTGAGGCGGGATCACGCGATCACATGGAAGAAGATAATGTATTGACTCAAGCAATCTGCGAGTCTTGGAAAGGGTCATTGGAACTAGAATTGGGCCAACAACTCGTGGGTCAATTTGAGCGACTTAAGTCAAATAATGCGAAGTTTTAGAGAGTCTCGGTGTAGCTCGAATGTGGTGAATCTTGGCTCGAAGGCGTGGAGCGGATTATGGATGATATGGAATGCCTTTGTTGAGCAAAAAGCGAGAGGAGCTGTATCCTTGTTAAGAGATGAGGCGTGTCGGTGGTGGCTCACTATTAGAGAAACACACCAAGCATTTGCGATTAATTGGGAATTCATTAAAGCGCCTTCCAAGGAAAATACGTTGGAGCGACTTATGTAGGCGTTCGAAGGAAAGAATTTCTGAATCTTGTCCAAGGAAGTAAGGCCGTGGCGACATATGAAGTCGAGTTTTACGTCGAGCCGTATGCCCGGACAATTGTAGCAACGAGATCACGAGCGTTGTGTGCATTTCGAGGATGGGCTTAATGATGAGTGAGGTTCGATTGCTCCACGACAAGTTAGAAATTTTCCACACTTGTGGAGAAGGCCAAAATAGCCGAAGAGGCTAAGAATTGAGCAGCGAGAATCGAGAAAGATTTGAAACAAGAGAGAACCGTGATCAGGTTCTTGAAAGAGATTCGAAGAGACCTCGGAATGATGAACCGGTTCAAGGAAGAACCACGGTAGCAAATAATCGAAGTCGAGATTGCGAGTGTGGGAAAAGACATTTTGGAGAATGTTGGAGGAAAAGCGGCGCATGCTACAAATGCGGTTCAATGGATCATCGATACAAAAATTATCCTCGGCGTATGGATACGACTCGAAGTTCGTAATAATGATGCACTGTAGGCGGAGAGGTAATCGACCACCGGAGGTCGTGGACCAGGTCGTGGTGGTAATGGAATGGGGCGTGGTCAAGGTGCTGCCGGTCGAGGCAATGGTCCTAGAGAAATGCGGATGCAAGACGGCTGGTGGTCTGTCACGGTTAGGCAGCGAGGAGGACGACAATGCACGGATGTGATAACTGATACGTTCTTCATTTTGATGTACTGTTATTGCCTTAATAGATATTGGCTCTACCCATTTATATGTAGCTAGTGCCATATCTGAAACACAATTTAGAATCTGAAATTACCGAAAATGAGATGGCGATAATTAGTCCTTTAGGACAATCGGTAATGTTAATAAAATGTTTAAAGGCGTGCCCTTGAAAATTCAAGAGGAGGTATTCTTAGAAAACTTGATGGAACTACCTTTCGTGAGTTCGATCTCATTACGAGCATGGATTGGTTGGTTAAACATCGAGCAATTGGATTGTCTTTGAAAAACAAATGTCGATAAGAATCTCGGATGATAAGGAAGTCATAATGATTGGTGGCGAAGGAACTATCGGCAAATGTGGTATCTGCATTAAAAGCGAGAGAAGTTGGTCGGAAAGGATATGGAGCATTCTAGCCTTTATCGTGCTTTGGATGCCAAAGAGTTATCTGTGAATGATGTGAGGACGGTGAAGGAATTTCCGATGTATTTCGAAGAACTTCTGGTATACCTCGGATAGAAAGTAGAATTTGGCATTGAGCTTTTGCACAGGGCGACTCCGGTGTCCATTGCTCCTTATAGAATGGCACCGAAGGATTTGGCTGAGCTCAAAGCTCAAATTCAAGAATTGTTGGATTGGGGATTTATTCGACCAAGTGTGTCTCCGTGGGGAGCACCAGTTTTGTTCGTCAAGAAGAAGGATGGATCGATGCGTATGTGCATTGACTACAGACAATTGAATAAATTGACGATCAAGAATCGGTACCCTCTACCGAAATTGACGACTGTTTGATCAATTAAAAGGAGCTTGAGTTTTCTCAAAATTGATTTAAGGTCGGGTTATCACCACTTCAAGGTGAAAGAAGCGGACATTTATAAGGCGGCATTTCGGACATATTACGGACACTATGAGTTTGTAGTGATGCGTTTGGATTAACCAATGCACCAGCCGCATTTATGGACATGATGAATCGAGTCTTTCAACCATATTTAGACCGGTTTGTGGTAGTGTTCATAGATGACATATTGGTTTATTAGAAATGAGGAGGAGCATGACAAGCATTTGTGGATAGTATTGCAGACTACTTCGTGATAAGCAATTGTATGCCAAATTTAGTAAATCAATTTTGGCTAAAGGAAGTGACTTTCCTTGGTCATGTAGTATCACCAGAAGGAATAAGGGTGGATCCTCAAAAATTGAGGCTATTACGGATTGGAAACCACCAATATCGGTGGCTGAAATTCGGAGTTTCTTGGGTTTGGTTGGATACTATAGGCGTTTTGTAGAGGGTTTTCGTTGATTCTTTGCACCTAACTAAAGCTGTTGCGAAGGGAGCTCCATATATTTGGATGAAAAGCGACAGAGAGTTTGAGAAATTGAAAAAGATCTGATGGAAGCTCAGGTTTGATTCATAGGAGGCTAGAAAAGAATTCACTGTTTATTGTGATCGTCTCACACGGTCTAGGTTGTGTGTTGATGCAAAATGGAAAGGTGGTGGCCTATGCTTCTCGTCAATTGAGACCACACGAGTAAACTACCCTACGCATGATTTGGAGTTAGGCTGCTTGTTGTCTTTGCTCTAAAGATTTGGAGGCACTATCTCTATGGTGAGAAGTCAATAACCTACACGGATCACAAGAGTCTTAAATACCTCCTTACCCAAAGGAGTTGAATTTAAGACAAATAAGATGGGTAGAATTATTAAAGGATTATGATTTCTCAATCGAATATCATCACGGAAAGGCTAACGTGGTAGGTGACGCATTAAGTCGTAAGCGATGTCGATTTGAGAGCATTGTTCGCCCATTTGAGTCGTATGAGGATGGTAGTTTGTTAGCGAGAACTTGGTGAAGCCTCGTGGTGGAACAAATCAAGGAAAAGCAGACATCGGATGAGAAGTTGGGACCTTTACTTGACAAGTTGAAAATGGTGAAATCGAGAATTTTGGAATAAACACGGAGGGTGTGTTGTGCTTTCGAGGAAGAGTATGTATGCCTAAAGACTCGGATCGAGGCAAATGATTCTCTGGGGCGCATAGTAGCCCTTATGCTATGCATCCGGAGGAAATAAGATGTATCGAGATCTCCGTGAGCGATATTGGTGGCGGGGTTGAGCGTAAAATTTTAGAGTTTGTGGGAAAATGTTTGACTTGTCGACAAGTGAAGGCGAACATCAATTACCGTGCGGATTGTTACAACCGATAAAGATTCCTCTTTGGAAATGGGAACGGATAACCATGGATTTTGTTAGTGGGTTACCTTTAACACCTACTAAGAAAAATTCTGTGTGGGTAATTGTTGATCGTTTGACGAAGACTGCTCATTTCCTGCTAGTTCGTATGGATTATTCATTGCAGAAGTTGGCGAAACTGTACGTATCCGAAATTGTGAGGTTGCATGGGGTACCTGTATCTATTATATCGGATAGGGACCCTAGGTTTACATCACGATTACGGAAAGCTCTGCATGAAGCCACAGGGACAAAGTTGAATTTTAGTATGGCTTTTCATCCTCGGTCGATGGTCGATCGGAGAGTAATTGAGATATTGGAAGATATGTTAAGGGGATGTGTAATCGACTTGAGGGTAGTTGGGAGGATTATCTACCATGGCGAGTCGCATAAAACAACAGTTATCGATCGAGCATTTAGATGGCACCTTACGAGGCATTGTATGGTCGTAAGTGTCGTTCTCCTATTTGTTGGGTGAGTTGGGCGAGCAGCGGATGTTAGGTCTGAGATGATATCTCAAACGGAGGATAAGGTGAAAGTTATTCGAGCACGGTTGAAAGAAGCCTCGAGATGAGCGAAGTCGTATCTTGACCTAAAGCGAAAGGATATCGAGTATGATGTGGGGATCGGGTTTTCTTGAAGGTCTCTCCTCGGAAAAAGATCTTGAGTTTGGAAGGAAGGGCAAACTAAGTCCTAGATATATTGGACCTTATCGTGTCTTTGAAGCGTGTTGGTCGGTGGCTTATCGAGATTGAGTTACCTCGAATTGGATCAAATTCATAATGTTTTCATGTTTCCATGTTGAGCGTTATAGATCGGATCCTTCGCACATTATCTGGGTAGAAGAATTGGAGTTGAATTGATTTGTCATTTGAAGAAGAACCGGTGGAAATCTTAGGCAAGAGATGTCAAAGTGCTAAGAAAGAAAACCGTCTTGTTGGTCAAAGTTCTATGGCGTAATCACGAGTGGAGGAAGCTACGTGGGAACACGAGGATGCAATTTGGCAACAATACCCTCACCTCTTTCAACGGGTAAATTTCGAGGACGAAATTTTCTTTAAGGAGGGTAGAGTTGTAACACCTAAAAAATCCGAGTATATATATATTGCATGATTTGGTGTTTAGATTTTAAAGGAAAAATTTCTTACTTTTATTTTCGTGTTTATTGAAGTCCTAAAGAAGAGTATAGCATAATTTGGGTAAGGAATAAATTTTAATATTTGAGAATTTATTGAAGAGAAGAAAGTGTCATTAATACTTAAGTTAAATTAAGTGTTAATAAGTGACATAAAATGAGTATATGGCATGGTGGTGTTGGCGCATGAGTTGTAGCTTGAGGGAGAGGTTCGAATCCTTGTTTAGCATCTAGATGAATTTTATTTTAATTTTACGCACATGTATAGCAAGTGTCGGCCAAGAGCATATATGGTAAGTGTTGACCATGTTATTTTTGGTTAGTGTATCAAAGGATTAAGGAAATTGTTAACTTAGGAATGGAATCAAAAACTTAAGGAAAGATATGAGGACATAAGGCACATATCAAGGAAAAGTTTTGGAAACAAAATCATGGCCAATTGACCATGTTTTTGGACGACAATTTGGTCTGAGGGGGAGCCAGAATTTTGGTGATAGTTTGGCTAAGAATTGAATTTTCTCTTTGGTCATTCCTAGCATCCTTGTGCAGAATTTTGCTTTCTTCTTCTCAACTTTTTCCTTTGGCCAAAATTGAACCTTGGTAAAGCCAAATTCTTTTGACCATTTGGTCACTTTTGTTCATCTTTTGAGTTTTCTCTTGTGCTTCTTCTTAGTGCGAAATTGTTAGTACCAAAAGCCATTCTTTTTTTTTCTTTTACCATGGCGAATGTACCTAGCTCCTAAAACCCATCTTTTCTTCTCTTCTCTTTGAAATCAAAACAACATCATCACCATCTCTTCTTTCATATTTTATTTCTTTTCACTCAAAGTTTCTCCATTAAACTCTTTCATGGCGAATGCTAGAGTGCCCATAGCGAACCTTTCTTTCTTTTCTTTGATCATACATAGTCAAATCTTCATCAATCACAAACACCATTCTCAATCCTTTCTTTGCAACCGTGGAAATATAAGTAAGGGATTCTTCTTTTTCGTTTTCGATTAGTTAATAGTGATATGGCCGAATATTGATGGTGTTATGAAGGATCATTTGGATCGAAATAAACGTACGTTCTATTAACGTTTTATTGGTTATGTTTTAGTACAATAACGAAAGATCGAAAATCAAGTGTTCGTGAGTGACATAGAAACGTTGGAATCGATTTATTGTGGCAAGGAAATCACATCCTTTAAAACCTCTAGTATTATTTCGATATTATTTAGATTGGATTAATGTTCTTTGATCTTGAAGACTTTCAAAATAGGGAAGAAAAGGGCGGTGGTTAGTATATTAAGAGGGGCGGATCCGTAAATCCCCCATTCAAGCGAAGAGCGGTTTGACGATCAGGGATTTTCCACGGGTTGCGGACCATCTTTGAAGGAAGTCAATTATTTGAAGTGATGCGAACTTGAGCCTTTATCGTTGGTGGATTCTCGGCGACTAACGAACCAATAAGCGAGGAGAAACCGAAATCGAAGTGATTCAAAATCAAGAGGTAAGATTTTGGATCTATTATCGATAAAATATATTTATACGAAATAGTGTTCTAACGGATCGAAATATGTTTTAGGTCTTAGAGGCGAGAAGGATTAGTACTCTTGGTATCGAGGTGTGTAACTTCACACTTTTTCTCGGGTTGGATGTCAATTTAGGTATTGAAGTAAAATTGTAAAAAGCGACTAGATCGGTATAAAACGTAACAAGCGATATTTTGAAAATACATGATATCGACTAAAATCGTGAAAATTACGAAAATGCCCTCGAAAAATTACTTGTTAATATGTAAATTGTATGTTTAAGTGAAAATGGGCGTAAAATATGCTAGATCGATAATTGGGCGAAAACTACATTAAATTGATAATCGGGCCAAAATCTACATTTGGTAAATTGGGCGAAATCTCTAGATCGATAAATGGGCGAAAACTACATTAAGTTAAAAATCTAGCGAAATCTACGTATGAATGTAAATTGGCGAAATCTCTGCTAGATCGATAAATGGGCCGTAAACTCATTAAATTGTTAAATGGGCTAAAATACTTGCTAGATCGTAAAATTGGGCTAAGTTGATAAATAGTTAATTAGGCCAAAATGTTATTTATGGGCCTTAATAAAGATTTGGAAATATTAACTCTTGTTAATGGGCCTTTTAATAAAAATTATTGTATGACCATAGTTTACTATTGCATACATATTGCATGGGTTGGGAAATGATGAAGAGAAGAAGGCCTGTTGCCCAAATCTAGTTTGGTGGCTCTGCCACAAAATTATGGCTTTTTGCCTCTAGTTCGGTGGCTCTGCCACAAAAGTTATAAATGGCTATTTGCCTCTAGTTCGGTGGCTCTGCCACAAAATAATAATTGGCTCAATGCCTCTAGTTTGGTGACTTTGTCACAATCTAGTTCGGTGGCTATGCCACAAAATATAAATTGGCTTAATGCCTATGATTGGTGTGATGGCGGGGTGGGTTGACTTGATCCCCATGGTGTGATGGTTGATGCGGGGTGTGTAGCGGATGGAATTAGGTTTGGGAGGAAAAATTCATTTTACATGCATGCTATTAATTATGTTATTCATTATATTATTTTGCTTATGGGCTCAAGGCCCAAACCCTCAAATTGAAAATCGGCCCGGTGGGCAAGTAAGTGAGTTATACTGCTTGAGCTCTAAGTAACTCACCCACTTAAATTTTCCATCTCGGGTAATGGAAATTGGCGTGGACTTGGTAGAGGATGACTTCGTGGAGGCCATCTTGCAAAACATGGGTTTATTAAACTCGAACTTTTAATAAGTATTTTACTATTTTGGGTTATTGTAATAAGGGCCTCTATAAATAATTTATGGATTTTTATGTGTGTTTGGTTTTAAACTATATTTGGACTTTTAAATATGGGCTATGGTTATATGATGTTTCATTAAAATAAATTTGGGTTTTCAAATATATGAAATTCCTTTATAAATATTTTATTATTGTTAAACAAATTACCTAAGGGTTTTGATAATACAATGTTAATAATGTTTTTCAACTAACGTTTTCTAATATTCATTAAATTAAAAATACTCTTACGATTTTATTAAACCCCGTAATTAAAAATAATACTATAGTTTTCAACTTATTGAAGATTTTAAAATAGCTCGATTCATGTAACAAACCAAATCTAGTCTCAATGCATAGACAAGGGTTTGGGGTGTTACATTTAATGGTATCGAGCAGGTTTCAAAAACTTCATTTGTGGTTTGGGTTATAAATAATTTACATATGAAATCGTTCAATTATATTTTAAAGATCGGTATGGCACCACAAGCATCCGCAACAAGTCAAGTAAGTATTTATTACTTAATGATTACTATGATATGATCATAGAAACACTCTAGAACTTCTAGTTTTAGATGTGAAAACTTCGTAGAGATTGAGACTATAGGATATGTTGCGAAAAAACAACTTTATATATCAAATCTCATAAAATATCGTTAATAAACACGAAACAAATTTACGATTCATAAAACTTGTAATCGATATAAAAGCGAACAAGTTATCATGAGTACTAGAGGGGCGTGGTCGTGGGCCTTGAGTGAGCGTGGCGTGGTAGAGGCCGAGGTGCTACTGTTGAAACACCAAATCATATCTGGGAAATAGATGCCTTTGCGTCAATTGAGAAGTGAGGCGGGATCACGCGATCACATGGAAGAAGATAATGCATTGACTCAAGCAATCTGCGAGTCTTGGAAAGGGTCATTGGAACTAGAATTGGGCCAACAACTCGTGGGTCAATTTCGAGCGACTTAAGTCAAATAATGCGAAGTTTTAGAGGAGTCTCGGTGTAGCTCGAATGTGGTGAATCTTGGCTCAAAGGCATGGAGCAGATTATGGATGATATGGAATGCAGCTTTGAGCAAAAGCGAGGAGGCTGTATCCTTGTTAAGAGATGAGGCGTGTCGGTGGTGGCTCACTATTAGAGAAGGCACCAGAAGCACTTGATTAATTGGGAATTCTTTAAAGTTGCCTTCCAAGGAAAATCGTTGGAGCGAGTTATGTAGGCGCTCGAAGGAAAGAATTTCGAATCTTGTCCAAGGAAGTAAGGCAAGTGGCGACATATGAAGTGAGTTTTACGTTTGAGCCGCTATGCGGGACAATTGTAGCAACGGATCACGAGCGTTGTGTGCGTTTGAGGATGGGCTTAATGATGGTGAGGTTCGATTGCTCCACGACAAGTTAGAAATTTTCCACACTTGTGGAGAAGGCCAAAATAGTCGAAGAGGCTAAGAATTGGATCGTCGAGAATCGAGAAGATTTGAAACAAGAGAGACACAATGATCGGTTCTTCAAAGAGATTCGGAAGAGACCTCGGAATGATGAACCGTTCAAGGAAGAACCACGGTATTAAATAATCGAAGTCGAGATTGCCTTGAGTGTGGGAAAAGACATTTTGGAGAATGTTGGAGGAAAGCAGGCGCATGCTACAAATGCGGTTCAATGGATCATCGGTACAAAAATTGTCCTCGGCGTATGGATCGACTCAAAGTTCGTAATAATGATGCCTGTAGGCGGAGGTAATCGCTGACCATCGAGGTCGTGGACCGGTCGTGGACCGGTCGTGGTGGTAATGGGGTTGGGCGTGGTCAAGGTGCACGGGTTGAGGCAATGGTCCTAGAGAAATCTGGATGCAAGACGACTAGGCGGTCTATGCGGTTAGGCGCTTGCATGAGGGCGGCAATGCACCGAATGTGATAAGCTGATACGTTCTTCATTTTGATGTACTGTTATTGCCTTAATAGATATTGGCTCTACCCATTCATATGTAGCTAGTGCCATATCTGGAAACTGAATTTAGAATCTAAAATTACCGAAAATGAGATGGCGATAATTAGTCCTTTAGGACGATCGGTGTGTTAATAAAATGTTTAAAGAGCGTGCCCTTGAAAATTCAAGAGGAGGTATTCTTAGAAAACTTGATGGAACTACCTTTCGTGAGTTCGATCTCATTACAGGCATGGATTGGTTGGTTAAACATCGAGCATAATTGGATTATCTTTGAAAAGCGAATGTCGATAAGAACCTCGGATGATAATGAAGTCATAATGATTGGTGAGCGAAGGAACTATCGGCAAATATGGTATCGCATTAAAGGTAGAAGTTGGTGCGGAAAGGATATGGAGCATTCCTAGCCTTTATCGTGCTTTGGATGCCAAAGAGTTATCTGTGAATGATGTGAGGACGGTGAAGGAATTTCCGATGTATTTCGAAGAACTTCTGGTATACCTCGGATCGAAAGTAGAATTTGGCATTGAGCTTTTGCAGGGACGACTCCGGTGTCCATTGTCTTATAGAATGGCACCAGAAGGAGTTGGTGAGCTCAAAGCTCAAATTCAAGAATTGTTGGATTGAGGATTTATTCGACCAAGTGTGTCTCGTGGGAGCACGGTTTTGTTCGTCAAGAAGAAGGATGGATTGATGCGTATGTGCATTGACTACGAGACAATTGAATAAATTGATGATCAAGAATCGGTATCCTCTGAGAATTGGCGACTGTTTGATCAATTAAAAGGAGCTTGATTTTCTCAAAATTGATTTAAGGTCGAGTTATCACCAACTCAAGGTGAAAAAGCGGACATTTATAAGAAGACATTTGGACTCGTTCACGGACACTATGAGTTTGTAGTGATGCCGTTTGGATTAACCAATGCACCGTCGCATTTATGGACATGATGAACCGAGTCTTTCAACCATATTTAGACGGGTTTGTGGTAGTGTTCATAGATGACATATTGGTTTATTCGAGAAATGAGGAGGAGCATGACAAGCATTTGCGGATAGTATTCTGACTACTTACGTGATAAGCAATTGTATGCCAAATTTAGTAAATCAAATTTTGACTAAAGGAAGTGACTTTCCTTGGTCATGTAGTATCAGCCGAAGGAATAAGGGTGGATCCTCGAAAAATTGAGGCTATTCTGGATTGGAAACCACCAACATCGGTAGCTAAAATTTAGAGTTTCTTGGGTTTGGTTGGATACTATAGGCGTTTTGTAGAGGGTTTTCGTTGATTGCTACACCTAACTAAAGCTATTGCGAAAGGAGCTCCGTATATTTGGACCGAAAAGCAAGAGAGTTTCAAGAAATTGAAGAAGATCTTGACGAAGCTCAGGTTTGATTCATAGGAGGCTGAAAAGAATTCACTATTTATTGTGATCGTCTCACAGTGCAGGTTGTGTGTTGATGCAAAATGGAAAGGTGGTGGCCTATGCTTCTCGTCAATTGAGACCACACGAAGTAAACTACCCTACGCATGATTTGGAGTTAGCTGCTGTTGTCTTTGCTCTAAAGATTTGGAGGCACTATCTCTATGGTGAGAAGTCAATAATCTACACGGATCACAAGAGTCTTAAATACCTCCTTACCCAAAAGGAGTTGAATTTAAGACAAATAAGATGGGTAGAATTATTAAAGGATTATGATTTCTCAATCGAATATCATCCTGGAAAGGCTAACGTGGTAGCTGACGCGTTAAGTCGTAAGACAGTATCTGATTTGAGAGCATTGTTTGCCCATTTGAGTCTGTATGAGGATGGTAGTTTGTTAGCAGAACTTCAGGTGAAGCCTCTGTGGCTGGAACAAATCAAGGAAAAACAGACATCAGATGAGAAGTTGGGACCTTTACTTCGGCAAGTTGAAAATGGTGAAATCGAGAATTTTAGAATAAACACGGAGGGTGTGTTGTGCTTTCGAGGAAGAGTATGTATGCCTAAGGACTCAGATCTGAGGCAAATGATTCTCTGAGGCGCGCATAGTAGCCCTTATGCTATGCATCCACGAGGAAATAAGATGTATCGAGATCTCCGTGAGCGATATTGGTGGCGGGGTTGAGCGTAAAATTTGAGTTTGTGGGAAAATGTTTGACTTGTCGACAAGTGAAGGCGAACATCAATTACCATCTGGATTATTACAACCGATAAAGATTCCTCTTTGGAAATGGGAGCAGATAACCATGGATTTTGTTAGTGGGTTACCTTTAACACCTACTAAGAAAAATTCTATGTGGGTAATTGTTGATCGTTTGATGAAGGCGCTCATTTCCTGCTAGTTAAATCGGATTATTCATTGCGAAAGTTGGCGGCGTGCGATATCTGAAATTGTGAGGTTGCATGGGGTTTTGTATCTATTATATCGGATAGGGACCCTAGGTTTACATCATGATTAAAAGCTCGCATGAAGCCACAGGGACAAAGTTGAATTTCAATATGGCTTTTCATCCTCGGTCGATGGTCGATCGGAGAGAGTAATTCAGATATTGGAAGATATGTTAAGGGATGTGTAATCGACTTGAGGGTAGTTGGGAGGATTATCTACCATGGCGGAATTCACGTATAACAACAGACTATCGATCGAGCATTCGGATGGCACCTTACGAGGCATTGTATGGTCGTAAGTGTCGTTCTCCTATTTGTTGGATTGAGTTGGGCGAGCGACGGATGTTAGGTCATGAAATGATATCGAAGCAGAGGATAAGGTAAAAGTTATTCGAGCACGGTTGAAAGAAGCCTCAGATAGACAGAAGTCGTATGCTGACCTAAAGCGAAAGGATATCGAGTATGATGTGGGGGATCAGGTTTTCTTGAAGGTCTCTCCTTGGAAAAAGATCTTCAGGTTTGGAAGGAAGGGCAAACTAAGTCCTAGATATATTGGACCTTATCGTGTGCTGAAGCGTGTTGGTCCAGTGGCTTATCAGATTGAGTTACCTCCGGAATTGGATCAAATTCATAATGTTTTTCATGTTTCCATGTTGAGCGTTATAGATCGGATCCTTCGCACATTATCTGGTAGAAGAATTGGAGTTGAATTGATTTGTCATTTGAAGAAGAACCAGTGGAAATCTTAGACCGAGATGTCAAAGTGCTAAGAAAGAAAACCGTGCCGTTGGTCAAAGTTCTATGGCGTAATCACGGAGTGGAGGAAGCTACGTGGGAACCTGAGGATGCAATTCGGCAACAATACCCTCACCTCTTTCAACCAGGTAAATTTCGAGGACGAAATTTTCTTTAAGGAGGGTAGAGTTGTAACACCCTAAAAAATCGAGTATATATATATTGCATGATTTGGTGTTTAGATTTTAAAGGAAAATTTCTTACTTTTATTTTCGTGTTTATTGAAGTCCTAAAGAAGAGTATAGCATAATTTGGGTAAGGAATAAATTTTAATATTTGAGAATTTATTGAAGAGAAGCAAGTGTCATTAATACTTAAGTTAAATTAAGTGTTAATAAGTGACATAAAATGAGTATATGGCATGGTGGTGTTGGCGCATGAGTTGTAGCTTGAGGGGAGAGGTTCGAATCCCTTGTTTAGCATCTAGATGAATTTTTATTTTTAATTTTCTGCACATGTATAGCAAGTGTCGGCCAAGAGCATATATGGTAAGTGTTGACCATGTTATTTTTGGTTAGTGTATCAAAGGATTAAGGAAATTGTTAACTTAAGGAATGGAATCAAAAACTTAAGGAAAGATATGAGGACATAAGGCACATATCAAGGAAAAGTTTTGGAAACAAAATCATGGCCAATTGACCATGTTTTTGTATGACAATTTGGTCTATAGGGGGGAGCCGAATTTTTGGTGATAGTTTGGCTAAGAATTGAATTTTCTCTTTAGTCATTCCTAGCATCCTTGTGCAGAATTTTGCTTTCCTCTTCTCAACTTTTTCCTTTGGCCGAAATTGAACCTTGGTAAAGCCAAATTCTTTTGACCATTTGGTCACTTTTGTTCATCTTTTGAGTTTTCTCTTGTGCTTCTTCTTAGTCTAAAATTGTTAGCACCAAAAGCCATTCTTTTCTTTTCTTTTTACCATGGCCGAATGTACCTAGCTCCTAAAACCCATCTTTTCTTCTCTTCTCTTTGAAATCAAAACAACATCATCACCATCTCTTCTTTCATATTTTATTTCTTTTCACTCAAAGTTTCTCCATTAAACTCTTTCATGGCGAATGCTAGAGTGCCCATAGCGAACCTTTCTTTCTTTTCTTTGATCATACATAGTCGAATCTTCATCAATCACAAACACCATTCTCAATCCTTTCTTTGCAACCGTGGAAATATAGGTAAGGGATTCTTCTTTTTCGTTTTCGATTAGTTAATAGTGATATGGCCGAATATTGATGGTGTTATGAAGGATCATTTGGATCGAAATAAACGTTCGTTCTATTAACGTTTTATTGGTTATGTTTTAGTACAATAACGGAAGATTGGAAATCAAGTGGTCGTGAGTGACATAGAAACGTTGGAATCGATTTATTGTGGTAAGGAAATCACATCCTTTAAAACCTCTAGTATTATTTCGATATTATTTAGATTGGATTAATGTTCTTTGATCTTGAAGACTTTCAAAATAGGGAAGAAAAGGCGGTGGTTAGTCATATTAAGAGGGGATCCAGTAAATCCCCATTCAAGCGAAGAGGTTTGGTGGTCCGGATTTTCCACCGGGTTGCGGACCGTCTTCGAAGGAAGTCAATTATTTGAAGTGAGTACGAACTTCGAGCCTTTATCGTTGGTGGATTCTCGGCGACTAACGAACCAATAAGCGAGGAGAAACGAAAATCGAAGTGATTCAAAATCAAGAGGGTAAGATTTTGGATCTATTATCGATAAAATATATTTATCTGAAATAGTGTTCTAACGGATC
This sequence comes from Gossypium rotundifolium, assembly GCA_025506655.1. Lineage (NCBI taxonomy): Eukaryota > Viridiplantae > Streptophyta > Magnoliopsida > Malvales > Malvaceae > Gossypium > Gossypium rotundifolium. The sequence continues at coordinate 6,953,561 of CP106722.1, read as the reverse complement.
GAAATATGTTTTAGGTGTTGAGGCGAGAAGGATTAGTACTCTCGATATCGAGGTGTGTAACTTCACACTTTTCTCGGGTTGGATGTCAATTTGGTATTGAAGTAAAATCGTAAAATGATTAGATCGGTATAAAACGTAACAAGCGATATTTTGGCGAAAATACATGATAACGACTAAAATCGTGAAAATTATGAAAAATACTTGAAAAATTACTTGTTAATATGTAAATTGTATGTTTAGTGAAAATGGTAGTAAAATATGCTAGATCGATAATTGGTATAAACTCATTAAATTGATAATCGGGCAAAATCTACATTTGGTTGTAAATTGGGCGAAATCTACGCTAGATCGATAAATGGGCGAAAACTACATTAAGTGAAAAATCGGGCGAAATCTACGTATGAATGTAAATTGGGCGAAATCTACGCTAGATCGATAAATGGGCCGTAAACTCAGTTAAATTGTTAAATGGGCTAAAATACTTGCTAGATCGTAAAATTGGGCCTAAGTTGATAAATAGTTAATTAGGCCAAAATGTTATTTATGGGCCTTAATAAAGATTTGGAAATATTAACTCTTGTTAATGGGCCTTTTAATAAAAATTATTGTATGACCATAGTTTACTATTGCATACATATTGCATGGGTTGGGAAATGATGAAGAGAAGAAGGCCTGTTGCCAAAATCTAGTTCGGTGGCTCTACCACAAAATTATGGCTTTTTGCCTCTAGTTAGGTGGCTCTGCCACAAAAGTTATAAATGGCTATTTGCCTCTAGTTCGGTGGCTCTGCCACAAAATAATAATTGGCTCAATGCCTCTAGTTCGGTGACTTTGTCACAATCTAGTTCGGTGGCTATGCCACAAAATATAAATTGGCTTAATGCCTATGATTGGTGTGATGGCGGGGTGGGTTGACTTGATCCCACGGTGTGATGGTTGATGCAGGGGTGTGTAGCGGATGGAATTAGGTTTGGGAGGGAAAAATTCATTTTTACATGCATGCTATTAATTATGTTATTCATTATATTATTTTGCTTATGGGCTCAAGGCCCAAACCCCTCAAATTGAAAATCGGCCCGGTGGGCAAGTAAGTGAGTTATACTTTGAGTTCTAAGTAACTCACCCCTTAAATTTTTCCATCTCGGTAATGGAAATTGGCGTGGACTTGGTAGAGGATGACTTCGTGGAGGCCATCTTGCAAAACATGGGTTTATTAAACTCGAACTTTTTAATAAGTATTTTACTATTTTGGGTTATTGTAATAAGGGCCTCTATAAATAATTTATGGATTTTTATGTGTGTTTGGTTTTAAACTATATTTGGACTTTTAAAGATGGGCTATGGTTATATGATGTTTCATTAAAATAAGTTTGGGTTTTCAAATATATGAAATTCCTTTATAAATATTTTATTATTGTTAAACAAATTACCTAAGGGTTTTGATAATACAATGTTAATAATGTTTTTCAACTAACGTTTTCTAATATTCATTAAATTAAAAATACTCTTGATTTTTATTAAACCCGTAATTAAAAATAATATTGTAGTTTTCAACTTATTGAAGATTTTAAAATAGCTCGATTCATGTAACAAACCAAATCTAGTCTCAATGCATAGACCGGGTTTGGAGTGTTACACTCTTGAAGCTTACTCGTTCTATCTCTAGTAAGGTGGTATCACACACAGCCCACCAATTATTATACTCATGGTGTTTTCGCACTTAGCACACCAATCATTTATAAGCAATGGTATCGCATTGCACCCATCGATTATTAGTTACTCGGTGGTAACGCATACCCCCACCAATAATAATATAGTAGGTGGTATCGCACACAGCCCATCATTACCATCAATAAGACATCCACTCAGCCACTTCCCTCAAAATAATATATTTAATTCACCTAGCTATTTCACACATAGTTAGTCCACACAGTCAATATCTCGGTGGCTTTGCACTTAGCCTACCATAATCAATTAACGAGAAGTTATCGTACTTATCTAACCATCTAGCATTATCACAACACATGCACAACTCTACCATTTTTACTCTACTTGAGCCACATAGATTCTCGATCAATATCAACCATGCATCCAATATCAAATTCTACTACATTCATCCCACTCAGGAGTTTATCATATATCGAATTCATCTCAATACAGTTCTAACACATACTTTTAATGTGCATTAATTAACCACATCCTACTAGAGTTCATCACATATGGATTTCATATTAATTCAATTCTATCACATACTAGTGCTTCTCGTGGTACAACCACTTACATTCAACATCCCCGTTGAATCATTCAACTTATTACATAACTCTCTTGAGTTTCATACACATAGTTCTCATTAACATCAAACCCCAATAGGGTCTCACATACTTTAACATGTCGATGCCATGACCCCGACAAGGTCTCATACAAAATATCACATCGTTGCCAAGTCCTTGACATGGTCTTACACGAAACCTTAACTAACATCGTTTCATACTATTTACATCCCTTACTATTCTTATATTCAATTCTCCCGACATCTCATCAATTGGCATTTTAACATTCATTGAGTATATATATACATTCCATACAATATTGGAGTATTAAATTAGCTTGTACGTACTTACAACAATTGCACATGAACTTACCTCGATGTCGAAATGGCGAAAATGATTATTTGCCCATCTCTCTTTTTATCCGTTCTAGGTGCGAAACTCATTTTCTTGATCTAGAACAATGAAATTACTCGTTTAGTCACTTAATGATCATATTACAACTTAACATCCACTTAGGAAAAATGACCATTTGCCCTATACTTTAGCAAAATTATGATTTTGCCCTAGGCTCAATAAATAAATTTTATCACATTTCCTTGCTAAACAAGCCTATGATCTGAATATTTAATCCTCTTACAACTATCTCAAATTCCAACTATTTCATGCTTAAATAAACAAATTACAACCTTTACATTTTAGCCCAAATTAGGTGTTTTCATGATAACACCTTTCACAAAAGTTGTTTCTCATCATCCTATCATTCATTTTCTTCCATAAAAAAAAATCAGCAACCAGCATAAACCCTCTCTTGGCAAGCCCCTAGACTCTCAACCATGTTACAAATTAGTCCCCCCATTAGCTAGCTTAAGCTTTGGGGACTCCAAAAGTACAAACATTATCAAATAAAACCACCAAAATCACTTACTTGGATGAGGATTGAATGGCTGAAAATTTGAGCTTCAAAAACCATATTCTTACTTGAGAATTTCGGTGGAAGAGGAGAAGAAATAAAAAAGATGATAGCTTTCCTTTTTCATCTTATTTTATTTCTTTTTAATAACCTAACATGACAACATTTAATGCCCTTGTCCCCTTTGTCTTCTTTGACCGTCCAAGCAAATTCTCATGGTATAATTTCACATTTGGGACCTCTAATTTATAACCCATAGCTATTTGGCACCTCTAGGAAATAAAATAAAACTTTTGCACTTTTTGCGATTTAGTCATTTTTCACAATTTAGCTAAAATTTGCTAAAATTAAGGCGCAAAAATTTTCATGCATCCTTATAAACATGTTATCACACATAACATAACATGAAAATAATTTTCTCTAACCTCAAATTAGTGATTTTGAGATCACTATTAAACTAACCCCTAAATCGAATCATTATAATTCTCCCTCTTTAGGGATTTTCGTCCCGGAAAATCTAACTGGAGGAGTTGTTACCAACATTCTTAAAAATTTTCATAAACTCTTCAAAAATCACAAATTCACTTATCCACAAGTTTCTTACATCAACAATCTCTAAGCTATCACACACAAGATCGAAGCATAATTTGAGACTTAGGTTATTCTCCCTTTGGGGTATTACTATATCCAGAAATCCACAAATTTGGAACTCCGTACATATCTAAATGATCATTCGGATCCTTACTGGTCGATTCACTACAACTCGAATGCCACCCCCTTATTGGAAATTTTGTCAAACCAAATGTGAAATCAATAAGGTTTCATCTCACTTGCTCTTTAAAGCATTTCTCGACTTTAATATTCTTGACTTGTACTCTAAGGAAACTTAGCTTTTAATGGTCAACTACTTCTGGCCATAACCTCAATCATATCGTGAAATGTATTCTAATGTCAAAACGTTTATGTACATAACTGCACTTTCTTATTCCTGTATTAGTAGATATATTACTTCTGAATCTCATACCAAACTTTTGTATAAGTTTTGGATTCATCATCATTCAAATTCTATCTCGAGGAAACTTCAACAACGGTAATCTTATTCAACCTATATTTATCAACTACGGTCAATCGAATACCTAACTCGCATTGCTTAAGATGGATCCTTCATCTAGACATCTGTACCATGTCTACTGTCTGAGAAGTATTATAATAACTATACTTGCCATCGTAATAGTTCTAGCCATTTCCACTTCTTCATTTCATAATGTTTAACTCACAAAAGACACAAAAGTGATCGTTTTCGGATCACTAACTCGACAATTCTTTTCTCGATTCGATGAACTCGATACTAGAACTTTCAATTAATAGTCCCTTCTAAAGCTTTCAACTCAACCATTATGGTCCGGACATTACCAATGAGCATATCTTTGTATCATGCTCCCTACTAGCGTACACACAAAATTTTATTCTCTTTACTGACTCATGCGTGAATATACACAAAACTTAAATCATACCTAAACATAATAATCCACTTTTCTCCATACTGAGAACATATTTTAAGCATATTCTCATCTGAGTTTCTCTTGCTATGTTAATCTAAAACCTTTACCCTCGTCACATCTCACGACAGCAGGGACATCTCGATTTAATCAATAATTCTATTCGGCTTGCTCGAGAACTCATCACACAACGTGAAACTCATGATTTCACTCTTTATACTAGAATCATCACCAACTTCTTCCTCAAAGTACCGAATAAGGTTACGAGGAGATAAAGGAATGTCGATTCCATTTAACTAAATCAACCACAGTTTGTCTGATTTCTACTATCAGCTAACATTCTCGCACTACCTCGATTCATGAGATAAACAACTACATCGCCCCTAAAAGGCAACTATTATTAACACGTAATACTTAAAGAGATCATTATGATTGTAACAGCCCAACTATGACCCTAGTCGAAATAGTGGTTTCGGGACCACGAATCTAACTTAGAAAATCTCGTAATATATATATACATAATTACTGTGCTATGTGTGTGTTGAATTGTATGGAATATATGGTTGATATGTTTGAATTTAGAGAAAGGACCGAATAGATAAAAATTTAAGAGTGACTTTTAATAGATTGAGAGGGACAAAATTTAAATGTGACATGAACAAGGGGATTTGCATGTCAAATTGTCCAAAAATTATAGTAGTGGAAGGTAATGATGATGAATAATATTAAATATAATAAAATTATGATAGTGGAATATAGATTAAATATTTTATGTGAATAAAGAAAAAGGGAAAATACATTTTTTAATTCATTTTCTCCTCCATCATCTTCATATTTCTCTCACGAAACAAGAAGAGAACAAGAAGCCATTTTTTTTAAACCTTTATGGTCGGACCTTGCATGTGTCTCTAAGACCGGGATCAAAAAGAAAAGGAGATAGATCGTGGGAAGGCCAAAGTGAACGAATAGCTGAGAAATACGAATTCATTGAATTCCAAGTAAGTCCCTAAGCAATTTAAATAATGTGAAATTACTCTATGTGCTTGCATAAGCATATACATATCTTAATAGTATGAATGTCTCCAAATTATGTTCTTAGTCGAATATGAGATATCAATTACATGTTTAAGTATAATTGTGATAAGAAGTTTATTTCACATATGTACATATCTACGTCTATATGTACGTTCTTGATAGAATTGAATGAAATGGATTGATCATGTATGAATTAGCTGGATGTGAGTGTATCATGTGAATGTGTATGGATGCAAATAAAATATATGAATGGTTCAGATGGTTGGGATAGATTAAATGTTATAATGCCATAATTGTGGTAGGCGTATGTATTTGGAATGAATGAACATTATGGATTGATTTGTAGACAAGTAGAAAGTATGGATTAATGAATATTATTGATTAATTATACTATCATGACTCTACAAGTATAAGGCCAAATATTTTGGTAAATAGTAAAAGAAGAATTAAGGATCGAATATGCATGATTGGGTGTGCTAAATGTCTTAAGTTGTGAAATTGTATGTGATGTTTAAGTGATATTACAAATTGGCAGTGCATGTGCGGAATGATTTGGTAACGGTTCTATGTGAGCGGGACATTACGATAGGTTAGTACTGTGTGTGTGAAATGATTAAGTAACGACTCTATGTGAGCAATACATTACAAGAAATATTAAAGTAACGACTCTATGTGAGCGATATGTTACGAGAAATATTAAAGTAACGGCTCTATGTGAGCGATACGTTACGAGAAATATTAAAGTAACGGCTCTATATGAGTGATACGTTACGAGAAATATCAAAGTGACAGCTCTATGTGAGCGATACGTTACTAAGTTCTATTAACAAGTGTGTAAGTATAAGGTTTGTTAAAGAATTTTCTGTTGTTAAAGATGTTATGTATTTAGAAATTATACTAATGTATTATCACCTGTGAGGCATGAACGGTTAATTTGGATGGGTAAGTAATCTGGAGGTGTGAATATTATATCTATTTATTTGAGACTTTTGGTAGATTAAATTGTAAGTAGGAAAATCTGGTAAGTATATTACTAGTATGTTAGTAAATTACTTTTATGCGAGTATGGTATAGAAAAGTTATTATAAGTAGATGATGTGGACATAATTTCATCTCTAAATGGTTGTGATGATTGGTATAGTTTTTATCAAGAGTGTAGGATTCGAAAATTTGAATGAAAATGTGTTTAAATCCTTAATGAATACTATTTGCTTAAACTTACTAAGCTATGATAGCTTACTTGGTGTGTTCTATGCATTGTTCATTAGATTTTGAAGTTGAAGCTCAAGCTCGGGGATCATCGTCAAAGTCAATTACATTATCACCTCTTTTGGTATTTTGTTGTTTTTGAATCCAATGTCCATGGCATGTATAGGCTGAATTATGTATGGAAATGTTTTATTTTAAATGGAACGAATGTGAAATTGTAAAGATGCCATCTGAAAATGGTTAATTTACTATGTTGAAATTTGTTTTGGTTGTGAGTAAAGTAATATAGGTGTTATAAGCTTGAATGAAATGTTAGCTATAGAATTGCATTGAAATAATAACTATCATAGGCCTATTCGGCCTTCACCATTGAACATCAAAATGGTTGATGATTTGTTAGAAATTACTCATGAAATTATCCATGATATTTTAGTATGCCTTTGAATTTGAATGGGATTGATATGCTTGCTAAAATAGAATGGCATGAAATTGCTTGTAGTTATTTACAAAGGTATATATAGATTCGTGTTCAGTCGTGTAATACCTCAAACTCGAACCCGACAATGGATACGGGTGAGGGGTGTTACAATAATTCATACAACTATGATTATCATAATTGAACACTCTCACAGTTCAACATTGTTTCTTTAACCATTTCGTCCTCAAACTCCTTAACAATTCCTTTCATTAATGAACATCAATTAAAGAAGATCTCGATAAACATACACCTCAGACCTCCTACTCACCTGAGTCAAATAGCCTAGGCTAACTTTCTCTTTGTTTTTAACATTGCATAAGCAATAAAATAGTCAAAGCATTCAGACGTACTCATTTACAATTGCCTCTAATGAGCACATACCGTGCCACACTCCGTACTCATTTCCTTGCGACTCGTTCACGAGTGCCTGTATTCACTCATTCACATGACTTTAGTACAATTCTCTATTTTACCTCTAGACTCATCTTTCTATCCCAATGATCACCAGGGATACAAAAAAAACGCATAATATCATCATAGTCACACAACTCATCCCAAGTGAGTTTTCACATTCATCATGCTACATTTATTTCTATCCCTTATACTTTTGAACAGTGATTTCAATTACTCAAGTTCCACATTACTATCTACTTGAGTACTCAACATTTAACTCTACTTTCTCTTACCATCACTTATCAATTAAAGAATGTCTTATGGGTTTGAGTATGTCGTTTACCTGATTGCCACAGTCTAACTATGGTCTTACTCGTATCACAACATCATAGCCCAGCTATTTCTTTACATATCGTCACGATGCCATAGCCTCGGTATGGTCTTACAGAAACTCTCATATCAACACCAATGCCATATCCTAGATATGGTCTTAAATGAAGTCTCGTCTAGGTACCAATGCCATGTCCCGGACAGGGTCTTATACTGGCACTCATAATGTGGCCAATGCCATGTTCCAAACATGGTCTTACACTGGCTCACGTATTGTCACCAATGCCATGTCCTAGACATGGTCTTATATGGGATCACACATACCGCCATGGTCCAACCATGGTCTTATTCATCATTTTATCAATGAACGACCGTACTCATCTCTGCATTCTACTCAATCAAACTACCCAATTTAACTCTCACACCATAATACTCGTAATTTCATACAGAGTCACGAAATAAAACATTATACAATCATCTACTTCAATAGTCGCACATGAGATTCAACTATGTGGACATATTTATTAGACATCATTCGAACAATCATACATACACATACCTCCTCTTTTGGGTAAATTTGCTCACTAATGGCACCTAACCCAATAGGTTGAGTATATAACACCTATGCACATCTCGCCAATACAGATAAGCTTACCACTTTATAACTCTCAGTTCATGTATTTTTCACACACATGTCATATGCTTCTATTCATACCTATTTGAATCTCATTAGTGCATAAAAGCATTTCAATTACCTCATTATTACTTACAACATTATTGGATTTAGCTCGGTTGAGAACCATCCCTGTCTTAACAAGACAATTTCGTTAGAACCGGGAGATATCACACTATCGCAGTCTACCTATAGCATGTATAGCTAGACTCTCACTCACGCTAGGTTAGTCCGAGAACCGACTAAACCATGCTCTGATACCACTAAATGTAACACCCCTTACCCATAATCCCCACCGAAATCGGGCACGAGATGTTACTGAACAATTTACCTAATTGCCACTTAGGCTCAACGTGACTACTCTCATCGAATCGCTTCAACTACTTCACACTCAACCTATGAGATCTCAATCGTACCTACGAGAACTCTCGAGACCATATCAAAAGTTTTTACGGTCTATAAAATTTCTTTTCATCTAAACAGGGAGTACCCGCCCGTGCTAGATGACACACACGCATGTGTGTGTTCACACATGCCCATGTGCTCACACCGTGCCCAAAAACCCCAACATTTTGCCAAAACTCACACGGCTAGGGCACGCCCATGTGAAATGGGGACACACCCGTGTACCCTTACAACATGCCCGTGTCTTCCGCTTGTGGGAAGTTACTGACTAATTTAGCACGGCCTGGACACACCCATGGCCCTAGACCGTGTGCCACACCTTGATATACTGACTTATTCAACACGGCCTGGGCACACGCCCATGTTCTAACCGTGTCTCACCCATGGTCCACACAAATGGCCATGGATTTTGCCTGTGGTCTATCCTAATGTAAAACACTAAGGTACAGGGTTCGCACGGTCTAGACACACTGCACCAGTATATCTAATCGTGTGGGCACTTGAGGCTATCTTCCAAGCCTTTTGCCACTCTCATTTGCATACATACATAACTTATCACATATTTTCACATAGCATCAACATTACCCTTGAATTAAAATATTTAATTATAAAAGATTAAGGTTTTCATCCCATACACTAGGGAGACTAATTCCTATATAATTACAAACAACTTGAGCCATCATCTATGGCTATACACAATCAAGACATAAGCTCTCTTGGGCCAACACAATTTGACTACATCAACAAGGACTTGATCAAACTTAAGTACTAGCCCTATACATGCCATAACTCATAAAGACTTGATACCTCATACCAAGCGTCTGGTCGATAGTGTGAAAACATCTCCGGCGGCCTCCAACCCAAGCTAGTCAAAACAACCTATAAGAGATGGGAGAAGAAAAGGAGTAAGCAATAATGCTTAGTAAGTTCATCTGCATAACTGATAAATACTGATATTCATTAAATATGGATAACTACCAGGTATTGCACTGGGTGTTTCCTATTAACTTATGGTTGCTTACTCAACCACTCTTGAAGCTTACTCATTCTATCTCTTACCATATTCTTATCGTGCCTCAAGCCAATTACTCGTTTAACAAGTATGCATTCCTGCACTGATTGTCATGTAATTTCATAAAACAATACATCAAGTATCATCAATAAACTACTCATCTCTTGGTGGCTTTGCACTTAGCCCCCCCATTAACTCTCTAGTAAGGTGGTATCGCACACATCCCACCAATTATTATACTCACGTTGTTTTCGCACTTAGCACACCAATCATTTATAAGCAATGGTATCGCACACAGCCCATCGATTATTAGTTACTCAGGTGGTAACGCAAACAGCCCACCAATAATAATATGGTGGATGGTATCGCACACAGCCCATCATTACCATCAATAAGACATCCACTCAGCCACTTCCCTCAATAACGTAATAATATAGTTAATTCACCTAGCTATTTCACACATAGTTAGTCCACACAGTCAATATCTCGATGGCTTTGCACTTAGCCTACCATAATCAATTAACGAGAAGTTATCGTACTTATCTAACCATCTAGCATTATCACAACACATACACAACTCTACCATTTTTACTCTACTTGAGCTATATAGATTCTCGATCAATATCAACCATGCATCCAATATCAAATTCTACTACATTCATCCCACTCAAGAGTTTATCATATATCGAATTCATCTCAATACAGTTCTAACACATACTTCTAATGTGCATTAATTAACCATATCCCACTAGAGTTCATCACATATGGATTTCATATTAATTCAATTCTATCACATACTAGTGCTTCTCGTGGTACAACCACTTACATTCAACATCCCCGTTGAATCATTCAACTTATTACATAACTCTCTTGAGTTTCATACACATAGTTCTCATTAACATCAAACCCCAATAGGGTCTCACATACTTTAACATGTCGATGCCATGACCCCGACAAGGTCTCATACAAAATATCACATCATTGCCAAGTCCTTGACATGGCCTTACACAAAACCTTAACTAACATCGTTTCATACTAGTTACATCCCTTACTATTCTTATATTCAATTCTCCCGACATCTCATCAATTGGCATTTCAACATTCATTGAGTATATATATATATATATATTCCATACAATATTGGAATATTAAATTAGCTCGTACTTACTTACAACAATTGCACATGAACTTACCTCGATGCCGAAATGGCCGAAAATGATTATTTGCCCACATCTTTCTTTTTATCCGTTCTAGGTCTGAAACTCATTTTCTTCAATCTAGAACAATGAAATTTACTCGTTTAGTCACTTAATGATCATATTACAACTTAACATCCACTTAGGCAAAAATGACCATTTTGCCCCTATACTTTGGCAAAATTACAATTTTGTCCCTAGGCTCGTAAATAATTTTTTATCATATTTCCTTGCTAAACAAGCCTATCTGAACATTTAATCCTCTTACAACTATCTCATATTCCAACTATTTCATGCTTAAATAAATAAATTACAACCTTTGCATTTTAGCCCAAATTAGGTGTTTTCATGACAACACATTTCACAAAAGTTGTTTCTCATCATCCTATCATTCATTTTCTTCCATAAAAAAAAAATCAGCAACCATCATAAACCCTCTCATGGCAAGTCCCTAGACTCTCAACCATGTTACAAATTAGTCCCCCCATTAGCTAGCTTAAGCTTTGGGGATTCCAAAAGTACAAAAATTATCAAATAAAACCACCAAAATCACTTACTTGGATGAGGATTGAATGGCTAAAAATTTGAGCTTCAAAAACCATATTCTTGCTTGAGAATTTCGGTGGAAGAGGAGAAGAAATAAAAAAGATGATAGATTTCCTTATTTCATCTTATTTTATTTCTTTTTAATAACCTAACATGACAACATTTAATGCCCTTATCCCCTTTGTCTTGTTTGACCGTCCAAGCCAATTCCCATGGTCTAATTTCACATTTGGGACCTCTAATTTATAACCCATAGCTATTTGGCACCTCTAGGAAATAAAATAGAACTTTCGCACTTTTTACGATTTAGTCTTTTTTCACAATTTAGCTAGAATTGGCTAAAATTAAGGCGCCAAAATTTTCATGCATCCTTATAAACATGTTATCACACATAACATAACATGAAAATAATTTTCTCTAACCTCGAATTAGTGATTTTGAGATCACTGTTCCGACTAGCCCCTAAATCGGGCTATTACAGTTTTGGACAATGGAACCGCGAAAGAAATTCCTGTAGTATTTAGAGCTTACTCAGCATAATGTACAAAACGCACTTGTTGCTCTAAGCCTAGAAGCAATAAGAATCTTTTTGTGAAATAGGTTTATGTTCAATATCTATATTTTCAATGAAAATGCATTTTTGTATCTCATTTTGAGCAAATATTCTTTTATTAAATTATTTCATTCATGTTTATACCACATAAATAATTTGTAATATCCGGGATTTAGGGGTTGTGCATTTTTGCTTAATTGTATGAAGTAGCATGCCTATGTGTGTTTGAATGTGTGTTATGAATTTTTGAGAACTCTAGAGTGTAGGTGAATGCCTTAGAAATTATCAGATTTTAAGTCTTAAAGGGGGGAGCTAGGCGAATGAGGCCTTAAGAAAAATTGTAGGGAAAATTGGACAAACAAATGGGCTTCTTAAAGTGGCAAGGAGGCGCCACTTAGGGCCTTGGTAAGTGACGCCTCAAGCAATGGAGAAGGGCTCAGGTTCGAGCAGCAAGGGGAGCACTTGTGGAGTTATTTTTTTTCGTCAGGGAGGAAGAAAGTTGGACCGCATGTGGACTCTAGAAGGATGAGGTATAGATTGGGTGGGAGAGATTGAAGATTCGACTAAGTATGAGGGGAACAAGGGATAAGGGAGTGAAAGAAGCGTTGGTAGAATGTAGGACTCTAAGGTGTGAGAGTTGGCCGAATATGGGACTCTAAGGAAGGGGTCATAATTCGGTCATACAAGGGAGCTAGGTCCGAATTTACTCGATGTAGTATAGGCATCTTTTGTGATTTTCTCTCTTCCAAAAGCTCTATTCCTTTTCTTTGTGACCGAAACCAAACCTCTCAAACTTTAGTTTTCTTCTTCTTCATCTTCTCACGATTCAACCCTCTTCAAAAGCCAAAGGAGCTTTTCTCCTTTTATGAAGTTATAGCGAACCTCTTGAGCCTCACCCTTATTTCTTCTCTTTCATTCTTTTCTAGAACGTTGATTCTCAAGGGTTGTTATCAAGCCAAATCGGGTAGTAAGGTGGTAAGGATTTCTTTTCTTTGATTTTCTTTTCTTTTCTTGGTTGGTCAAAATCAAGAAACTAATCATGTGTATTTGATTGGCCAAAATCATGGAGGACTAGGTTGTGGGACTTTTACTTTTAGCCAGCGATAAGGGTGCTAAGGAGCTCTCGAGATTCGATCCATTAAGGTAAAAAAGTGGTAGTATTCGGCCAAGGGGTCACATATTTTCTATGTCTCTAAGTTTGAGGCCGAAACTAATATGGCTCCATTTAGAGATTTCGGCAGACTGTTAGGTTCAAACGTGTGATTTTAGGATTCCTATTGAAGTCGAATTCAAGAGGAGATCTTCGGGATTTCTAGATCTAAGGTAAGAAAAGTATGATCATAGGCCGAAGGCCATTTATTAAGTTCATTAAGTGATTGAAAATCGGATCTAACATGAGCCTATAGGTATTTCGACATCTCCATTAGCAGATAGCGATTTCGGGATTTAGATCCGCAAGGTAAGAGGGCATGAACATTCGGCCAAGGCCATATTTAGTGATTAATGTTGGCCGATTTTGACTTTGATTTTTAGGGAGGAGTACACTCTATTTCGGTAGACTTTCGGGATTCAGTAAACACGTTAGTAACCAGGTGTGTAGCCTTACACCAATTCCTAATAGATTTATGGTATTAATTTAATATGTGTGTTAATAAGAATATGAAAGATGTGGCTAAAGGTACCATTCAATGGTACGACATATTCAGTCGTTATTCTCTAAAGATCATTAATAGTATTATAAACATTGAATGTGACATATATGAAAATTGGTTACGAATATGAATAAGGCATATGGCATGATATCCACATGATTTGTATGATACATGGGGCATATGGGTAATTATGAAAAGGGGAAATGATCTGGTGGTTTTTACCACAATATCTGGTGACTCATGTCACATAATCTGAATGTGGTAACTTGTGTCACAAAATTTTATCTGGTGACTTTGTCACAATTATCTGGTGGCTATGCCACAATTTATAAGGGCGATGTGCAAGTCGTCTGATGCGACTGCCTTCGATGGTGTGTAGCGGATGGAGGGTCGATTTAGTAATCCCCACGGTGTGATGGCAGGTACGGGTGATGTGTAGAGGATGGATATTTAGGTGGGGTTAGGATTGCATCATTGCCTATATTTGTTATGTATGATCTGATATGCCTAAGTCATTTGGGAGTTTGTGTTAGTTGTTACACACTGAGTCTGTTTGACTCACCCTTCGTGGGCTAACTTTTTGCAGATGGAACTCAATAGATGGACCGGGTCGGTAGAAACTTAGGAGTGGCCATGCACAGCTAAATTTTTTTCAGTTTCATTATTCAGTTATTTTTGGTTTATTTTGGGTTATAATTTGATGTAATAAGGCCATTATACCTAATTGTTTTATGCGTTTTTAATTTTTCGATATGATACAAACAACACCAAATGTTTTGAAACTCAAATTACCTACGGTTTTCAAGTTGCAATAATAATGAAATTCTAAAATTTGGTTTAACTTGTGACTCTTGAAAAAGAAAATTTAAAATTTATCAATTTAGCACCAAAATAAATTACAACTCGAATCAACTTTTCTACAAAACTACCATGATTTTCAAAATGTTATTTGAAACTTAACTACGTTTTATTTGAGAAACATGCCAGATCCGGTCAGGGCTTGTGGGCCAAGTTTGGGGTGTTTCAGTTTGGTATCAGAGCCCGGTTCAAAACTCGACCTTGAGGGCTTTTGAAACACCCCAAACCCAGCCCACGAGCCTTGACCGGATCTGGTATGTTCCCTGTAAACTGCTTTCAAATTCTTTTGTTACTTAGGAAAAACTTGTGTGTTTTGAAAGAAAGGTTGTTTTGGGTTGGGCTTGAGTTGAGAACAAGTTTATTTCATTATTAAAATCCTTTACTTTAGGTGACAAAACGTTTAGGCTTTGTTTTAAAATAAATTTACTTAATCTTTTAATAAATAAAAGTTTGTAAGCTTAATAAATAAAAGCAAAGTAGTTCTACTATGGCCTTATTACATCAAATAATTCCCAAAAAAAAAAGTAAATTCAAAGTACTTAATGAAATAAAAATCCAAATGTAAATAAATTCCTTACTGTGCATGGCCACCTTTAAGCTCCTACCGACCTGGTCCATTACTAATCGTTACCTAAAAATAATCCCACAAGGGGTGAGTCAAACAGACTCAATGTGTAACCAACACTAAAATTTAACAATTTAGGCATATGTTCACATATTACATGCATATCCATATAATGATAGGAAATAATGATGCAACCCAAACCCAAACCTATATGCCATCCGCTACACATCACTGCACCATCACGCACAATGGGGACTACTAAGTCAACCCTCCATCCGCTAAACACCATCGAAGGTAGTCGCTGCAGTCGACGTGCTCATCGCCCTTATAAAAATTCGTGGTCTTAGGTCACCACATTCAGATATCGTGGTCTTAGGTCACTACATTCAGGTATCGTGGTCTTAGATCACCACATTCAGATATCGTGGTCTTAGGTCACCACATTCACTTCCCCTTTTCATATAACCCATATGCCCCATATCATACATATCATGCATTAACATGCCAAATTCTTATTTCACATTCTTATAATGTCATATGTGCGTAATGTATATTTAACATAATCCTAGTAGGAGTAGGAAATGTACCTGAGTACTTTGTACCATAGCATGGTACTTTAGCCATATTCATATTCTTATAAACATGCTCATATTAAATTTTAGCCATAAATCTTATTAAAAGATAGTGTGGGGTACACACCTGATTCGCTTTAGCAAGTTCACTCCAAATCCCGAAAAGCTTGATCTAATGCCTTAGATCTTAAATCTCTACATTTGATCAATCACTTAGTACTTAGTAAAGAGCCATTCGGCCATAAATCCAAATTCTAGTAGGATTAGTACACTTAAATCCTTACCTTACTGCCGATTGATGTCTAATCAAATGCCGGAAACTTTGTATCCTTCTTTCTTAAAATCGGCAATCACTAGATTACTTGAATAGATTAGTTTTGGCTTTTAAATATTAATGAAACACATCTATTTACTCAACATGGCCTTGGCGAATGCTATAGATACTTACCTTGTGGATTTTAAATCCTCAAACTCACGTAAATACCTAGGAACACGCTGCCTATGGTGTACCTTCGGAAAAGAATTTCTCCTTCCTTGTAGTCGACACTTAGTAAATCCCAAAAGATCTCTTCAAAGTTTCGGCAACAAGATATTAATGGGGTTAGTCCTAGATTTCGACAAATCTTAAAAGAAAAAGAATAGAAATCGATAATCACTAACCTTACCCTTAATGTACACGTCGACAACCCCTTGCTTGAAGTCTCAAACTATTCGGCTATGGTCTTGATAATAGCAAGTTTTTAGCTTTTGGAACTTAACAAGAAATCGGTTAAAGGTTATCTATGTTGTCGGTTTATCAAAAGAAAAGAGAGGAAAAGAGTCACTAGGGATTCTACAATGGTGGACTTATGGAGAAAAAGATTTGACTATGGCAAAAATAAGAGAAAGGAGAGAGTTTGCTAGGAAATTTTTGGCAGAGACTTCAATGGAAAAGAGAAGATTGATGAATAGCCTTATTTTCCTCCTTTTGCCGAAATTACTAGGCCAAGACTCCTTTACTTGGCCATCACTTCTCTTATCTTTATTAAAATTAATGGAAATAATCCATTAATTATCTCTTATCTCTTAAACAATAATTATCCATCATTGATCCACCTATTTAGCCAAATTTTAAAGAGAATTAAACTCTTCCCCAAGTGCCTTGGTGCCGTCCAACTCCCTTGCTCCTTGCAGCAAAATAAAACTCTTTTATTTGCTTCCCACGTGACTCGAACCTAGGCTCCTTCCCCTTGATTGTGGCGTCACTTATCGGGCTTTAAGTGGTGCCTCCTAGCCACATCTCCAAGCCCGTTCTTGTGTTAAATTCCTCTACTAATTTTCTTAAGGCCACCGGTTTAGTTTCCTCTTTTAAACTTAACATTTCTAAAACATTTCTTACATTTCCAAGTTTCCAAAATGTTCACTTTCCTTTTTAAACTTAACATTTCTAAAACATTTCCTTACATTTCCAAGTTTCCAAAAATGTTCACTTTCCTCTTTAAACTTAACATTTCCAAGTTTCCAAAATGTTCACCATACATTCATAACACATAAGACATGCCATTTCAGATAATTAAATAAAAATGCACAGGCCCATTTTCAGGATATTATAGCTTTTTGGGCCCAAAACGTTTTCTTCTTTTGAAATGGGATTTTACTAAGGAATGAGCAGGTTTTCTGGCATGGCACCGGAGTCTCCGGCCCGAAGTCCACCAGGTAAGTACTCCTAACCCTTTTGTGATTTGTTTGTGGGAAATTATAGGGACGTAGATTAGTAGATTAGGAATTATGGAACCCTAGGATTAGTCTACTCGAACACTGAAATACATAAAATTTAAAGTCTAACCAAACAAACCTGTGACTGAGTCGCCTAGTTAAAGGTGTGGCAACCATTGTGCGTATGTCTAGGATTGGGTTCAGGGGGAGCTTGGTATTTAAGCAGTCCTAGTGACTCACCTCCTCTCCGCTCGAATCCTACCTGGTGCGTAGTGACGGTTCACCCTAACCAAGAGGACTCAATCACAGGCTAAATTCAATAATTAAAACCCGAAAGGGACCAATCGCCTTGTTTTGTGAAATTCTATAGTCAAACCACGATTATAAAATTCCAAAGTACCCTTGATTTAAAAATGACCAAAATACCCCTAATTTGCAAACTAACCAAATTACCCTTACCTGTACAAATTACCAAAATACCCTTAGTATGGAAAGTTATCGAAATACCCCCAAATTAAAAATTTCCAAAATACCCTCGTTTCGTTAAATCACCTGGAACCATATTTTGCAAAAAATTACCGAAGGCCCCTGGTTCGGAAAAAAATACCCTCAGTTTATAAAATTACCATTTTACCCTTGAAATTTTCTTACCAAGTATTTCAATTTTGTAAAAATATCAAAAATCTCTACTTTTCGAAATCTTCAAATACCCTAATTTGAAAAATTACCAAAATACCCCTATAAGATAGAATTACAAAAATACCCTTGGGTAGTGGAAAACAACAACAATGACAACCACAACACTTTTCTGTAATGAACGTAAGTTCATAAATATGATGATTGAATGAATGGATTTGAGACTCTGTGTGTGTATCCTAAAGAACGACTCTTTAGAACTATTGAACATAAGACTGTTCGCGATAAATCAGTAGAACAAAAAAAAAACTAATTCATAAAATTCTTTAACCAGATAAACGCGATTCAGAAACATGAATTCTAGGGGCGTGGTCGTAATGTGTGTAGCGTGGTAGAGTCGAATGATCGTGTCGAACCCGTTAGGTCGGGTCAAGGGTCCAAAATGAAATGCCACCACCACCGCAAGTGATGTGGTATATCGAGGATCGACGGGATGATGCAAGATCACGAGCGATCTTTGCGAGTTCTAGAAAGGGTGGCTGGAGTAGGTGGAGGCATGGGAGCTCGAAAGTCTATGCCTGAGCGACTCCGAGCTAATGGAGTCGAAGTTTTAAGTGGTATATCGGTGTGGCGCCTAATCTACCGAGTATTGGTTGGAAGCGACGGACGAATTATGGATGATTTGGACCTGTCCGCCGAGGAGAAACTGAAGGGGGTAGTATCGCTCCTCCGCGATGAGTCATACCAATGGTGGCTCACAATTCGGAATGGTGCTGCCGTAGATGATCTTACTTGGGAGTACTTTAAGGCGGTATATCAGAAGAAGTACATTGGGACTAGTTATGTTGATGCGCAGAGGAAGGTGTTTTTGAGGCTGATTCAGGGAAATAAGTTCGTAGTGGAGTAGAGGCAGAATTCCTAAGGTTGAGCCGTTATCCACGAGGTATAGTGGCTACGGAGCATGAATGGTGTGTCCGGTTTGAGGATGAACTAAGAGATGACCTGAGATTGTTGATTGCCCCACAGCAAGAGCGAGAGTTTGCTGTGTTGGTGGAAAAGGTTAAGGTAGCCGAAAGGATTAAAGAATCTGTGAGACAGAATACAGACCAGAATAGGCAAAAGAGAGGTTTTGGATCATCAGGGTCATCCCGGAATATGCAAAAGAGGCCTAGAGTTGATGGGCCGCGAGGTCAGCAGGTTGTGACTGGAGGGCAATATCGTACTTGTGCTCAGTGTGGAAAGATGCATCTAGGAGAGTGTTGGAAGAAGACAGGGGGATGTTTCAAGTGTGGGTCCAAGGACCACATGATTAAGGACTGTCTTATGAAAACAGATGGGAGCCGACCAGCAGGTCAGGGTTTTAATTAGGCTGGAAGAGGTGAACAGCAGCCACCGAGGGGCTGTGGTTCGATTGGCAAAAGTAACGGTGCTAGAAGAGGACGGGGAACACCGGCGAGGTGTTGGTATCTGAGGCAAGACAATGAATCCGTGTATACAGTCATTGGAGGGAGGATGGAGACGTCTGGACGTCATAACTGTGACGTTCCTTATTGTCGACAAGCCTTACTTTGCTTTAATTGATGTTGGCTCTACCCACTCTTATGTTGCATGTAGAGTAGTTGAAACACTAGGCATAGCCTCTCGAACTGCCTAATAGGGAGATGATCGTAATGAGCCCATTCGGTCAAACTGTAGTGGTGAATAAGATATTTCAGAGTGTACCTCTAGAGTTTCAGGGAGTGGTATTTCCTGCCGACTTGATGGAACTACCCTTCGGAGAATTTGATCTCATTCTTGGCATAGACTGGCTAGTGGAACATCGGGCTGTATTGGATTACGCAGCTAAGCGAATGGAGTTAAGGACACCGGAGGATAAGGCTATAATTATGATAGGAGAAAGAAAAAACTACTTGTCTAATGTAGTCTCTGCTTTAAAGGCTAATAAGATGGTTCGGAAAGGGTGCAAGGCATTTTTAACCTTTGTTAGTCCGTTGGATACAAAGGAAGGGGGAGTTAGTGGAGTTAGAACAGTAAGAGAATTTGTGGATGTTTTTTTAGAAGAGTTACCTGGAATACCCCTGGATAGGGAAGTGGAGTTTAGAATTGACTTGCTGCCGGGTACAGCTCCTGTGTCAATTGCTCCATACAGAATGGCACCAAATGAGTTGGTAGAGCTCAAAGATCAGATCCAAGAGCTGCTTGATCGTGGATTTATACGACCTAGTGTGTCTCCATAGGGAGCACCGGTCTTGTTTGTAAAGAAGAAGGACAGAACTATGCGTATGTGCATAGATTACCTGCAGTTGAATAAGCTGACCATCAAGAACAAGTATCCATTGCCAAGAATAGATGACTTGTTCGATCAGCTTAAGGGGGTCACAGTATTCTCAAAGATAGATCTAAGGTCTGGTTATCATCAGCTTAAGGTGAAGGAGGCTGATATCCATAAGACAGCTTTCCAGACAAGGTACGAGCATTATGAGTTTTTGGTAATGCCGTTCGGATTGACAAATGCCCCAGTCGCGTTCATGGACATGATAAACCGGGTTTTCCAACCCTATTTAGACCGGTTCGTTGTTGTGTTCATAGACGATATCTTGGTGTATTCTAAGTCTGGGGAAGAACATGACGAGCACCTCCAAGTCGTGTTGCAAGTGTTAAGGGAGAAAAAGCTATATGCCAAGTTTAGCAAGTGCGAATTTTGGCTGAAGGAAGTTACATTTTTAGGGCACGTGGTGTCTGCTGAAGGGATAAGAAGGGATCCACGGAAGATTGGGGCAGTATTGGATTGGAAACCACCTAAGTCTGTGATAGAAGTTCGTAGTTTCTTGGGATTGGCAGGCTATTATAGAAGATTCGTAGAAGGGTTCTCATCAATAGCCGCACCTTTGACGAAGTTGTTGAGAAAGGAGGTACCTTTTATATGGACCGATAAGCAACAGGAGAGCTTTGAGAAGCTTAAAAGGGTTTTGACTGAAGCTCCAGTTTTGATTCAGCCTAAGGCAGGAAAAAATTACATGGTGTATTGTGACGCTTCTTATACAGGATTGGGATGTGTCCTTATGCAAGACGGGAAGGTTGTCGCTTATGCATCTCGACAATTAAGGCCACATGAGGTTAACTACCCGATGCATGACTTGGAATTAGCGGCAGTGGTCTTTGCTCTTAAGGTATAGAGGCACTATTTATATAGAGAAAAGTCAGTGATTTACACAGACCACAAGAGCCTTAAGTATCTGCTGACTCAGAAAGAGTTGAACCTGAGACAGCGAAGGTGGGTGGAATTATTAATGGACTACGATTGTTCTATAGAGTATCACCCGGACAAGGCAAATGTGGTAGCAGATGCCCTAAGTCGAAAAGTAGTGACGGAGTTAAGGGCAATGTTCGCACATTTGAGCCTCTATGATGATGAAAGTTTGCTGGTAGAATTACAGGTCAAGTCGCCATGGCTGAATGAGGTGAAAGAAGGACAGTTGGCAGATGAGGATTTAAGTGCTAAGTTGCGGCAAGTGCAGTGTGGGGAATTGGAAAATTTTGGTGTAAATGGCGACGGAGTGCTATGTTTTCATGGCAAGGTCTGTATGCCGAAGGATGAGGAGTTAAGGTAGAGAATTCTTTGGGAATCGCATAGTAGCCCTTATGCTATGCATCCTGGAGGTAGTAAGTTGTACAAGGATTTACGGGAACAGTTCTGGTGGCCTAGTCTTAAGTGGGAAGTTACAAAATTTGTAGGGAAGTGCCTAACGTGTCAGCAAGTCAAGGCTGAACACCAAGTACCGTCAGGGTTGCTTCAGCCGATAAAGATTCCACAATGGAAGTGGGAGAGAATTACCATAGACTTCGTTAGTGGGCTTCCCCTTACGCCTACTAAGAAGGACTCAGTATGAGTGATAGTAGATCGGTTGACAAAGTCTGCACATTTTATACCGGTACGGGTTGACTATTCTCTACAGAAATTGGCAAAGTTGTATGTAGCTGAGATCGTGAGGCTGCACGGAGTGCCGGTGTCGATTATCTCAGATAGGGATTCGAGGTTTACGTCTCGATTTTGGAAGGCACTACATCAAGCTTTGGGTACCAGGTTAGATTTCAAGATGGCATTCCATCCATGATCGGACGGTCAACTGAAATGAGTGATCCAAGTGTTAGAGGATATGTTGAGAGGTCATGTGATAGACTTCGAGGAAGTCGAAGAATATTTGCCTTTAGCAAAATTTGCCTATAATAACAGCTATCAGGCAAGTATTCGGATGGCACCATACGAAGCACTGTATGGACGGAAGTGTCGCACTCCTACGTGTTGGACGAAATTGGGAGAATGTCAGATTTTGGGTCCGAAAATTATGGTAGAATCGGAAGAAAAGGTTAAGGTGATTCAGACACGGTTGAAGGAGGCATCTGACCAGAAAAGTTCATACGCAGATCTTAAACGGAAGGAGATTGAGTTTGCTGTGGGAGATTATGTGTTTCTTAAAGTTTTACCTTGGAAAAAGGTAATGATATTTGGTCGCAAAGGGAAGTTAAGTCTCAAGTTTATAGGACCTTATCGGGTATTAAAGCGAGTTGGACCAGTGGCATACCAGTTATAGTTGCCTTTGGAATTGTAGCAGATGCACGATGTATTCTATGTTTCTATGCTACGTCGTTACTGATTGGATCCATCTCACATAGTGCCGATTGAGGAGGTGGAGCTGAGACCAGATTTGTCGTACGAGGAGGAGCCAATTCAGATTCGAACGGATGTGAAGGTACTACAGAGGAAACTGTCCTTTGGTCAAAGTGTTATGGCGTAATCATGGATCGGGAAGCTTCTTGGGAGCCTAAGAAGCAATGCGACGATAATACCCCACCTATTTCAACCAGGTAATTTCGAGGTCGAAATTATTTTAAGGGGGTAGAACTGTAATATCTAGGATTTAGGGGTTGTGTATTTTTGCTTAATTGTATGAAGTAGCATGCCTATGTGTGTTTGAATGTGTTGTATGAATTTTCGAGAACTCTAGAGTGTAGGTGAATGCCTTAGAAATTATCGGATTTTAAGTCTTAAAGGGGGGAGCTAGGCGAATGAGGCCTTAAAAAAAATTGTAGGGAAAATTGGACAAACAAATGGGCTTGTTAAAGTGGCAAGGAGGCGCCACTTAGGGCCTTGGTAAGTGACGCCTCAAGTAATGGAGAAGGGCTCAGGTTCGAGCAGCAAGGGGAGCACTTGTGGAGTTGTTTTTTTTTTCGTCAGGGAGGAAGGAAGTTGAACCGCATGTGGACTCTAGAAGGATGAGGTATAGATTGGGTGGGAGAGATTGAAGATTCGGCTAAGTAGGAGGGGAACAAGGGATAAGGGAGTGAGAGAAGCAGTGGCCAAATGTAAGACTCTAAGGTGTGAGAGTTGGCCGAATATGGGACTCTAAGGAAGAGGGGTCACAATTCGGTCATGCAAGGGGAGCTAGGTGCCGAATTTACTCAGTGTAGTATAGGCATCTTTTTGTGATTTTTCTCTCTTCCAAAAGCTCTATTCCCTTTTCTTTGTGACCAGAAACCAAAACCTCTCAAACCTTAGTTTTTCTTCTTCTTCATCTTCTCACGATTCAACCCTCTTCAAAAGCTGAAGGAGCTTTTCTCCTTTTATAAAGTTATAGCCGAACCTCTTCTGAGCCTCACCCTTATTTCTTCTCTTTCATTCTTTTCCAGAACGTTAATTCTCAAGGGTTGTTATCAAGCTAAATCGGGTAGTAAGGTGGTAAGGATTTCTTTTTCTTTCAGTTTTCTCTCTTCTTTTCTTGGTTGGTCGAAATCAAGAAACTAATCATGTGTATTTGATTGGCCGAAATCATGGAGGACTAGGTTGTGGGACTTTTGCTTTTAGCCAGTGATAAGGGTGCTAAAGAGCTCTCGGGATTCGATCCATTAAGGTAAGAAAGTGGTAGTATTCGGCTAAGGGGTCACATATTTTCTATGTCTCTAAGTTTGAGGCCGAAACTAATATGGCTCCATTTAGGGATTTCTGCAGACTGTTAGGCTCAAACGTGTGATTTCGGGATTCCTATTGCAGCCGACTTCAAGAGGAGATCTTCGGGATTTCTAGATCTAAGGTAAGAAAAATATGATCATAGGCCGAAGGCCATTTATTAAGTTCATTAAGTGATTGAAAATCAGATCTAACATGAGCCTATAGGTATTTCGACATCTCCATTAGCAGATAGCGATTTCGGAATTTAGATCCGCAAGGTAAGAGGGCATGAACATTTGGCCAAGGCCATATTTAGTGATTAATGTTGGCCGATTCTGACTTTGATTTTTAGGGAGGAGTACACTCTATTTTGGTAGACTTTCGGGATTCAGTAAACACGTTAGTAACCAGGTGTGTAGCCTTACACCAATTCCTAATAGATTTACGATATTAATTTAATATGTGTGTTACTAAGAATATGAAAGATGTGGCTAAACGTACCATTCAATGGTACGACATATTCAGGTACGTTATTCTTTAAAGATCTGTTAATAGTATTATAAACATTGAATGTGACATATATGAAAATTGGTTACGAATATAAATAAGGCATATGGCATTATATCCGCATGATTTGTATGATACATGGGGCATATGAGTGATTATGAAAAGGGGAAGTGATCTGGTGGTTTTTACCACAATATCTGGTGACTCATGTCACATAATCTGAATGTGGTGACTTGTGTCACAAAATGTTATCTGGTGACTTTGTCACAATTATCTGAGTGGCTATGCCACAATTTATAAGGCGATGTGCAAGTCGCCTGCTGCCGATTGCCTTCGATGGTGTGTAGCGGATGGAGGGTCGATTTAGTAATCCCCACGGTGTGATGGCAGGTACGGGTGATGTGTAGAGGATGGATATTTAGGTGGGGTTGGGATTGCATCATTGCCTATATTTGTTATGTATGATCTGATATGCCTAAGTCGTTTGGGAGTTTGTGTTAGTTGTTACACGCTGAGTCTATTTGAATCACCCTTCGTGGGCTAACTTTTTGCAGATGGAACTCAGTAGGTGGACCGGGTCGGTAAGAACTTAGGAGTGGCCATGCACAGCTAAAGTTTTCTTCAGTTTCATTATTCAGTTATTTTTGGTTTATTTTGGGTTATAATTTGATGTAATAAGGCCATTATACCTAATTGTTTTATGCGTTTTTAATTTTTCGATATGATACAAACAACACCAAATGTTTTGAAACTCAAATTACCTATGGTTTTTCAAGTTAAAATAATAATGAAATTCTAAAATTTGGTTTAACTTGTGACTCTTGAAAAAGAAAATTTAAAATTTATCAATTTAGCACCAAAATAAATTACAACTCGAATAAACTTTTCTACAAAACCACCACAATTTTCAAAACGTTATTTGAAACTTAACTACATTTTATTTGAGAAACATGCCAGATCCGGTCAGGGCTTGTGGGTCGGGTTTGGGGTGTTTCATAATTATTCTCTGATTCATTAGTCCTTTGAATATTCTTTCACAGGTCCCTAGATATTAATGATATGAGCTACACTGTTACTGACTCAGAGTCTACTTTTGAGTAAGATATGTGTCTAGAGGGATCTTAGGACTTTGAAGACGATCGAAATTGTAGATCATTTCCTAATTTGTTAAGGATGGTAGAATAAGATGAGAAACAGATCCCACCTTACCAAAAATGAGTAGAATCTATGACTTTCTCTATGTGGGGCATGGATCGCAGTGGGCCAATCATGCCAAAAGCTTCTGATAGGTATCGATTCACCTCTATGGTCGTCGATTACTTCACCAAGTAGGCGGAAGCTACTTCATATGCCAATGTCACAAAGGCAATAGTCAGTAATTTCTATGTCGATATGGAATCCCAAAAAGGGATCATATCTGACGATGTATTAAATTTGAACAACGGCGCGACATCATAAGTTTGCAGTCTGCTTAAGATTAAACATCGTATCACCCCAAAACGAACGGTAAAAAAAAGATTGCGGGGAAAATGATTGAGGCTCATGAAGATTGGCATATATACTTGTCGAACGTTTGCTAGGACCCCACCGAGGCAACGCCTTTCTCATCAAAGTTGAGGTTCCTTCTCTTCAAGTCTTGTCAAAGATGAAGTTGGATCTAATTTTGATATGATCAAGTAAACTTGATTGAAGAAAAGAGGTGGAAAGCTATCCAAGATTATGACGAAAAGGTTTGCCTTAGAGAATTTCATAAAGGAGACCTAGTTTTGAAAAGGATCTTTCCCATACGGACTTCTGAGAAAAGTAGATGCCAAACTGGGAAGAACCTTATATGATAAAGAAGTCCTTTAGAAATTGACCGTGAGGGATAACAAGGACTTGCCTAATCCTCTGAGTTTGAATCAGGAAATATTTCAGTAAAAGAGGAAAAAGAAAAAAAGAATAAGATAAAAAGAAAAGAAAAAAAAGAAAGAAAAAAAAAAGAAAAGGAGAGGCCAATGCGAAAACCCACAAAGGGCGCTTTGAGACCAAAGGGGATTTGAGTTGAAAACCCGAAAAGGGCGGCTCAATTTTTGATTGAAAGTGGGGCATACAGTAATCTTGCTACGCTTGAATTAACAATGAAGAAGTATGTTACGTCTTGAGGCATCGACAAAGTACTCGGATCTCTTAAACACATATTGAGCTTAAAATGGTCCTTAAGAAGTTTTTACAGAGAAGCTCAGGCTGCAATATCTGGGGCACCTAGTTTTCCATCTTACCCATTTTGAATTTTCCATCTTTGATTACCTTATTCTTTTCAAGATATGCTCCCAATAAATTTCATTTGTTATCTTGATTAATTCATTCTCATTTTGTGTTTTTTCAAAATTTGATTCTTGATTAATTTATTCATTTCAAGCTTTGCTCTCAATTAATTTCCTTCCGGCCTATTGTTATGATCTTTTTCAAGCATTTTGCATTGAAATAACGATTAGTGGACTAATAATACTTTAATAAAATAAGTTTCAATTTTACTTTGGAAGCTTCTAAATAATACAAGAACCTGAAAAATGACTGTTGTTAACTCACCCAGCCTAAGGTTTGAAAATATTAGAGAAAGATGGTTATCTGTTTGGACTTTTTATTGGTTGAACAAAAAGAAAAGACATTTCATTGGTGATACAACCTCGATAAATAACGAACAATGTTAACCCAAGTGTACAAAGGATCATTCTCGGGAAAAGGAAAATGATACTATGCATTCATGCAAATATCAGGCACATACATCTGGTCATTATACCCAACGAATGGTGTAACAGATCAAATTGATTGAAGATGATACAAATCCTATACCTTGAGTTGCATCAAGATGGATGGAAGAAACCAAATGTTATTCTTCTAGAGTTGCAGTAGGAGGTACAAACTTTATGTCCCAGAAGGTATAGTGGAAGAGACTCTAAAATTATAGCGGCGCAAGCTTGCTGAGCTGTATATGATTGTTTCTTTGGGTTTTCCATCAAGAATACCAGCCAAACAAGATAACAGCATAATACATCAGTGATGATGCCTTGATGAACAATGAGCGATGACACTTCAAACATTTAAAAAGGGATCATTCTCATGAAATTTTGTATTCATGCAAGACATATTTAGTTAGGAGCATTCAATTCATTCTGATCATTGCATCCTAATCATTGTAAAAAGACCATTCTCATGACATTCTGCATTCATGCAAGTGTTGTCCATAATACATTTAGTTAGGAATATTTGGTTCATTCTGATTATAGCATCCTAATAATTTGGCATAAACATAAGCATATGAAATTGAGTCTACAGGACAGGTTCTCCAGAGAACGGTGTAGTAATATCGAAGATTTCAGATTTTGTTCTCTAGAGATAGTAGTGGGGCAGATCAAAGATTGTAGTCTTATCTTCCTAAGATAGCAAGGAAGCAAACTGAAGATTTCAGATTTTGCTCCCTCAAGATAACAGTAGTGGAGCAGATCAAGGATGACCAGTTCTATCTCTCTGAGCAGTAGTGGAGTAGGCTGAAGATTGCAGATCTTGTCTCCTTAAGTAATAGTGGAGCAGATCAGTTAAAGATTGCAGATCTTTTCTCACTAAGCAGTAGTGAAATAGATCGAAAGCCACAATTCTTATCTCTTCAAAGTTCCAGTGGAGTCGGTTGAGGCTATAAATCCCTTCTCCCTGAGTTTACATTGAGGATCAATCCTATTTCTTTGAAGTCTCAGTAGAGAAGATTGAGGTTATGAATCTCTTCTCCCTGAATTCATTTCTCTTCGAAGTTAGAGTGGAGTCAGTTGAGGCTACAAATCCCTTCTCCCTGAGTTTACATTGAGAATCAATCTTTATTTCTTTGAAGTTTCAGCAGAGAAGATTAAGGTTACGAACTCTTCTCCCTGAATTCTTTTCTCCTTGAAGTTCCAGTGGAGTAGGTTGAGGCTACAAATCCCTTCTCACTGAGTTTACATGGAGGATCAATCCTTATTTCTTTGAAGCTTCAATAGAGAAGATTGAGGTTACGGATCTCTTTTCCATGAATTCTTTTCTTCTCGAAGTTCTAGTGGAATAGGTTGAAGCTACAAATCCCTTTTCCCTGAGTTTACATGAAGGATCAATCCTTATTTTTTTTGAAATTTTAGCAGAGAATATTGAGGTTACGAATCTCTTATCCCTGAATTCTTATCTCCTCAAAGTTCTAGTGGAGTAGGTTGAGGCTACAAATCCCTTCTTCCTAAGTTTACATTGAGGATCAATCCTTATTTCTTTGAAGTTTCAGCAGAGAAGATTGAGATTACGAATCTCTTCTCCCTAAATTTTTATCTCCTCAAAGTTCCAATGGAGTAGGTTGAAGCTACAAATCCTTTCTTCCTGAGTTTAAATTGAGGATCAATCCTTATTTCTTTGAAGTTTTAGCAGAGAAGATTGAGGTTACGAATCTCTTCTCCCTGAATTCTTATCCTTTGAGGTTCCAACGGAGTATGTCGAAGCTACAAATACCTTCTCCCTGAAATCCTCATTTCCTTAAAGTTTCAATAGAGAAGATCGAAGTTACAAATCTCTTCTCCCTAAATTCTTGTCTCGTTGAAACTTTAGTGGAATTGGTCAAAGCTACAAATCCTTTCCCCCTGAGATTACATTGGAGCCACAATTCTTATTTCTTTAAAGTTCTAACGGAGTAAATCGAAGCTACAAATCTCTTCTCCCTGAAATTACATTAGAGCTAATAAAGCACAAACCTTATCTCCCTGAAGTTGTAGTGGAGCAGGTTAAAAAAATTAACAGGTCTTATCTCCTAAAGTTGTAGTGGAACAGACTAAAGATAGCGAATCTTATTTCCCTGAAGTTGCTGTGGAACAAGATTGAAGCTATAAATTAGATCTTATCTCTCTAAAGTTGCTGTAGAGCAGATCACATCAAACCTTATCTCTCTAAAGTTGCAGTGGAGCAGGTTAAAGTTTCAAGTCTTATCTCCCTGAAGTTGCAGTGGAGCAGACTGAAGATAGCAAATCTTATTTCCCTGAAGTTACAGTGGAACAAATTAAAGCTATAATTACAGATCTTATCTCTTTGAAGTTGCAGTAGAACAAAACAAAATAAACCTTATCTCCCTGAAGTTGCAGTGGAGTAGGTTGAAGATACAAGTCTTATCTCCCTGAAATTGCAGTGGAGCAGACTAAAATCACAAATCCCATATCACTTTGAAGTTACAGAGAAGCAGATTGAAACTATAAAGTCCTATCTCCCTGATGTGGTGGTGGAGTGGATCAAAGCAACAAGATGCAGAAGAAGAGCACCAAAGAAGTCAAGACTCGGTGAGACTAGGCAAAATTGGCTCTTTTGAAGTCTTTTCTCCATTCTCGTTACACGACAATGATCAAAAAGGGGTAGCTCTAATAGCCAATTTTGGCCTAAAATTGAAACCCAAACCAAAATAATCTTAATAGTGCATTATTAAGAGTCCATTTGCATTTTAAACCAACCCTTCTAACCTAAATTAATTACAACCCACTAAGCCCAAAATTTTATAAACCTTAGCCCAATTTATCGACCTACTACAAAGAAAATGAAATAGCCCAATTTATCTAACCGTTGACCCTTCATCTCCTACGCCTCGCCTCCTCAAGACTTTTACATGCTTCAGCAACAACAAACAAAAACATGCAAAAAAAGCAAAAAAAGAAACAAAGAAGAAAAAAGAACTAATAGAAAACAAAATAGAAACGGACAAAAAAGAATCATAATTCGGTTATAAAATTGAAACAAATATCTTGTATTTTTTCTTACGAGTTTTTACGAACTATCGCAATCAAAAGAAAAAGCATAAAGGTTGATTTTAGTCCTTTTGTTATCTTACATTATTTTTTAACACTGCATTTTTATTTATTTTTTCTTCAAAAAATCTCTATGAACTAAAACACTAAATAATAAAATAGGAGAAAAGAACTCACGGAACCCCGGGTCGCGACGTCGAGTCCGCTCTCCATCGTCGAATCGAACCCAAAGCGGAGGAGGGTTTTCTTCTCTCATTTTTTAGACGCAGAGGTCGGGGTTTCAAGCGAGGCATAGAGGCCTATCTCCGCAGTCGTCGGCCCCGGAGGTGGTGGTGGTGCTGACGAATCTTTGGAGGAAGACTAATCGCTCGATAGAAGAAAGAGTTGAGAGAAAATAGAGGGAGGCCTTTGAATTTTTTTTCTGAAGCATTGAAAAAATGGTTTCAAAAAAAATTATTTTAATAATAATAGGAAATGGCGTTGTTTAAGGGGGTGTGACCTGTGCGTCAACTCGACCTATGCGCTGGGTCCGCGGGTTTTTGCTCTAAAGGGCAATTTGCGCGCTTGGTCCCTTCCCTCTGCACTGACGTTCGATTGAGCCCTTGTTTTACTTTGTGATTTTGGCCACTTGATTTATTTTTAGTCTCAATTTGGTCCCTAATGAACGATGCGTATCAGGGAAAGGGAGTATTTCCTCACCTGGCCCCTCACCTTTTTACCAGCATCCTATTGGGCCCTAATTCATTTTTTTTAAAATACAGTTCCTTAATTTTATTTTTATTCCGATTCAATCCTTGGACAGTTGGATTTTAATTTTTTTTAACTTAGCATTTATTTATTCATTTTAAATATTATATATATTATTACATGTACGTATTTTTACATATTATTATCTTAAAACCAATCTATTATGTTTTAAATTATTTTGTATATTATTAATTTCATATCATATAGATTTTACTATTCATGTATGTATATATATTTTTGTATATGCTTTAAATCATTTATTTATACACTTATGCATTCTTTTGTATATTATAATTTCATTACTTATATTCGTTTAAATCATTAACATATTATATATGTAACATCCTAAATTTTTGGGCCTATCGTTTAATGGGTGAATATGTGGAATGAGTTAATTTAAGAGTTAGGGCCCAAATTTTAAGTTTTAAGGAGCCCAAATCTTCTAATTTAAGTTAGTTAAATTTTGCATTAGGGATTAGGGAAGTGGGCGATGCAAGGCTATTTTTTGGGAATTTTATTATATTTATTCTATGTGGATAATAAGCGATAAATGCTATTATTTAGGATTTAGTCTTTAAGGATAATAAGCGATAAAGACTATTTTTGAGGAGATAATAGATTAAGATAAGGAAAAGGGATAAGAGCTATCATGTGTGGCAATGTTGGTGAAAATCAATCGATGCTAAAGGGAGGAATCGATTTTCTATATAAAGAGGGAGTGTGCCGAAATTTTGGAAGCCATTCTTTTATTTTATTTTCTCATCTTCTTCCTCTCAAAAGCCGAAAACCACCATTTTCTTCACCCTTTCTTCCTCTCTAAAATTTCTGGTTGGTAGAATCTTTTAACCTCTATTGTTATTTTTCTTCTAATCCCTAAAAGCTGAAATCACATATCTATTATTCTATTCTTCTCCTTAATATTCATTGGCCAAATCTCTCTCAGCCATCTCTTCAATTCTTAAATCTTTTAAAAGTTGACATTCTTAGATCTCACCTCCTGAAGTTGCCGAATTTTCTTCAGTAAAGTCTGCTTGTCTTAATCAAGAAAACAATAGAGGATTCCAACGCTTAGATCTCTAAGTCAAAGATCAGTAACACTCAAGTCGTGTTATTTTCAGGACTATAAGGAGAGGCTTTATTTTCACATCTTTCCGGCTTTTTGAGCAAAGTTGTAGATCGGGATAACAAGGATATCGACTAAGAATATTGGATTTCGCGATATCAGGTGTGTAACTTTCCACACTATCTAGATCTGTTTGTTAAATACATGATTATAAGACTTGTATGTTCTGATAAATGCCGAAATCCCGACATAACGTTTGAAACCCAAAGAGGGTAAAGCAAATCACCAGGTTAGTGATCCCTGTCATTCTAAGTGAATGTTCTGATTAAATGATATATGTATGCCGATTTTCTGTGATTGCATGGGTTGGATTTGATGAAAGGAGGAAGTTATATGTTGTAGCGATTTTTACCGTGATCTGTTGTAGCGGTTTTACCGTGATCTGTTGTAGCGATTTTTACCGTGATCATTGTAGCGGCTTTTGCGTGATCTGTTATGCGGCTTTTACCGTGATTTGTTGTAGCGGCTTTTGCCGTGATCATTGTAGTGGCTACTGACCATGATCGATGATAAGCAAGACGACCGCCATCAAAGCGTGTGGCGTATGGGTTGATTGTAGAAATCCCCAATGGTGTGAATGGTGATGCAGGCGTGTAGCGGATGGAAACCTAGGATTTGGGTTGGGCTTGCATATTATTTTTATTATGTATATTAGTTCGATTATTTTAGTTTTATGGGATAAGGCCCAAATCTAATAGTGCATGAGGGTTGCACACCGAGTCTCATGACTCAACCAATTAATTAACATTTCGGTAGCATTTAGTGCATCGGACCGGCCGGAGAGGAGCGCAAGGTGGCCATGCAAAAGAACATTTGGATTCAAAAAAAGACTCTAGTTATTATTTTATATTCTTATTTAATGGATTTTAAATCTCGTTGTAATAAGGCCATGGGCCACCGGTTTATATTTTGTCTTATTACGGGCTTTTATTACTTTTAGTTATTTAAATTTTATTTTAATTGAACTAAGGCATGTATTTAAATTTGGGTTTTAATTCATAAAGGCATATTTTATTTAAAACTATAAATTATAAATTTTTCCCGAATAAAAGGTTAAACTTTACCAAAATGTTTTTCCGAAAATGCGACATGTTTTACAAAATTTCCTTAGTGACATACCGATCCGGTTGTCGTGTTTGGGCAAGTTTGGGGTGTTACAAATTGGTATCAAAGCCAGTTCAAAACTTCGACTTTGGGGTTTTTGGGCTCAAACGTTTTCTAAAGGTGGGCTTTTGAAACTTGCATGTTTTTTGAAATGATAACTGAGTTTGTTAGCTCGGCATGGCACTGCGTCTCCTACCAAGTCCGCTGTAAGTACTCTAAACCATTGTGTGATATATATATATCCAGGCTTGATGGGATTTATGGGGCGTAGGCTAGTTTAATTGACTTTGATGGACTATAGGCTTAGCTTAAACAACTTCTTAAATTCCATAAGACTTAATTTACCGAAACAAATCCTGTGAACTAGTCACCGAGTTATGGTGTGGCAACAGGCATACGCATGTCTAGGAGTGGATCTGAGGAGAGCTTGGTATTTAAGCAGTCCTCACCTCCTCTTCACTTGGAATCCTACAGTGCGTGGTATTGTTCACCCTAACCATGAGGGCGTGTTGTGTGCCAAAACTTATAATTAAAACCCGAAAGGGACCAGCCACCTATTTTTCTCACAAAATTGCTAAAATATCCTTATTTTGAAAAAAAATACCCATGATTTGCAAATATACCCCGATTTATAAAGCCAACATAATTTTTCCATAGAAAATAAAAACAACAACGACAACAACATCAAAATATCCCTGATTTGTAAAATTATCAAATTACCCTTGATTTGTAAATGACCAAAATACCCCTGATTGGCAAAATTACTGAAATATCCCTAGATTTCAAAATTACTGAAATACCCCCAAATTTTAAAATTATCGAAATACCCTAAATTTGCAAAATTATCGAAATACCTCTAAATTTTTAAAATTACCGAAATACCCCTGAGTTGGAAAATTACCAAAATACCCTTCTTTTGCCAAATCACCTGGAACCTTATTTTGGAAAATTACGAAAATACCCACAGAGTTAAAATTACAAAATACCCTTGGGTAGTGAAATGACGAAAAAAACCCTTAGGTGATGGATGCTACTTGTATGTGGGTGTGTATAAATGTTGAATGTGCATGATTCCTAGAATTAGGAAGACCAAAGCTGTAGATAGGTTCAATTTGAAAAAACCACTCTTAAAACTACTAATCATAAGACTATGCATGGATAATCGGTGGAAGAAAACCAATAATTCATAAAATTTTAATCGGATAAGCGAACCGATAGCATGAGTACAAGGGGACGAGGACGTTCTATATGTGAATACCGGTGCGTACTCTATCATAGTATACTAAGTGTTTATTTTCGCTTTAGAATTAGAGTGCGCAGCGAAAGCATAGTGGTGAGACTTAGGTAGTATGATTTCTAGTTAGTTGGAAATTTCGAGGACGAAATTTCTTTAAGGAGGGTAGAACTATAACATCCTAAATTTTTAGGCCTATGCGTTTAATGGGTGAATATGTGGAATGAGTTAATTTAAGTGTTAGGGGCCCAAATTTTAAGTTTTAAGGAGCCCAAATCTTCCAATTTAAGTTAGTTAAATTTTGCATTAGGGATTAGGGAAGTGGACGGCGCAAGGCTATTTTTTTGGGAATTTTATTATATTTATTCTATGTGGATAATAAGCAGATAAAGGCTATTATTTAGGGATTTAGTCTTTAAGGATAATAAGCGAGATAAAGACTATTTTGAGGAGATAATAGATTAAGATAAGGAAAAGGGATAAGAGCTATCATGTGTGGCAATGTTGGTGAAAATCAATCTCTGCTAAAGGGAGGAATCGATTTTCTATATAAAGAGGGTGTCTTAGAAAATTTGGAAGCCATTCTTTTATTTTCTTTTCTCATCTTCTTCCTCTCAAAAGCCGCAAACCACCATTTTCTTCACCCTTTCTTCCTCTCTAAAATTTCTGGTTGGCCGAATCTTTTAACCTCTATTGTTATTTTTTCTTCTAATCCCTAAAAGTCGAAATCACATCTCTATTATTCTATTCTTCTCCTTAATATTCATTGGCCAAATCTCTCTTAGCCACCTCTTCGATTCTTAAATCTTCTAAAAATTGAAATTCTTAGATCTCACCTCCTGAAGTTGCTGAATTTTCTTGATGAAAATGCCTTGTCTTAGAATCTAAAGAAAACAATAGAGGAGTCCAACGCTTAGATCTATAAGTCAAAGATCAGTAACACTCAAGTCGTGTTATTTTTGGGATTTCAAGGAGAGGCTTTATTTTCACATCTTTCTGGCTTTTTGAGCAAAGTTGTAGATCGGGATAACAAGGATATCGACTAAGAATATTGGATTTTGCGATATTAGGTGTGTAACTTTCCACACCATCTAGATCTGTTTGTTAAATACATGATTATAAGACTTGTTGTTCTGATGAATGCCGAAATCCCGACATAACGTTTGAAACCCAAAGAGGGTAAAGCAAATCACAAGGTTAGCGATCCCTATCATTCTAAGTGAA
This sequence comes from Gossypium rotundifolium, assembly GCA_025506655.1. Lineage (NCBI taxonomy): Eukaryota > Viridiplantae > Streptophyta > Magnoliopsida > Malvales > Malvaceae > Gossypium > Gossypium rotundifolium. The sequence goes on along the minus strand of CP106722.1, from coordinate 6,917,411 downwards.
TGTTCTGATTAAATGATATGTGTATGCCGATTTTTTGTGATTGCATGGGTTGGGTTTGATGAAAGGAGGAAGTTATATGTTGTAGTGATTTTTACCGTGATCTGTTGTAACGGTTTTTACCGTGATCTGTTGTAGCAATTTTACCGTGATCATTGTAGCGGCTTTTGCCGTGATTTGTTGTAGTAAGCTACTGACCATGATCGATGATGAGCAACATGAGCGCCATCAAGGCGTGTAGCGAGTGGGTTGATTGTAGAAATCCCCAATGGTGTGAATGGTTGGACGGGGCGTGTGGCGGATGGAAACCTAGGATTTGGGTTGGGCTTGCATATTATTTTATTATGTATATTAATTACGATTATTTTAGTTTTATGGGGCTAAGGCCCAAATCTAATAGTGCATGAGGGTTGCTGCTTGAGTCTCATGACTCAACCAATTAATTAACATTTCAAGTAGCATTTTGTGCATCGGATGACCGGCCGGAGAGGAGGCTAAGGTGGCCATGCAAAGAACATTTGGATCCACAAAAGACTCTAGTTATTATTTTATATTCTTATTTAATGGATTTTAAATCTCATTGTAATAAGGCCATGGGCTACCGTTTATATTTTGTCTTATTACGGGCTTTTATTACTTTTAGTTATTTAAATTTTTATTTTAATTGAACTAAGGCATGTATTTAAATTTGGGTTATTAATTCATAAAGGCATATTTTATTTAAAACTATAAATTATAAATTTTTCCCGAATAAAAGGTTAAAATTTACCAAAATGTTTTTCTGAAAATGCGACATGTTTTACAAAATTTCCTTAGTGACATACCAGATCCGGTTGTAGTGTTTGGGCCGGGTTTAAGGCATTACAAATTGGTATCAGAGCCCAGTTCAAAACTCAGCTTTGGGGTTTTTTGGGCTCAAAACGTTTTCTAAAGGTGGGCTTTTGAAACTTGCATGTTGTTTTTTTGAAATGATAACAGTTTGCTAGCTCGGCATGGCACTGCGTCTCCTACCAAGTCCGCGAGTAAGTACTCTAAACCATTGTGTGATATATATATCCGGGCTTGATGGGATTTATGGGACGTGAAGCTAGTTTAATTAGACTTTGATGGACTATAGGCTTAGCTTAAACAACTTCTTAAATTCCATAAGACTTAATTTATCAAACAAATCCGTGAACTAGTCGTAGGAGTTAGGGTGTGGCAATAGGCATACGCATGTCTAGGAGTGGATACAGGGAGAGCTTGGTATTTAAGCAGTCCTCACCTCCTCTTCACTGGAATCCTACATGGTGCGTAGTGGTCGTTCACCCTAACCATGGGGCGTGTTGACGAGCCAAAACTTATAATTAAAACCCGAAAGGGACCAAACCACTGTTTTTCTCACAAAATTGCTAAAATATCCTTATTTTGAAAAACAAAATACCCATGATTTGCAAATATACCCGATTTACAAAGTCAACATAATTTTTCCATAGAAAACAAAAAAACAACAACAACAAACATCAAAATATCCACGATTTGTAGAATTACCAAATTACCCTTGATTTGTAAATGACCAAAATACCCACCGTGGTAAAATTATGAAATATCCTAGATTTCAAAATTACTGAAATACCCTCAGATTTCAAAATTATCGAAATACCCTGAATTTACAAAATTATCGAAATACCTCTGAATTTTTGAAATTACCAAAATACCCTCGAGTTGGAAAATTACCAAAATACCCTTATTTCGCCAAATCACCAGGAACGTTATTTTGAAAAATTACGAAAATACCCCTGTAGGTTAAAATTATGAAAATACCCTTGGGTAGTGAAATGACAAAAAAAAAAAAACCCTTAGGTGATGGATGCTACTTGTATGTGAGTGTGTATGAATGTTGAATGTGCATGATTCCTAGAATTAGGAAGACTGAAAACTGTAGATAGGTTCGAATTCGAAACAAACCACTCTTAAAACTACTAATCATAAGACTGTCTGTGGATAATCAGTGGAAGAAAACCAATAATTCATAAAATTTTTAATCAGATAAACGTGAACCGATAGCATGAGTACAAGGGGACGAGGACGCTCTATATGTGAATACCGGTGCATACTCTATCATAGTATACTAAGTATTTATTTTGGCTTTAGGATTAGAGTGCACAGGGAAAGCATAGTGGTGAGACTTAGGTAGTATGATTTCTAGTTAGTTGGAAATTTCGAGGACGAAATTTCTTTAAGGAGGGTAGAACTATAACATCCTAAATTTTTGAGCCTATGCGTTTAATGGGTGAATATGTGGAATGAGTTAATTTAAGTGTTAGGGGCCCAAATTTTAAGTTTTAAGGAGCCCAAATCTTCTAATTTAAGTTAGTTAAATTTTGCATTAGGGATTAGGGAAGTGGACGGCGCAAGGCTATTTTTTTGGGAATTTTATTATATTTATTCTATGTGGATAATAAGCAGATAAAGGCTATTATTTAGGGATTTAGTCTTTAAGGATAATAAGCGGTAAAGACTATTTTGAGGAGATAATAGATTAAGATAAGGAAAAGGGATAAGAGCTATCATGTGTGGCAATATTGGTGAAAATCAATCTCTGCTAAAGGAGGAATCGATTTTCTATATAAAGAGGGTGTCTTAAAATTTTGGAAGCCATTCTTTTATTTTATTTTCTCATCTTCTTCCTCTCAAAAGCGAAAACCACCATGTTCTTCACCACTTTCTTCCTCTCTAAAATTTCTGGTTGGTGAATCTTTTAACCTTTATTGTTATTTTTCTTCTAATCCCTAAAAGCGAAATCACATCTCTATTATTCTATTCTTCTCCTTAATATTCATTGGCCAAATCTCTCTTAGCCATCTCTTCAATTCTTAAATCTTCTAAAATCAAAATTCTTAGATCTCACCTCCGAAGTTGCGAATTTTCTTGATAAAAGTGCGCTTGTGGTGAATCAAGAAAACAATAGAGAGTCCAACGCTTAGATCTCTAAGTCAAAGTCAGTAACACTCAAGTCGTGTTATTTTCGGGATTTCAATGAGAGGCTTTATTTTCACATCTTTTCGGCTTTTTGAGCAAAGTTGTAGATCGGGATAACAAGGATATCGACTAAGAATATTGGATTTCGCGATATCAGGTGTGTAACTTTCCACACCATCTAGATCTGTTTGTTAAATACAAGATTATATGACTTGTATGTTCTGATAAATGCCGAAATCCCGACATAACGTTTGAAACCCAAAGAGGGTAAAGCAAATCACCAGGTTAGTGATCCCTGTCATTCTAAGTGAATGTTCTGATTAAATGATATGTGTATGCTAATTTTCTGTGATTGCATGGGTTGGGTTTGATGAAAGGAGGAAGTTATATGTTGTAGCAATTTTACCGTGATCATTGTAGCGATTTTACCGTGATCATTGTAGCGGCTTTTGCCGTGATCTATTGTAGTGGCTACTGACCATGATCGATGATGAGCAGACGACCGCCATCAAGGCGATATAGCGGTGTGGGTTGATTGTAGAAATCCCCAATGGTGTGAATGGTGATGCAGGCGTGTAGCGGATGGAAACCTAGGATTTGGGTTGGGCTTGAATATTATTTTATTATGTATATTAATTCGATTATTTTAGTTTTATGGGGCTAAGGCCCAAATATAATAGTGCATGAGGTTGCACACCGAGTCTCGCGACTCAACCAATTAATTAACATTTCAAGTAGCATTTAGTGCATCTGACCGGGTGGAGAGGAGCCTTGAGGTGGCCATGCAAAGAACATTTGGATCCAAAAAAGACTCTAGTTATTATTTTATATCCTTATTTAATGGATTTTAAATCTCATTGTAATAAGGCCATGGGCCACCAGTTTATATTTTGTCTTATTACGGGCTTTTATTACTTTTAGTTATTTAAATTTTATTTTAATTGAACTAAGGCATGTATTTAAATTTGGGTTTTAATTCATAAAGGCATATTTTATTTAAAACTATAAATTATAATTTTTCCGAATAAAAGGTTAAACTTTACCAAAATATTTTTTAAAATGCGACATGTTTTACAAAATTTCCTTAGTGACATACCGAGATCCGATTGTAGTGTTTGGGCGGGTTTGGGGTGTTACAAATTGGTATCGAACCCGGTTCAAAACTTCGACTTTGGGGTTTTTGGGCTCAAAACGTTTTTCTAAAGGTGGGCTTTTGAAACTTGCATGTTGTTTTTTTTGAAATGATAACAGGTTTGTTAGCTCGACATGGCACCTGCGTCTCCGGCCCAAGTCCGCCAGGTAAGTACTCTAAACCATTGTATGATATATATATCTGGGCTTGATGGGATTTATGGGACATAGGCTAGTTTAATTAGACTTTGATGGACTATAGGCTTAGCTTAAACAACTTCTTAAATTCCATAAGACTTAATTTACCGAAACAAATCCTGTGAACTAGTCGCCGAGTTAGGGTGTTGCAACAGCATACGCATGTCAGGAGTGGATCAGGGAGAGCTTGGTATTTAAGCAGTCCTCACCTCCTCTTCACTGGAATCCTACAGTGCGTGGTATTTGTTCACCTAACCATGAGGACGTGTTGATGTGCCAAAACTTATAATTAAAACCCGAAAGGACCAAACACTGTTTTATCACAAAATTGCTAAAATATCCTTATTTTGAAAAAAAAATACCCATGATTTGCAAATACATCCCGATTTACAAAGTCAACATAATTTTTCCATAGAAAACAAAAACAACAACAACAACAACAACAACATCAAAATATCCCTGATTTATAAAATTACCAAATTACCCTTGATTTGTAAATGACCAAAATACCCCTGATTGGCAAAATTACTGAAATATCCCTAGATTTCAAAATTACTGAAATACCCCCAGATTTCAAAATTACCGAAATCCCCGAATTTGCAAAATTACTGAATACCTCTGAATTTTTTGTAATTATCGAAATACCCCTGAGTTGGAAAATTACCAAAATACCCTTATTTCGCCAAATCACCCGAAACCTTATTTTGGAAAATTACGAAAATACCCATGTAGGTTAAAATTATGAAAATACCCTTGGGTAGTGAAATGACGAAAAAAAACCCTTAGGTGATGGATGCTACAACATATAACTTCCTCCTTTCATCAAACCCAACCCATGCAATCACAGAAAATCGGCATACACATATCATTTAATCAGAACATTCACTTAGAATGACAGGGATCACTAACCTGGTGATTTGCTTTACCCTCTTTGGGTTTTATCCGTGCCATTTTCATGCATTTTTATATAAAATAATACTAAAGTAGAGGGGTATTTGAAAAGTTCCTTTGAAAAGGAGGTTTTTAGCCTCTGGCTGCTATTCGTGGAGGCGCGCAAGGCAAGCGATGCAAAAAATCGAGGCTCCAGAAATCAAAACGCAGACGAGAGGGGAAAGGACTTCAGAGAGTTTTAATTTTTTTTTTTTAAAAACTATTTTACAAATGATTTTTTAGTCGAATTTTTATTTATATAACAGTTTAAAAACGACGCCGTTTTGGCTTAATTTGATAAGCACAAAACGAAGTTGTTTAGGCAAAGGATCCGCGCGTTGATCTAGAGACCCGAACAAGATCCGGGTGTTTTCAGAAAATGGGAAATTTATACATTTAGTCATTCCGTAATTTCATAGTTTTCAATTTCGTTTAATTCAGACTGTTATTCTTTATTAAATTAGCTTTAAAATTCCTATTTTGTTTCAATCTGATCCTCGAACCATTTAATGGTAAAATAATTGGAATGATGTTGTTTTAAAAAGAGGCTTAATTGCCATATTAGTCCCTTGGATTTAATGCGTGTTTTAATTTAGTCCTTTTGTATCTGTTTATTTTTTTTAACCCTGTTTTTCTTTGTTTTATTTTTTTATCCTTTTATTTTATTATTTTGATATTGTATTAAATTATTTTATTATATTAAATTGTCTAGATGATTTTATTTATTATTTATATATTAATATATTAATAGTATAAAATATATTTATTTTATGTATTAAATGATTATTATTTATTATCTTTATTTAGCTCAAAATTATTTTCATTACATATTATTTTTATATATTAATTACTATATTATATGTTTTAAAATTTTTATATTACATTTTATTATATTATATCATATATTATTTTTTAAAAATTTTATAAAACTTATTTATATTTTATAACATGTTTCACATATATTATTTACATTATATTTTTTGAAAATATCTTTATTCAAAATTATTATATATATTATTATATATTATCTTTTATATGTATTAAATTATATATTTATTATAATATGTATTTAGTATTTTTATTGTTTTATATATATTGCTTTATATATTTTATTTGTCCATGCAATGCCCTTTTATTTATTTATTATTTTATGATTACTATAAGCGTAGTTATTTTAGTTGTATTTTGTATTGTCCATATTAAATGCTAATGTATTATAATTTTTTAATATTTGTGTACGATAGTTTATAAATGCAATATTGTCACATGGATTATTGTTCAAAATAAAATACATTTTTGCAAGCTTACTATATTTTAAAATAAGGCAATGTTTTGTATTTAGAAATTTAGGAAATAGTACCCTAACGTGCTAGGTTGCGATTTTCTGTTTGGCTAAATAATTAAATATCCTTTTAACAAGTTTTGTAAATCATGAGATGTTTTTTTAGTTACGAGGGTTTAAAAATATCTTGTCCTAACGTGCTGGATGTGATGTTTATATTCTTTCGGAACAAAGAAATCTCAAGTTTTAAATAATAAAAAAAACCTATTCTTGGGAATTCAAAACGTTGTGTCCTAACTTACTGGATATGATGTTTTGTGTCTCGAGGTAGGGGTTTTCTAAAATAAAGACGTGCCTAGTTTCGAAGTCATGAGATGCTATATCCTAACTTGCTGGGTATGGTGTTTTATTTCTTTGAAATAAGTAAGTTTGTTTTTTTTTTCTTTCTTCAAATAAAAGGACCATTTTCTAAAATTTTTCAAAGTTTGAACATTAGGACATGAGGTTATCAATTCAGTACCAAATTTTGGGCGTTACGAGGATGCTTACCCTTCCTCGTACGTAATCGACTCATGAACCCGTTTTCTTGTATTTCGTAGACCAAAATCAATGTTTTGAAATAAAACGCTTTATAAGGTGATCCAATCACACCTAAGTAAAAAAGATTGGTGGCGACTCCATTTCAGTTTTTGAAAGTCAATCCCCGTTTTTCAAAACTTATTAAAAGTGGTTTCGACAGCTTGGCGACTCCACTGGGGACCAATAAGAGAGTCAAGCCGTAAAATTGATAATTTCATGTCCTTATGTCTAAATTTAAAAATCTGGTTTAAAAATTATGATCCTTTTATTACATGTGGTTTTAATATATATTTCTACATTGCACTACATGACCATTGTTGTCACACCCTTAAGTGGGAGTGAGAAGCTACTCCTTCGTGAGGTTTTCACCTCCGTGTAGGATAGTGAATCGCTTTCGGGATACATCTGTACCTATGTCTTCGTGAGGTTTTCACCTCCGTGCAGCCATAGGGAAATGTATTCCCCTGAACTGAACTAGGTCCATATGAGCCTATAATGGGTGAGGATCGAGGAATTTGCTGGTTTGGGTACCTCAACTTTAGAACTAAACGCATATAGTGAACCCTAAGAGCCCACCTTAGGTAGAACTATGTCAAACCTTAGTGGTCACCCAGATAGGTGTTTGTTTTACTTGCTTTATATTCCATGGTACTAACTTGTTATGTTTTATTCTTTTATGCATATCATTTCATACTTTAAGAGGTATCGATTCACGATCAGTTTCTAAGTTAGAAAACTGGTTATGGAGAACGAATTCCTTGATAAAGTGGAAGACAATGCAATCATTCATGTAACACCCTAAATTAGGGGTTATTTGTAATTTAATTAATTTCCTATGTATGTGCTTGTAGAAATAAATATTTTGATTTCTAAGCATATTTAGGGCCTTGGCATAACCCTGAATTAGTTCAGATTTGGAAGTAAAAATTTCTTCTTAAGGGTTTAAAAGGAAGAAAGCTAGGGGATAGGGGTTAAATAAAATTTTGGGTGAAACGTGACACAAAGAACAGCATGGCTAAGTGGCTTTCATGCGCCACTTAGGTGCCTTGGAGGTGGCGTCAAAGGGGGTCTTGGGTTCGAGACTCGGCAGTAACAAGGGGGAAATATTTTTTCCCTTTTGGACGTTAGGGTCAAGAAGGCTTTAAAGAAATTTCGGGCAAGGTTTGAGCATGAAAGTCGGGCTGGTGGAGTGGCTTGGGGCGCCACTTAAGGGCCTCGATTTAAGGTCTCGGGTTTGAGACATAAAGGACGCAAGGGGAGTTTTATTTTTTTGGCTTTGGCGTTAAAAGGAAAAAGGGCCTGGTATGAAGGCTTTATAAATAAATGATGAGGATAATTGACATGAAAGTCAATTGGGAGAGTTAGTGCAGGGCACTTAAAGGGGTGTAATTTGTTGCCTCCACCAGGTCTTGGTTTCGAACCCAAGAAGTAGCACTTTGGTTTATTTTTTTCTCTTCTCTTTTTGCTACTGGCGTGAAGGAGGGGGTGTTGGCAGCATATTGGACTCTTAATTGGTAAGAGATAAAGATTAATATTTTTGCATATAATCGGCTGGAAGGGGGAGCTATTAGTGTTTTAATAGCTATTAAATTGTTGAAGGAGATTAGGAGAATAAATGTAAGATAAGTCTTGCATTATTTCTTTGATAATGGAAAGCTGAAATTATCAGCATAAGGGGGAGAAGTTGGCCGAATGAAGGACTCTTCAAGGCCATCCATATTCGGTTTTGGGCAGCAAAGAAGTGCCAAAAATTCTGCACATTGTTCTTGTCTTTCTCTCCATTTAGTTGCTGCCATATTTCCTTAGCCTCTCTTGCCAAATTCTTCCAAAAGTTCTCTTCTTCTTTTTCTTCTACTAAGCGAAACTACCACCACTTCCCTACATCTTTTCTTTTCTTTTCTTTCCTAGTAGCCAACCTACCTCCTTTTCTTCTCAAAATTCCAGCCTTCAAACTTGAGTTAGCGAATATCTTCCATTCCCTTTTGCCTAATCTTTCCTCCTTCATTAGAGTTACTTTGGCCAAATAAGCAAGGGAACACAAGTTTCTTTTTGGGATTCTCTTTCAAACATTAGTAAGAGGAAAGCATTCGGGATTTATTTTTCCAAAGGTGAGTTGGTAAGCACATTCGGCCAAGGGCCCTTGATAAAAGTTTATTGTTTAGATGCCGAACTAATGTGTGTGCCATGGATTTAGGGGCTAATTAAGGCTTCGGGATTTGTTTGGAAATCAAATCTATTCAAGGTAAGTCCGCAAAGAGCCCTTGGTATGAATTTGGTTTGGCCGAATAGGCCTTTGATACTAACAGTGATGAATGGCCGAATATAGGGTCAAGATCTAGCGTTGTAGATCGGATCTTCGGGATCTAGGAATTTCGGTAGTGCCGGGTGTGTAAGAACTCACTACACATTTTATTAATTTACATGACTTTATTGTTTGCCTTTAATCTTTTTGGTTGTGATTAGCTTGTGGCATAATCATGGTTTCCGGGTAAGTCCCCTAACTTGTGATCTTTGATATATGTTTTTGCATGCCATCACATGCTGTTAAATGCCATGCCTAGATACATGATTAAATGATATGTTGCACATAAAGTATGATGATGGTGGGATTGATGAGAGGAGGGGGATGATTTTATGGACTGTCGCCAGTGGTTTTGACCACACGATGGGTTGGCCCCATCGATTATTTGTGACCTATGGTCATCGGTGGTTTTGACCACAAGATGGGTCGACCCCATCGATTATTTGTGACCTATGGTCATCGATGGTTTTGACCACATCGATTGATTATTTGTGACTAAGTCCCGGTGGTTTGGTACCACCGTGGTTTTGACCACACTTGATTATTTGTGACCTATGGTCATCGGTGGTTTTGACCACACGATGGGTTGGCCCCATCATTTAATTTGTGACTTTAAGTCATCGGTGGTTTTGACCACACGGGGTAGTATGGATGGTCGGGTTGGGTTGCATATTTGCATGTTAATTAATATCTTGTGTATGAGTGCTTTTCCCGGGTGGGGATTTACACATGAGTCTTGGTGACTCACCCTTTCCTTAACATTTTGCGAGATGAGTAGATCGCGGAGATGGAGCCGGAGAGGACTCGGCGGCCATGCTTGTCGTTGGAGTTATTTTTACGTTGCTTTAGTAAAATTATTAATTTCTAAGTTTTTATTTTGGGATTGTAATAAGGCCGCTATTCATTATGTGGATGTTATTTTTATTTTACTTATGTTATGTTACAAAATGGATTTTTTTAAATATTAAATGAACCTGTTAAAAGTGATTTTTCAAACTTAATAAACTTCTACGGGTTTTTAAAAGATGTTACCATCGGGTAACAAACTATACCAAGTCAATTATAACCCTGATTTATTAAATGTTACATGATCAGGTGTTTTCAAAGGATTTATCAACCCAACTGTATTTATAAAAAAGCCCAACTGAGTTTTCAAACACCCTTTTTACACCCTAGCCAAATTTTATCAAATTTTCACCAAACTTTCAAATTGACTCAAATTATTTTTACCCAGTAACATACCAGATCCGGTCAGGACTCGTGGGCCGGGTTTGGGGTGTTACAATTCACATATAGCAAAGGCAATTAAAGAAAGAAGGGTATAGATTCATTTTAGCAAGAAGGAAATGGGGCAGTGCTAGAATCTCTGCCACCTGTGCCTCCTGATGTTGTTCTGATCAAAGCAGAATCGGATGCGAAGAAGATTGTACGACACCCTATGGCAAGGCGTGGTGTTGGAACTAAAGGGCAGAAGGTAACTATGCTCTCCAATCACTTCAAAGTGAGCATGAGGAATACGGATGGACACTTCTACCATTACAACGTTTCTTTTTCATATGAAGATGGTCACTTTTTGGATGGTAAGGATATTGGAAGGAAAGTGATTGACAGAGTGCATGAAACCTACAGGAATGATTTGGATGGAAAGAATTTTGCCTATGATGGTAAAAAAGATTTTTTTACTATAGGTCCGCTACCAAACTTCTTAGCTTCTCGTTGTGATCCAAACAACATTGCAAGGGATTTGATTCATTGTGGAGAAATGAAAGGAATTCGTATTGATCCCCCATTTGATATATTCAATGAGATGAACTAGAATAGACACATTTCACCTATCGTTAGAGTTGAAAAAATGTTTGAACAGATGCAATCTAAACTTCCTGGAACTCCGTAGTTCTTTCTTTGTCTACTCCGTGATAGGAAAAACTCTGATCTTTATGGACTATGGAAGTAGAAGAATCTTTCTGGATATGACATTGTGACTTAGTGTGTGGCACCAACTAGGATGTATGATCAATACTTTACAAATCTTCTTCTGAAGATCAATGTTAAGCTTGACGGTCTCTTCATCACTATCAAAGCCATAATTTCGCGATTGAGTTAAAGTCAAGCTTGAAAGGTAAGTTAGAAGCCGCATTGCATAGTTGTGAACTTCAGATCGAGCTTTTTGAAACAAGAGAAAGGCATTGGAAGGAAGAGCTTCATCATTTCCATGACCAAGTTAAAAGTCGGGATTACCTCATGGGTGAAGCGATAATTTAGATTCGAGAGGTAGCTAATCATCTACAGACTTTAGCATCACAGGCTGATCCGTCAAGCATGAAGTATGAGTTACAGTCCGATCGTAGTCGAGAGCTAGCTTCATTGCTTTAGGATTTAGGGCAAAAGCATATAGTATTCCGTTTTATGTAAAGGATTTTGTTTTCTAATAAAATTTTCTAAAATAAAGTTGAATCAGAATCGATGCCTCTTTACATTCATGCATTTGCATTATATTGCATCATTTGTATTAGACTTTACAAAAGGACCCTAATTAGGTAAAAATCTTTCAGTTAACTTGGAAAACATAGAGCAAAGGTTGGAGAGAATAGAACAAATGCAAATACAGATGTAGGGGCAATTGACTGAGATTCAACAAGAAATGCGAGAATTTCAAAGGAATATGATAGGCCAGCTAACCCAGTTACTAGCTAAAGGACTTGAAAAAAAGAGGCCTAGTAGCCAACAATGTGGATGATGATGAAGACATCATTTATTCCCGATAGGTGTCCCGACTCAACCAGACGCGCATTTTCATAGGGTACCTATCATTATTAAACCCCAAGGTCAAACTGATACTTCGACTATATTGAATTCCCCAATGGGTTCAGGTCTTAACCTGGATGATGGTCAAGCTAAACCGATTGTACTACTGAAACTCTGAAGAAGAAAGAAAAGAAAGTGAATGGTACGAGTAAGTATAGCAAAGGCCATTCAAAACTAATTACAATAAGCCAGCCAAGGACGATAATTACCAGCCATAGAGTTTCCCCAGTGCAAGAACCCAATTCAAGATCGAACATAGAGAAACCTCAGTTCGCACCCATTCCAGTCACATATGGTGAGTTGTACCGAATTCTGTTTGATGCACATGTCATATCCCCTTTTTATATAGAACCAATACGGCCCCTATACCCCAAATGGTACGACGTAAATGGCCAATGTGAATAGCATAGAGGAATCATAGGACATTCAATCGAGAACTACTTCGCTTTTAAAAAGATGATTGAAAGATTAGTCAGATTGGGTGTTGTAAAATTCGATGATCCCTCTGGTGCAGAAAATTCGTTACCCAACTTTTCTTTTAAAGGGGTAAACATTGTGAGTTCCACAATAGATAGGGGTAGGGATCCAAGAATGCATCGAGCTCAGGGTCCTTGTACAAGGCTTGATTAAGAAGATCAAGGACCCAATGGGAATGTTGAGGAATCTAAGCATTAATGACATATTCAAAGAGAAAATCGAAATAAAAGTTTCCAAAGCCCTTACATACTTTGGAAGATTTTAAACAATGGAATTGTGGAAGGAATCCTTGTATATTTTAGATTAATCTAGAGAAATATTTAGAACATTCTTGTTGCTTTAAGCCTAGAGGCAATAAGAACCCTTTTGTGAAATAGGCTTGTGTTTGAACTTTTATTTCAATAAAATGCATCTTTTTGAATACATATTATTAATTTTTTTACATTTCATATTGTACATTCTTTTTTTTTTTTTTAAATATTCTTTCATGACCATACTAATAATCATCCTTAGAATCATTTATTCTTTGGATTTCTTACCATTGTACATAGGTACCCAGATATCAATGACATGAGTGACGTTGTTACTGATTTCCTTTTTGAATAAGATATGGGTCTAGTGGATCTAAGGACTTCGAAGATAACAGAGATTGTAACCTATCTTCAAATTTGTTAAGAATGGTGAAACAAGATGAAAAATAGACCTTACTCTACAAATAGTCATTGGATATTGCGAGCCTAAGAAAGGAATGAAGATTGTAGCCTAGCTCATCACAGAAATGAGACGAGACATTATTGAGTTATCTTCAAGAATTCAAATATGTTTCTTCATGATCATATCAGGACATGCCTGGGCTACTAAGATGCGGGCTAAACAAGAGGGTGGGGCACTGTTGATCCACCATGGAAGGGGATTGCATCAGTTATACCGCAAATACTGAATTGAAGAAGACAAGATTCATATGCCTACTCCAGTTCTTCACAAAGTTTCCATATGTGGGGCATGGATGTGATGGGGCCAATCTCATCAAAAGCTTTTAGCCAATATCGACTCATAGGCATAGTCATCGCTTACTTCATTGAGAGAGTGGAAGTAGCTTCATATGCCAATCTTACAAGGTCGAAGTCATCAAATTCATAAAAGGGGAAAGATCAGATACTAGCAGAATGCCATAAAGGATCGCGTTTAAGTAACTGTACAAAGTCAAAGTTTACAGTTTGTCCAAAGATCAGGCAGCATATCACAGTGCAACAAAAGTTGCCAAAAAAATGAAAATTGGCTAAGACTTGTAAAGATTGGCATAAGAAGCTATCATTACTCTCTATGATTATCGAACGTTGGCCCAAAAACCTTTCGTTGGGCAACATCTTACCTATTGGTTTATGGAATTGAAGCATTTTCCTAACTGAACCTAGTTGAAGAAAAGGTTAAAGTTATCCAAGCTTATGACAAAGAATTTCGTCTTAGAGAAGTCCACATGAAAACCTGATGTTGAAAAAAACCTTTCTTCTATAAAACGATTTTAGAGGAAAGTAGATGCCAAAGAAGACCTGTTCTAGAGGAGCATTGATATTGACCAAGACGGGTGGCGAAGACTTGTTTAATCTGGTAACTTCAGGTTTAGTCAAGAGATATTTTACCTGAAAGAGGAAAGATCAAGGTAAAACTCGTAAAGGGCGCTTTGAAATAAAAAAAAAAAGAGAAAAAAAGAACATAAAAAGGAGAGGCCAAGGCGAAAACCCGCAAAGGGTGCTTTGAGACTAATGGGGTTTTGAGCTGAAAACCCGAAAAAAGGCGGCTCAATTTTTTATCAAAAGTGGGGCATACGGTAGTCTTGCTACATTTGAATTAACAATGAGGAAATATGTTACGTCTTGGGCCATCAACAAAGTACTCCGGATCCCCTAAACATATATTGAGCTTAAAATGGTCCTCAAGAAGTTGGAACAAAGAAGCTCATACTGTGATATCTGGGGCACCTAGTTTCCCATCTTACCCATTTTAAGTTTATCTTTGCTTACTTTATTCTTTTTAAGATACACCAATCAATTTTCATTTATTGCCTTGGTTATCTTTGATTAGCTTATTTGCTTCGAGCTATACTCCTGATTAATTTCTTTCATGTTCATTGTTGTGATCATTTTTCAAGCATTTTATTGAAATAACGATTAATGGACTAATAACATTTTCATAAAAGGAGTTTCATTTATTACTCTGGAAGCTTCTAAATAATATAAGGAATCTGAAACATGACTATTGTTTAGAACTCACCAAGCCTAAGGACTGGAAACATTGAAAAATGATTATCTCTTCAAATTCTTATTGGATAAGACAATTTCATTGGTGACACCATATCGGCAAATGACGAACAAGGTCAATCCAAGTGTAAAAAGGGATCATTGTCGGGATACCCTGCATCCATTCAGACACATACATCTAGTCATTACACCCAGAGATGGTGTAATAGATTGAAAGTGATACAAGTTCTGTACCTCTGAGGGGTAACAAAATATGGAAGAAACCAAATGTTATTCTCCTAAAGTTACAGTGGGAGATACCAACTTCATGTCCCAAGGTTCAAGTGGAAAGGACTTAGAATTAGCATGGGGAAAATTATTTTGAGCAGAACATACTTCATAAGGAACGAAGAGGAAACTTTGACAGATAAATGAGTGATGACACTTTAAATAGGAAGCATTCTCATAACATTTTGCATTGCATGTCTAATTAGGAGCTTTTGGTACATTTCGATCAAGGCATCCTAATTATTAGACATAAGAATATACCTATTCTACAGGTTATGTAGCAAAGTCGAAGATAGCAGTCTGGTATCCCTGAGTTTGTAGGGAGCAGATTGAATAAAGTAAATTTGGCAATTCTTGAAGTTGCAGGAAGTAGATAAAGACATCAGTCTGGCGATCCCTGAGTTTGTAGGGAGCAGATTAAAGAAAGCATATTTGGCAATTCCTGAAGTTGCAGGAAGTAGATCGAAGACATCAGTCTGGCGATCCCTGAGTTTGTAGGGAGCAGATTGAAGATAGCATATCTGGCAATTCCTGAGTTTGCAGGAAGCAGATCGAAGACATCAGTCTGGCGATCTCTGAGTTTGTAGAGAGCAGATTGAAGATAGTAGACCTGGCATTTCCTAAGTTTGCAAGCAGATCGAAGACATCAGTCTGGCAATTCTTGAGCTTGCAGGGAGCAAATTGAAGATAGCATGTCTGGCAATTCCTGAGTTTACAGGAAACAGATCGAATATATCAGTCTGGCAATCCCTGAGCTTGCAGGGAGCAGATTGAAGATAGCAGATCTGGTAATTCCTGAGTTTGCAAGAAATAGATCAAAGACATCAGTTTGGCAATCCCTGAGTTTGCAGGGAGCAGATTGAAGATAGCAGATCTTGCAATTCCTGAGTTTGCAGGAAGCAGATCGAAGACATCAGTCTGGCAATCCCTGAGTTTGCAGGGAGCAGATTGAAGATAGAAGGTCTGGCAATTCCTAAGTTTGCAGGAAGTAGATCAATGACATCAGTCTAGCAATCCCTGAGCTTGCAAAGAGTAGATTAGAGATAGCAGATTTGGCAATTCCTAAAGTTGCAGGAAGCAGATCGAAGACATCAGTCTAGCAATCCCTGAGTTTGCAGGGAGCAGATTGAAGATAGCAAATTTGGCAATCCTTGAGGTTGCAGGAAGCAGATCAAGGACATTAGTCTGGCAATACCTGAAATTACATGGAGCAAACTAAAATAGCAGATCTGGCATTCTTGAAATTGTAAGAAGCAGATCGAAAACATCAGATCTTGTCTCCCTGAGTTTGCAGTGGAGAAGATCAAAAGATAGTAGATACTACCTTCATGAAGTTGCAGTGAAACAGATTGAAGCTATCAAACTTACTGAAATCAAGATGAAGTTCCAGTACCCCTGAAGATATAGTTCGGATTGGAAACCATTTAAAGTCAAAGTTCGGCCAAGACCGGGCAAAATTGGTCCTTTTATAGTCTTTACTCTATTCTCGTTACATGACAATGAGCAAAGAGGGGCAGCTGTAAGTACCTAATTTTGCCCGGCCTATGAAAACCAAAATAAAAATAAAAAATAATAAAATGTCCATGAACAGTCCATTTACAATTACAAAGCCCAAAACCAAATACTACCCAGCCACCCAACACTTAAACCCATAACCCAAACCTGACCCGAAACCCATTACACCCTTAGCCAACTTAGCATATGTAATCTACCCAGACCCCATTAGCCCAAAGTTTATTCGGCCCAAAAGGGCCCAAACACTAAACATCCTCAGTGGCCTAGGGTTTTAGGAAACCCTAGGCGCCGTAAGCAGGAACTCAGCCTTTTGTGCCACAACCAGATCCTCGTATCCGTGCCTTCAATCGCGTCGTAGTCACCACCAGGATCCTCGCTCAACCTGCAAAAGGAAGCAAATCACAGCAAAGAGGGCGAAACAGTGGCGAAAGTAGAAATTTTTGTTTCCTTGTTCTTCATTTTTCGGGTTCTAAAAACCTTAGAACAAACATGTAAACAGGGGGAATATAGAGAGAAATAGAAAAGATACTAAAACACAGAAATACAATACACAGTTTTTTTATTTTTACAAAGGTAACTTATTATTTTATTCGTGCCATTTTCATGCATTTTTATATAAAATAATACTAAAGTAGAGGGGTATTCGAAAAGTACCTTTGAAAAGGAGGTTTTTAGCCTCTGGCTACTATTCGTGGATGCGCGTAAGGCGAGCGATGCAAAAACCCGAGGCTCCAGAAATCAAAACGCAGACGAGAGGGGAAGGGACTTTAGAGAGTTTTAATTTTTTTTTTAAAACTGTTTTACAAATGATTTTTTTAGTCAAATTTTTATTTATATAACAGTTTAAAAACGACGCCGTTTTAGCTTAATTTGATAAGCACAAAACGACGTCGTTTAGGGCAAATGATTCCGCGCATTGACCCGAAGACCCGAACAGGATCTGCGTGTTTTCAGAAAATGAGAAATTTATACATTTAGTCCTTCCGTAATTTCATAGTTTTCAATTTCGTTTAATTCATACTTTTATTCTTTATTAAATTAGCTTTGAAATTCCTATTTTGTTTCAATCTGATCCTCGAACCATTTAAAGGTAAAATAATCGGAACGACGCCGTTTTAAAAAGAGGCTTAATTTCCATATTAGTCCCCGGGATTTAATGCGTGTTTTAATTCAGTCCTTTTGTATCTTTTTATTTTTTTAACCCTATTTTTCTTTGTTTTATTTTTTTATCCTTTTATTTTATTATTTTGATATTGTATTAAATTATTTTATTATATTAAATTGTCTAGATGATTTTCTTTATTATTTATATATTAATATATTAATAGTATTAAATATATATATATATATATATATTTTATGTATTAAATGATTATTATTTATTATCTTTATTTAGCTCAAAATTATTTTCATTACATATTATTTTTATATATTAATTACTATATTATATGTTTTTAAATTTTTTATATTACATAGTATTATATTATATCATATATTATTTTTAAAAAATTTATAAAATTTATTTATATTTTATAACATGTTTCACATATATTATTTACATTATATTTTTTGAAAATATCTTTAATCAAAATTATTATATATATTATTATATATTATCTTTTATATGTATTAAATTATATATTTATTATAATATGTATTTAGTATTTTTATTGTTTTATATATATTGCTTTATATATTTTATTTGTCCATACAATGCCCTTTTATTTATTTATTATTTTATGATTACTATAGTGTAGTTATTTTAGTTGTATTTTATATTGTCTATATTAAATGCTAATGTATTATAATTGTTTTTAATATTTGTGTACGATAGTTTATAAATGCAATATTGTCACATGGATTATTGTTCAAAATAAAAATACATTTTTTGCAAGCTTACTATATTTTAAAATAAGGCAATGTTTTGTATTTAGAAATTCGGGAAATAGTGCCCTAACGTGTTAGGTTGCGATTTTCTGTTTGGCTAAATAACTAAATATCCTTTTAACAAGTTTTGTAAATCATGAGATGTTTTTTAGTTACGAGGGTTTAAAAATATCATGCCCTAACGTGCTGGATGTGATGTTTATATTCTTTCGAAACAAAGAAATCTCAAGTTTTAAATATAAAAAAACATATTCTTGGGAATTCAAAACGTTGTGTCCTAACTTCCTGGATATGATGTTTTGTGTCTCGAGGTAGGGATTTTCTAAAATAAAGACATGCCTAGTTTCGAAGTCATGAGATGCTATATCCTAACTTACTAGGTATGGTGTTTTATTTCTTTGAAATAGGTAAGTTATTTTTTTCTTCAAATAAAAGGACCATTTTCTAAAATTTTTCAAAGTTTAAACATTAGGACATGAGGTTATCAATTCAGTACCAAATTTTGGGCCTTATGAGGGTGCTAACCCTTCCTCATACGTAACCGACTCGCGAACCCATTTTCTTGTATTTCGTGGACCAAAATCAATGTTTTGAAATAAAATATTTTATAAGGTGATCCAGTCACACCTAAGTAAAAAGGATTGGTGGCGACTCCATTTCAGTTTTTTAAAGTCGATCCCCATTTTTTCAAAACTTATTAAAAATGGTTTTGACAACTATGATATATAATGAAATGATGAATTGCTTGTTGAATTGGAAATGATGAAATGTAATTTGGATTTTATAATGGAATTGGAAATCTGGTTACCCTATTAATTGTTCGGGCAGAGTCGAGTTGAGTATGGGTTGTTTAGAGTACATGTCAATGAATGTTGGGCACAAAATTTATTTCGGTTATACCAATGAGCTCTGAACGCAATCTATTTATTTTGGATTTTACTGATGATGCACTAGGTGTCAAATTTTGTGTTGGTTGGATTCATGTATTTGTTTGAGTCCGAGTCAAGTTAATAGGGATATAAAATGTAATGTTGATAACGGTATATAAATTGAATTGATGTTAAAAGAAGAGTTATAATATATGAATTTCAATAGTACACGAAAGATCATACGATCTGAATACACAAGTCTAGAGCACTAGGCGTAATATATTCTTAGTTTAGTTAATTAAACATGTATAAGATGAATTATATGGTATAAATGGTATAGTTAGCATGTTACATTGTAGTTGGTATGAATGACATTTTAATTAAATGCTCATAATATGTGGTCAAAACCACTGATGACCATAGGTCACAAATAATCTGATGGGGCCAACCCATCTTGTGGTCAAAACCATCGACGATCCATAAAATCACCCCCCTCCTCTCATTAATCCCACCATCATCATGCTTACATATCAATATCATAAATCATGCATTTAACAGCATATGATGGCAACTCAGTCATATTTTATAACGAAATAACAGATCACAAGTTAGGGGACTTACCCGGAAACCATGATTATGCCACAAGCACTATCACAATGATAAAAACAACAATATAGTCATGTAAACTAATAAAGTGTGTAGTGAGTTTTTACACACCTATTTACTAGCAAATCCCGAATATACGAGCGGAATCCCGAGATGTTGGTTCCTCCTACAATCGGCCAACACATGATTAGGGGCTTTGGCCTATTCGGCCAAACTAAAAGAATTACCAAAAGCTCTTGCGGCACTTACCTTAAACGAATTTGATTTCCAAACAAATCCCGAAGCCTTAATTAGCACCTAAATCCATGGCACACATTAGTTTCGGCAATTAAGCGATAAACTTTTCAACATATGGCCCTTGGCCGAATGATGTATCCCACATACCAAACTTACCCTAAATCCCGAAAGACCTCTCAATCGGTTATGGCCTCCCTACAATCAGTTTAAACAAGTTAATAAGAATCATAGGCCATTCGGCCATAACCATAGATCCAAAAAAAAAAATATTATTCGGCCATGCCCACATACCTCTTACTAAGCGGTTGAAAAGAAACCGAAAAGAAACTTGTGTTCCTTGCTATTCGCCAAAGTAACTCTTAATGAAGGAGGAAGGATTTGGCAAAGACCTTAGTTAGGGAGGAAAGGAGATTGCCAAGTAAATCTCAATAAGAGAAGAAAGAAAGAGAGTGAAAGGGTTCGGCTACTAGGGAAAGAAAAGAAGAAGGAATTTTGAAGAATTTTGCCTTCTATGGTCGAGAGAATTCTAAGAAACAATCAAGAGGGAAAAGAAAGAAATCTTTGAAGAATTTTGGCACCCCTTGCTTTATCAAAACCAAATGGGGATAGCCTTAATGAGTCCTTCATTCGGCCAACTCCCCTCCTATTGTGATAATCTTAACTTTTAAATTATCATCCATATTTATCTACCATTTATCCCTTAATCCCCTCTTTAACAAATTAAATGTAAATAAACTACTAACACATTCCCTTCCAGCCGAAAATATGCAAAAGTTTAGGCTTAATCTCATCCCGAATATACTTTACGACCCCTTTGAGGCTGTTGGTTATCCCTTCTGTTCGGTGCCCGATCCTGACCCTCAGATCTCAGTCTAGCTACTTTCTTCGGACAGTCTCTAACTCGATGCTCCATAGACCCACATTCGAAGCATCCCCGATTACCATTCCAACACTCCCCCTTGTGAGACTTGCCACACCGAGCACACCGTGGCGGCCATTGAGGATTGGTAGCAGCAGCAGGCCTAGCAGCTTGATCCAACCCACCAAACCTTGTCCTCTTCTGCTGATTACCCAAAAACTTTAAAGGTTCGGAGCTCCTCTTATTCCAATTTCTATCTTAATTTCGTCTAACCGACTGTCTTACCCCTTCAGCAACCTTCGATTTCTCCACTAAGACCGCGAACTCCCATTCACATTCTATGGGCTATCATCATTCTCACCATCATCTCTCGGCCGTCCTCGAATCTAACACAGCGCTCATGCTTGGTACCCACAATACCACGAGCATATCTACTCAACCGGAGGAACTCGGCCTCATATTCTGCCACCGTCTTATTGCCTTGAACCAGATTCAAGAAAGCCTTCCGCTGTGCATCCACGTAACTAGTTCCGATATATTTCTTCTTATAAGCATCTCTGAAGAATTCCCAGGTTAGATTTTCTGCCACCGTTCTATCCCTTACGGTGAGCCACCACTGATATGACTCATCCCGAAGCAAAGAAATGATACCCTTCAACTTCTCCTCAGCTGTGAAATCCAAGTCACCCATAATCCTTTCAGTGGATTCCAACCAATATTCCGCCGCACTGGGCGCTACTCCAGAAACTCCTCTGAATACTTCGCTCTATTATCCGAGTCGTTCAACCACGATTTACGGGCTCTTGTACCACTTTTGCCTCAAAGAACTCGTTCCAACACTCAGTAGCACCGCCGGATACTACGTCGTTACCACCGGTCGATCTTGGAACTCGGTCTCACCGACAGATCCAGGCATCTCATTTCGGCACCGTGACTGACCTTGCCGGCTCGACAAGGTCATCCTACCCCTACCACTACCCACGCATGACGGACGTCCACGACCTCTTGAACTCATTCTAACGGTTGCATTTATCTGCTTTAAGAATATTATGCATTAGTATTCCACTTAGTTATCCTCAAGAAATTTTATGATAGAAGTTTTAGGAGTGGTTCTTTCAGATCATACATGCACACAGCTTCCCATTCATTCATTCAAAGAGACGTTGTTGATTTCACTGTGATTGTTTTTCTACTACCCAGGGGTATTTCCGCAATTTGTCCTATAGGGGTATTTTTGTAATTTTTCAAAAATAAAAATTTTCGGATGATTTTGTCAAAAAGTATTTTGAAACTCTTAAATTCACGGAATACTTTTAAAAAAAATTTGAATTCCGGGGGTATTTCGGTAATTTTAGACCTCAGGGGTATTTCGATAATTTTCCACAAATCGGGGTGAATTTGTAAAATTTAAAGGCATCAGGGATATTTCAAAAGTTGTAAAACTTTGATGGTTCCTTTTAAGACGTTTTGAAATTTAAGGTTTTTGGGCACTTTTTATGTGATGAAATTTTGATTAAAATCGTGGGTATTTTGGGAATATCATAAATCAAGGTGTTTTAAATTTTACCCCAAGGGTATTTTAGTAATTTCACATAATCGTGGTATTTTCACAAAATGGTTTCAAAAATTGGGTTCTAAGTGATTTCACAAAGAAGGATATTTTGGAAATTTCTATTTGAAAATTTTTCATATGGAGGTATTTTGATAGTTTACAAGCCGGGGTATTTTGGTTATTTTTCAACCTGAGGGTATTTTGGTCATTTTTTAAACAAGGTTTTAATTACTTCAAAAACAAAGCGGCTAGTCCCTTTCGGTTTTAGTTATCGAGTTTAGCTTTGTGAGTGTGTCGTCTCACTAGGATGAACTGTTACTACGCACTGGTAGGATTCAAGTGAGTAGGAGGTGAGTCACTAGGGTGATTAAATACCGTGGCTCCCAGAATCCAATCCTAGACATGCGTATAACGATTGCCACATCCCTTGCTTAGTTACAACTCACAGGGTTGTTTAGGTAATTATTAAATCTTATGCATAGTTGAGGTATGCTAGCCCTAGGGTTCAATAATTTCTATTCTAACAGTCTACGTTCCCAATTTACCCTTCTACCCTTCATCAAATATTCACAAAAATGGATAGAATTACTTACCTGGGCGGATAGGTGCCGGAGACTCGGTGCCATGCTGTTCAAGCCACAAACACTTTCCAAAAATATTTCAATAAGGCCTACTAATAAAAACAAAACATTTTGGGCCTTGGGCCCCCCCACAGCCGAGTTTTGAATCGGGCTCTAATACTAAAAATGTAACACCCCAAACCCGGCCCATGAGTCCTGACCGGATCTGGTATGTCACGGAGTAAAATAATTTGAATCATTTTGAAAGTTTGGTGAAAACTTGATAAAAATTTGGCTAAGGTATGAAAACGGTGTCTGAAAACTCAGTTGGGCTTTTTATAAATATAGTTGGGTTGGTAAATCCTTTGAAAACATTTGATCATGTAAAATTTAAAAAAAATCGTTAAAGTTATCATTGACTTGGTTTATTTTTGTTACCCGATGGTAACGTCTTTAGAAAACCCGTAGAAGTTATTTAGTTGAAAAAGTTGCTTTTAACCGGTCTAATTAATATTTATAAAATTCCATTGGTAATATGACATGAATAAAAAAAAAACAATAAAATAAACATCCAAACAATAATTAGCGGCCTTATTACAACCCAAAATAAAAACTTAGAAAATGAATAATATTAACTTTAATAAAATGAATTTAAATCCATCGATAAGCATGGCCGCCTCGAGTCCTCTCCGACTCCATCTCCGCGTTCTACTCATCTGCAAAATGTTAAGGGAAAGGGGTGAGTCACCAAGACTCAGTGTGTAAATCCCCCACCCGGAAAATACAACTCATACACAATTCATTAATAAACATGCACATGCAACCCAACTAGCCATCCATACTCCTTTTCTACCCGTGTGGTCAAAACCATCGTGGTCAAAACCACCGTGACTAGTGTCACAAATTTAATGATGGGGCCAACCCATCGTGTGGTCAAAACCATCGATGACCATAGGTCACAAATAATCAAGTGTGGTCAAAACCACTTGGTGGTACCAAACCACCGGGACTTAGTCGTAATTTATCAATCGATGTGGTCAAAACCACGATGACCATAGGTCACAAATAATCTGATGGGGCCAACCCATCTTGTGGTCAAAACCAGCGACGACGATCCATAAAATCATCCCCCTCCTCTCACCAATCCCACCATCATCATGCTTACATATCAATATCATAAATCATGCATTTAACAAAGATATGATGGCAACTCACCATATTTTATAACGAAATAACAGATCACAAGTTAGGGGACTTACCCGAAACCATGACTATGCCACAAGCACTATCACAATGATAAAAACAACAATATAGTCATGTAAACTAATAAAGTGTGTAGTGAGTTTTTACACACCTATTTACTAGCAAATCCCGAATATACGAGCGAAATCCCGAGATGTTGGTTCCTCCTACAATCGGCCAACACATGATTAGGGGCTTTGGCCTATTCGGCCAAACTAAAAGAATTACCAAAAGCTCTTGCGGCACTTACCTTAAACGGATTTGATTTCCAAACAAATCCCGAAGTCTTAATTAGCCCCTAAATCCATGGCACACATTAGTTTCGGCAATTAAGCGATAAACTTTTCAACATATGGCCCTTGGCCGAATGATGTATCCCACATACCAAACTTACCCTAAATCCCGAAAGACCTCTCAATCGGTTATGGCCTCCCTACAATCGGTTTAAACAAGTTAATAAGAATCATAGGCCATTCGGCCATAACCATAGATCCAAAAAAAAAATATTATTCGGCCATGCTCACATACCTCTTACTAAATGGTTGAAAAAGAAACCCGAAAAGATACTTGTGTTCCCTTGCTATTTGGCCAAAATAACTCTTAATGAAGGAGGAAGGATTTCGGCAGCACCTGAGTTAGGGAGGAAAGGAGATTCGGCCAAGTAAATCTCAATAGGAGAAGAAAAGAAAGAGAGTGAAAGGGTTCGGCTACTAGGGAAAGAAAAAGAAGAAGGGAATTTTGAAGAATTTTGCCTTCTATGGCTGAGGTGAATTTGACAGCAATCAAGATGGAAAAGAAAGAAATCTTTGAAGAATTCCGGCACCCCTTGCTTTATCAAAACCGAATGGGGATGGCCTTAATGAGTCCTTCATTCGGCCAACTCCCCTCTTATTGTGATAATCTTAACTTTTAAATTATCATGACTTCCTTTCATTTTGTTATTTGAATTATAAAATACCATTGAGCTTTATCGCTCGAACTCGAGTTTTTGCTAACACCCTGCGCCCAAGCCACTCCACCCAATCCGACTTTCATGTTTCCTTACCCAAAAATTTTCTAACGTCCCAAAAAGCCCAAAAGGAAAACACTTCCCTTTATTCTACCGTGACAAGTTAGGTTCAATTCAAGTTTCTCGAGCATCGACTTCATCATCCAGTCAAAAATATAGGTCTTGACTATGTCTGTATACCTTTTTTTTTTTTTTTGTTAGTTAAATGGCATGTACCTAGGTTTGGTCGATTTCGGTACAAGATTATGTTTTATGCCCTTTTGATTTAAAAATTGTATATATGAATTAGGTTAATAGAATGTAGTATGTATATGTGTAACATCCTCGCCCAACCCGATCAACGGGTTCGAGCTACGAAGTGCTATAATCATTGCTGGAGAAACTTTGAATAGTTTCAATTGAAACCATCATTTCACATCATATTTCATGCAATCAACAACAATACAACAATACAACATTGAATATCACGAACATCCTTTTTTGGGTATTATGTAGGCATACAAATGCTTTAAAGTCAACCCAAGATCGAATATAGACCCTTTTGCAACATTCTTAAAATTTCAGATCAAATATAAATCATAAATAAATTCTACAATTATTCAATCATGTCATAAACACTCAAATTAAATGATACACAAATAAATCCAAACCTTGATCGATCTTACAAAAGCTCTTTTGGTGACTCGGGCATGAATTAAGACCAAATTGTAAAGTTTTGAAAGTTGAGCTCGATGTCGTGACATTGCCAAACACAAAGGCACAACATGGCATATCCTTGGCATATTTATTTATATATAATTTTAAACCATTTCACAAGACAACCTATAAGTTAGTACCTCAACATAATAAGATCATGGGATTTAAATTCATATACATGTACAACCAAATTATTTTACACCATACTATTCAACCTTGTTCGATACTAAAACATATCAATGAAATTCACATTCAATCATTTCATTACCATTTAATTTTCATTTTCTATCCAGAAACCTATAGCAATTTAAATCGGATACACGAGACTAATTTACTTCCACAAATTGTATAGCTGGTTTACTTATACAATCTTTATTCGATGCTATTCCCTCAAGTTATTGAGAATTCACAACACAAGATGGATCTCAGTCATCGATAAAGAAATCCTTGACAAACACCCATTTTCTTTTTGAACCTTAATGGCATGTTATTCGTATCCTAATCTTTACTAAGTTCAACTGGCATCATTACTAATTCTATATCTTTAAAAACTCTAAAACTGTATTTTCACTTTTCAAATTTCGAATAACAATCCATATACATTTTTAACCCCATAACATCATCATATACATACTACTCAATCATATATCAGTTTCACATTTAATCATCATCATGTATCGATTCATATTAGTCATTTATTTCATGTTTACGGTTTAGTCCTTTGGATGCCAAAAGACATTATTTACTTAACAATTAGAACAAAAAAGTAAAATAATATAAAACAAACATAACATGAATTAATAAAGTAAGTCATGTATGAACTTACCTGACAAAAACAACAACAAATGAAATCTTGAGGACTAATCTACGAATTTGTCTCTTTTTCAATTATCTTCGAATTGATTCAAATCCGGTCTATAATAAACTATTTCAATTTATCAATTCTAAACATATTATAAAAGTCTATTATAAACATATATCAATTCAATTTCATTTTTTAGATTCCCCTAAAATTGTTCATTTTATTCAATTTAGTCCTTAAAATTGGAATTGCCATAACTTCCAAATTTGAGCTTCAATTTCGAAAAAGATCTCAATTGCATCCTTCTACAACCCTCTAATATCTGTATTAATAGAAATTTCATACAAGTTTTAAAATATTTACACTTTAGTCCCTATGTTCAAAACTAACAATTTTCACTTTACAAATTAGTGTTTTTTTTTTTTTTTTCATTTCTAAGCTTAAAATCTAGCAATTTAGTACCAAAAGATTCAAGATTCAACAATAGAAACTTTTGGAAACTTTAAAATTTTCACAAATTAATCCTTGGGCTAGCTACATCAATCTTTTAGGATCTCAAAAACATAAAAATTACAAGAAACGAGCTTAAATTTGCTTACCAAATTGAGAGACGGATGCTTGAAGCTCAAACCCTTATTTTTATTCTTTTCTTTCGTGAAGATGGTGAATGAAAGAAGGAAAATGGTCTTCAAACTTTTAATTTTTATGATATAATACTTATTATAATCTTTTTATTATGATTTTATTATAATTTAATATAATTTACTAAAGAAAATCATATTTTACCGTCCACTACTATTGAAGATGGCCTAATTACCACTTTGACCATTTGTATAATATTATTTAACCCTTTTAACAAATAAAATCAATAATGATTAACTTTTTTACTTTTACAATTTAATCCTTGTACCTTAATTAGTAATTAATTCGAAAAATTATTTATTTAAAATTCTATTCATCTATATAATAACTTCATTAATATTTAATAAAAAATTTACGGACTCTGTTCGCTAAAACAAAGTCTCGATACCTCATTTTTTGACACCACTAACTTTAAGGTCACTACACTTGTACCTTACTTAACTATTCATTCAATAAAATTACTGGACCAAAAATCAATTTAACGCTATAATAAATTCGTAAATATTAATTAATAATATTTATGGACTCGATCATCGGAGAATGAGATTTCAAAATTACCGTTTTCGACACCACTAAAAATCATATTGTTACAATATGAGTTTAAAATGTTGTTTGAAATGCATTAAAAATCAATAATTATTTACAACTTAGATTAATGAATGTGTTTGAAGGTTTTGAAAGTAAGATACTAATTAGATAAGTTTCAAGTGTTATGTCATATATATATATATCTTATAAGGAAGAATTGCAGGTTTTGTGCACATTAATTTTGTAGAAATAGTATGTGACGTAAATTGTATTGAAAGAATGATCTATAATATCACGAATTTAATCATTAAATAGAACAAATCAACTATGATTGATCATAGTTATTCCAACAACGAATGTGACATCTCGAATTTAATCATTAAATAGAACAAATCAACTATGATTGACTTGGTGACCGAATCGACTTGGTACCGAATCGAGTATTACATACAAATTATAGATATAAATATTTATTTAATTTTAGTTATTTTTATTTTTATTTTATCAATTCAACTAATAAATTATACATTAAGTTATATCTTAAATAACTAACAATTGAATAAATCAAATACGTAAAATTAGATAGAGTAATCCATCTAAAATATATACAAACATTAAAAATTTTAACTTGATGAAAGTATTCATTCACATTCAATAAAGCGCTAATTTTATTATTTAAATAATTTTAATATGAATAAAATTAATTATATTTTAAAATTTTAAAAAAATTTATCAATATATTAAAATCATTTTATATTTATTTTTAAAATTTTTATTAAAGGTAAAAAATCATCAATAGAGATATAGGAAAAAAAACTATATTATTCCAATAAAAAAACTAATAGTTAATTAAAATAACTATTTTATATTTATATAAAAAATCTAGATAAAAAAGTAAATATATAAAAGAGAGAAATTGTTATAGATCTATTTACTAGTATTTATATATTATATAATATATAAAACTAAATTTAATATACCTTTTGTCCCTTTATTAAATTTAATATAACTAGAATATAGATTTACATTAAATAAGAAATAATTTAAATTTTATAAATAAATTAGTATTTTTACAAAACATCTAAATTACTTTTATCAAGTTTTAAGGTTTAAATTATCCTTATTGGTTTTTATACAACTTAAAATACCCTTATTAAATTTTGATATTACTTAAAATACCCTATTAACTTCTAAATGCTCCCTAAAGAGCTGATTTTTATAAAACATAGATTTCTAACCTATAATCAATGGCATTTATTAATTGTATTTGTGAAAAATATAACGTCGGTAATGATAATATATTACAAAGAAAAGAGAAATAAAAATTTAAAGAACACACAGATTTTACGTGGAAACCCTTTTGAAAAAAAACCACAGGTAGAGGAGAAGAAAATTCACTATGTTGAATTCGAATCCATTGCAAGTGAAATAGACTATGTCTATTTATAGGCTTGTAAAGTCATATTCTAATAGGAGTGCAGTAAGATTGAAACACCTTATTCTAGTCAATATCAAATATATAGAGTTTAATAAGGTTTAAAAAACCTTATTTAAAATAAAATAAAAGAAGTGTAGTTCTATAGGGATTCTTCTTTTATTTTATTTTACCATTTTATTTTATTTAAATAAGGATTCGGGTCACTTAATTCTAACAATCTCCACCTTGACACGAATTCTCAATAAACAAGTTCTTCATCGCGAACTCTCAACGAACAAGTTCTCCATCTTTTCCATAAAACCCCTTAAGGGTTTAACTTCAATAATGAACACCAACCAAGTCTAAGCAATGCTCAAACTTGGTTATAGGAAGTGACTTAGTCATCATATCTGCAGGTGATCGTGTCTGTCGAGTCTTAAAAATTTATAAAAAGAATGATCGAACCTGAAAACTAACTAAGACAACGATGGAGGCAAGCGCACCTATCGAACAGTAGTATAGCTAGCGGCAGACCGGATTGTCGAACCCAAAGGAACCAAAAGTACTAATATTAACTCTCTTTCTATTATTTAGCCTACGAATTAAGAGAATTTTTTATCTAATCTAAAATTAACTAATCAACTAAGCTAAAGGTGTTAAAACAAAGAAGAAATTGGGGAAGGACTTGAGGGAAAACCGATTGATTTAGACAATACCTGAGGAAGAATCCACCTAGACTTCACATGTTATCTAACTCGAACTGCATTTATTTATTCACTTGACTTGATCCGTAGGATTCCCTAATTTATATTAATACCTCTATCGAGGCTACTAACGTCTAACCCTAGGTTAATTAATTGAAATATCTTTCTAATTAAAACCCCTAGAATTGCATTAACTTGATCTTTGGACTCCCATATTAGGTTTGACCCTAATCCGGCAGATTTTTGTCACCCTATCTCTAGGCGCGCGAGCAACTCCACTTAACTATGCTAGATCTACTCTTAGACAAGGTCTCTTCCTCTTCTTCCTAAGCACATCACACTTGAATCAATATCCCAGAAATACCAAAACAAGAATTAAGAACACATAGTTAAGAACAAATCAAGTATTTATCATACAGTTCAGATAGCAATAACAAGATCCGTATTAGGTCTCATCCCCCTCAAGTATCTGAGGGTTTAGTTCATAATTGTAAAAGAAAACATCTCAGAAGAAAAGATAAAACAAAACATAAGAAAACCCTAAAACCCCCTAAAGGAATTGAAGAAGAGATCCTTCGTCTTGAGCATGATTCTAGCTTCTTGAAATGAATCAACTGGCTTTCTTCGAGTAAATCCCTGAATTTAACTACTTCGGCTCGGCTCTTTGGCCTAGTTGAACACCCCCTTAAAAGTTGGCCTCTAGGGTCTTTAGATAGGCTTTTGAAATATGTTTCTTTGCCTCTAAGTACCCTAACCCAAATAGAATTCTTCTTATCTGCGGCAGAGACACGCCCATGGAACACGCCCATGTAAATCGTGGCCAGGCCGTGTTCGGGTCTATTGATGAGGCACGACCATGTTTTTCGGGGTCCAGGCCGTGGTTGACTCTTCTTACGAGGCACGGCCATGCGGTCTTGGGTCCAGACCGTGTGGATTTCATGCTTTGGCCCATTTTCTCCATTTTTGACCTGTTTCTCGTTCTTTTCATCCTCCGGTACTTTACTGAGTATAAAACATGAAAACAAAGGATTAGGAGCACCTATTTCCATAATTAAAGGGATAAATCATTCAAAAACATGCTAAATATGGGATTAAAATATGTTCATATTATGGTTTATCAAATACCCCCACACTTAAGCTTTTGCTTGTCCTCAAGCAAAATTCTCAACTCACAATTAAAACGAACTTCTTTAATTCATAATATTCATCAATAATGTCTCATCATAATTCATAGATAATTTATACATGGATAATTCAACTCAAAGATTCCTAAAGATTCAAACAATCAAAGTCATGAGTTTGTAGCACGAAAAAGATAGGTGATTCCCCTTTACCTAAATAATCACATTTAATTCAAAATCAAAAAAGTTGACATCTTCACTAAAGATTCACTCAAATCACTCAAGGTGTTTAAGGTTCAAAATTAAGCTCTCAAAAGTCGAACATGAAAAGTTATTACCATAGGCTTGCTTGAAAATCAAATCTCCACCACTGTAAAATGAGATAATACACAAATCAAAAGGTCTTTAAAAGGGTTGTAACGGGGCTTGGGTTCAAGGTGTGGATAAAGGCTAAATTAGAAGGGTTAGAATCGAGATTGAATTGAAAATCACCTAACTAGAAAAATGACTAGTAACCTGAATAATTACATCAATTGAAAACTTGTAATACTAATAATACAAGCTTCTTCTTCAAGATGTTGAAATTAAGCGTATAGGCTCGTTTAATCACATAACTAATAATGAATATTTATATATATATATATATATTAATAAAAATAAACATAAGATAAAACTTTAACAACTGAAATAAGATGATTAGGCAACTGATCAAAACAAGTCTCGATAGAAGGGTGGTAAAAAGGAATGGTGATAACAAATTCGAAATGGGTTTCGGGTTAATATTAGTGGGTTGAGTCAATAAAAAGGGTTGTTAGGATCAAAGGGGTTCACTAGGGGTCAATTATGAGGGTAGGCTTTTAGTGGAGTAAGTGGGTTAAATCCTAGGTGCCTTAATCATCTTTGTATATCAAATCAATAGTATGGTCTCGACATGTATAATCGAAGCAAGTTCTAGAATAACAAATCAATGTTGACACACTCATAATCAATAAAGTGAGCATGAAAAGAATGTATGCTCTAAAAGGCTCAAAATCTCACAAAAATTATGGGTATTTTGATGTCAACCTTGTAAATTTCAAACTTCAAGGTAAAATTTAGATTCAGGTAGACAATCTAGCAAAATTTTAATTTTTGAAAATAGACCCATCATGCTTGATTCTCTAGTATCTTAAAGTTTAAATCATCATTGTACAATTATCAATGACTTAATGTAAAACCTATCAATAAAAATCATGAATTAATAGGAATTTCATTCTAATTAGTGATATGAGAAAATTACTTTAAGATAGAATATCATTCAGGGATTTGGGAATAATGCAAAAAGTTAGGCACTTTTTTCTAATAAACTTTCACCCTCCACACTTAAGATGTACTTTGCCCTCAATGTACAAAGATAGATAATAATCATAAAATAAGAAAATCAAAAGAGAGGGTGAGAGGTGAAACTTTCTGAATTTTTGGATGAGATTCTTGGAGGATGATTAATGATGATGACTTAAACAAAAGTGAGTGTGGTGGTGAAAACTCCTAATGATGTTTTCCATTCTCGAGTGGCACATTGAACCTTTAAACTGCGAAGTCATCAGTTAAATTTTTAGGGGGTACTAATTAATTGATGTTGTTAGGGATTTTCGATAGTTAGATAGCCAGTTATAAAAAGAATAAAATTGTAATAATAAGAGTTTTAAACAAAAAAGAATAAAAAGCTTAAATAGATAAATAAAATAAAATAAAGTGAAATGAAAAAAATAAAACAAAAATAAGATAATAAGAAGTTCCTCAAAAGTCCTCGTCGTCGGCTGGATCGGTAGGTGGAGGCGGTGGTGATCTGTGGAAGTGATGACAAATCTGCTGAAGAGTTGCCTCAATGCCATCGAATCGTCTAGCGGTGTCATTGAATTGTTGGGTACAATACTGCTCGAACTGAGTAAGCCGTCCAGAAATGTCCGAAAGTGAAGTAGCCGCATGAGATGTGCGATGGCTCGGTGGTGGCTCCTCATGTGGGTATGGGACATTATCAATAATGTCCTCAAGATCCTCCTTCTCGTAGTAGGAGCTAGTCGATATTGGGAGGATCGATCCCACGTTGTCATTGGAGCATCCTCATGTGTAGCATTGTCTGGATGCCCTGTGGAGACATCTATCCTATCAGTGTGAGTGAGAGACCTGAGCGGCAGTGTTGAGGAGCTCGAAATGTCGAGCCAATCGTGTGATGTACGGGCCCATTGATATAACCCCCTCCTGTGTTGCTCGGTTTGGTGTTGGATGGCACGGGCTATGAAATATGCTAGGTCGAAAACTTGTTTGTTTTCCATGCACCAAAGGAAATAAGAGTCATGAGTGTTGATGATGCCGGTGCTCTCTTGCCTTCCTGTCAATGTGTGAGCTAGTATGGCGTGTAAGTATCGTAGAGATGGGGCTAGAGTTGTTGCTTTCGAGCGGCTAGGGTCGTATGAGTTTGAACTGGGGCTATATTAAACCAACTACTCGTCGGAGGGTTGTGAAGGTGGCGATAGAGCTCTGAGAGATCATGTTCCTCCATAAATTCCTTATTGTAGAGTCCCAATGCGGCTCCGAATTGTGGTACATCCAGTTCTCTCATGATGCCTCCGAGACGGAACGGATTGTACCGGGGTCATCGTAGTTTGTTATTACCGTCTGGAGGTGGAACGTGGAGTAGAATTCCAGAGTAAGCTCTAGATATGTGGGCTCGATGATTGTGAAGAATTGGTCCCATGGATCCATGCTTAAGAGAGCTTGTACATCGTCGGCTAATCGGACCTGCTCTAAAGCGGCCCACTCAATGCACCTCCCTGTGCTGAGGGGTCGTGCGCGGAGCATCCTGTAGAGGTCTTCCTGGGGTCCTTGCGAGAATTGCAAGAACAGATGTGTAGTTCAACGGATGCGCTGACCGATGATGAGCCGGGTCCCTTTTATTTTTTAGAACTAGGGATCACGATTTTTTTCCTCGAGATGACGACATTTTGTTCCTGAAAATAACATATATTTATCGATTCAAGTATCATTTTCAGCCATATTGCACAATCTTTAAGAGCTCAAAAATATCATGTATAAAACAAATATCATAATAATGATAAACTCATAATTTGTTTAGTCACTAATTGCTATTAGTAAACAATGAACTAAATAAAATAAAACTAATATTAAGAAATAAACATGAACTAATTATGAAATAAAATTAAGTGATAAATAGTTTAAAAGGGGGGAACGTAAAGAGGAGAGGTGACCGGTGGAGTTCTTGGAGAGGAGTGGCACTGGTTGGTCGGCGCACGAGCATTGGAGGGTGCTACACGGGAGTCGCTGGTGTGTTGGCACGGGCATGGGCTCGATTCTATGTGTATTATGAAGGGGAAAGGAGGTAAGGAACGGAGTGAGTCAAGCGGGGTCAAAGTTGCTGGTGGCCGGACTTGATTTGAGATTTTAGGGGGGAGTGGCTACGGTTTTTTTGGAAAAATTTTGGGGGCAATGTTCGACCGTTTGCTGCTTTAAATAGGGGTGGGGGCACGGTTAGGGGCCACGCCCATGTTCCCATTTCTTTAGCCCGTGTTTTTTTGTGAATTCAAATTTAAGTGCGTTTGTGATGTTTTCTACGCCCGTGTTATCTGGGCGTGCCTGGCCTTGTTCGCTTCTCCCACGCCCGTGTTCATGGTCCTACTCCCGTGCCCATAAGTCAGTGTCGTCCATAGTCTCGAGGCACGGGCGTTTCAAATGCTCGTGTCGTTTACTCAGGATTGACCACGGGTTGGAGGAAAAGGCGTGTCTTAAGCCCGTGTCCTTTAATCAATTTCATCCATGGTCATGTCACATGGCCACGCCTGTTCAAGGTCATGTGGTATGGAAACCTGCACTATACTGGATGGGTTAATTTGTAGTTAGGTGTTAGAAATCGAAAATATAATGTTAGTGCTCGGGTTGCCTCCCGAGAAGCGCTCGTTTAGAGTCTTAAGCTAGACTTACTCTATTTTTATTTCTAAATGAGGGTTCACGGAGCTGAAGCTCCTCTCTTATATCCCTAAAATTGTTTTCAGTATCAATTTTCAGTCGCTGACCATTTACCTTGAATTTGCCACGAGTTGGATGGGTTACTTCGATTGTGCCGTAAGGGAAAATAGTTTTTATTACGAATGGACCTGACCATCTTGATTTCAGCTTTCTAGGGAGCAATTTTAACCTTGAATTGTATAGCAGAACTAAATCCCCTACTTCGAATTACTTTGGTTATTTTAAGCGAGCATCATGGCGGTGCTTTGTTGCCTCCTTATATAGTCGTGAGTTCTCATAGGCATTAGCTCGCCATTCATCAAGCTCGTTCAACTGCACCATCCTTTTTTCACCTGTAGTTTTAATATCGTAATTTAGAAATTTTATAGCCCAAAAAGCTTTGTGCTCCAACTCAAATGGTAGATGACAACTCTTTCCATAAACAAGTTTGTATGGGAATGTTCCTATAGGAGTTTTAAAAGTTGTTCTATAGGCCCATAAAGCATCGTCTACTTTTAATGCCCAATCTTTCCTTTTTGATTCCACTGTTTTCTCTCAAATACGCTTAAGTTCTCGAATTACTACTTCCACTTGTCCACTGGTTTGAGGATGATAAGGGTAGCTATCCTGTGGCATATTTCATATTTCTTTAGGACTTTATCAAATTGAGTATTGCAAAAGTGAGTACCCCTATCACTAATATTGCTCTAAGTGTTTCAAATCGAGAGAAGAGTTTCTTTAGAAACCTTACTACTACTCTAGCATCGTTAGTAGGTAAAGCTTGGGCTTCCACCCATTTTGACATATTAGCAACTGCTACTAAAATGTATTTATTTCCAAATGAACTAGGGAATGGATCCATAAAATCAATACCCCATACGTCGAAAATTTCACATGATAGTATATATGTTTGAGGCATTTCATCGCGTTTAGAGATATTACCTGTTCTCTGGCATTTATCGCATGAAGCAACATACCTGTTGGCATCTTTAAATAGAGTTGGCTAATAAAAACTTGATTCGAGTGTTTTGTGTGCTGTCTTAATCCCACTGTAATGTCCTCTTGAAGGTCCTGAATGGCAATGCTCTAGGATTTTGCTCGCTTCTTCTTTTGTAACACACCTTCGAATCACTTGATCTGCACATGCGGAAAAGAAAAGGATCTTCCCAGAAATAGTTTTTCACATCAGCAAAGAACCGCTTCTTTTAATGATGTGTTAACTTTTTTGGTAAGACGTTAGCAGCTAAGTAATTTGTAATATCTGCAAACCAAGGTACCTCAGAGTTGGTTATCGAAAAGAATTTTTCTTCAGGAAATGAGTCGTTTATCTCACTTTCGCCGAGTTCTTTGATATGCGAGTTTTCAAGTCTAGAAAGATGGTCTATTGCGAGATTTTCGGCTCCTTTCTTATCTTGAATTTCCAAGTAAAATTCCTGTAAGAGTATAATCCATCTTATAAGTCGAGGTTTTACATCAGGTTTAGTTAAAAGATAGCGAAGAGCTGAATGGTCATTGTAGACGACAACTTTAGATAGGATCAAATATTGTCTAAATTTATCAAATGCAAAGACTACAGCTAGCAATTCTTTTTCTATGGTTGTGTAATTTTCTTGTGCGACCGTTAATGTCTTACTAGCATAGTAAATTGGCTGGAAGTGCTTGTTTCTTCGCTGTCCCAAAACTGCACCTACTGCAAAATCACTCGCATCACACATTAGTTCAAAGGGTAAGTTCCAATCAGGAGCAATTATAATTGGGGCATTTATTAATTTATCTTTGAGGATATTAAATGCGTCTAAACATTCCTGATCAAAATTGAAAGGTACTTCTTTTTCTAGTAGTTTCGTTAAAGGTTTAGCTATTTTAGAGAAATCTTTAATGAATCTTTTATAAAATCCAACATGTCCTAAAAAACTTCTAATAGCTTTAACTAAACTAGGAGGATATAATTTTTCATTGTTTTCAACCTTTGCTTTATCTACCTCAATCCCTTTACTAGAAATTTTATGTCCTAACACAATCCTCTCTCGAACCATAAAGTGACACTTTTTTCAATTTAAAACAAGGTTTGTTTCCTCACATCTTATTAGTACTCGTTTTAAATTTTTAAGGAAAAGATGGAAACAATTACCAAATATTGAAAAGTCGTCCATAAAGACCTCCATAATGTCTTCCACAAGTTCATCAAATATGGCTAGCATGCAGCACTGAAAAGTAGCAGGAGCATTACATAATCTAAAAGGCATTCTACGATAAGCAAACGTACCATATGGACATGTAAATGTAGTTTTCTCTTGATCCTCAGGGGCTATTAGGATTTGGAAATAGCCGGAAAGCCCGTCCAGGAAACAATAGTACATGTGCCCGATAATATTTCTAACATCTGATCAATAAAGGGTAAAGGAAAGTGATCTTTTCTGGTTACGTCATTCAACTTCCTATAGTCAATATAGACTCTCCATCCTATGACTGTTCTTGTAGGAATCAATTCATTCTGGTCATTTGCTACAACAGTCATGCCTCCTTCCTTCGGAATGACCTGCACAAAACTTACCTAAGTGCTGTCAGAAATAGGATAAATTATTCTAGCATCTAGAAGTTTAATTACCTCAGCTTTAACAACTTTTTTCACGTTGGGATTCAATCCTCTCTGAGGTTGCACGCATGGTTTATACTCCTTTTCCATTAGAATTTTGTGGGTACAAAATGATGGGTTTATACCCTTAATGTTAGAAATTTTCCAAGCTATGACCCTTTTATGTTCCCTTAGTACTTCTAGCAACTCATATTTCTCTTTGGATTTAAGTTCCGAAGAGATGATCACTAGTAGTGTAGAATTATCCCAGAAATGCATATTCTAAGTGTTTTGGTAACTATTTTAATTCTAATTTGGGTGGCTCATCAATAGAGGGTTTTTGTTTTAGTTGGTCATTAATTTCAATGCCCTCTTCTTTCGTTTGTCTAGGGGGAAATGTGTCAGGATCTGATTCGTCGATATCATCATCTACCCCCTCACCTTGAGTAAGACACAGTTCCAACGTGTCGTTATGTATGATTTCCTGTAAAGAATCTTGAATAGAATGATCAATGGCATCAATAAAATAACAGGAATCATCTTGTTCTCTAGATATCGCATAGCATCGTAAATTTAAAAATAATTTCTTCATCGCCTACCCTTAGTGCAAGTTTACCATCGCCTATATCAATAACAGCCCTAGCAGTGGCTAAAAAGGGGCGTCCCAAAATTAAAGGTACCGCAACGTTTTCATCCATGTCAAGCACAACAAAATCAATAGGGAATATAAATTTATCAACTTTTACCAGAATATCTTTGATAATTCCCCTAGGATATTTAATAGATCTGTCAGCTAACTAAATACTCATCCTAGTGGGTCTAGGTTCCCTGAGACCAAGTTGCTTAAACATTTTATAAGGCATTAAATTAATTCTGGCA
This sequence comes from Gossypium rotundifolium, assembly GCA_025506655.1. Classification (NCBI taxonomy): domain Eukaryota; kingdom Viridiplantae; phylum Streptophyta; class Magnoliopsida; order Malvales; family Malvaceae; genus Gossypium; species Gossypium rotundifolium. The sequence goes on along the minus strand of CP106722.1, from coordinate 6,878,522 downwards.
CCTAGATCAGCTAATGCTTTCTATATGGTTAAACTACCGATTAAACAGGGAATAGTGAAACTTCCTGGATCTTTCAATTTGGTTGGTAGCTTGTTTTGGAGGATGGCTGAACATTCTTCATTAAGTTCCACTATTGATATCTCTTCAAACTTTCATTTATTTGTTAGAAGTTCTTTTAGAAATTTTGCGTATGTCGGCATCTGCGAAATAGCTTCAACAAAAGGTAAGTTGATATGTAATTGTTTAAAGAGTTCAAGAAATTTACCATATTGTGCATCTAAGCGGTCTTTCCTCAATTTTGCTGGATATGGGATTGATGGTTTACATTCTTCACATACTGGTGTTACATTCTCAACTTCCTCGTCCTTTGCCTTATCAGTTTCATATGGTACCTTCTTCTTTGTTTCAACCAACTCTTTTCCACTCCTTAGTGTAACTCCCCGCACATGCTCTTTTTGATTAGTTAAACTTTCTAGTCGCCTATCAGAAACTAACTTAGTTAGTTGTCCAATTTGATCCTTAAGCCCTTGGATTGATGCTTGCTGATTAGTCAATATCGTTTCAGTATTTTTGCAATGGGTTTATGACAATTCAATAAATTTTGCTAGTGTCTCTTCAAGGTTTGGCTTCCTTTCCTATGGGTAGGGTTGTTGTCCTTGATTGTGGTGGTATCTCTAAGCTGAATTATAAGCACTACTATAAGGGTTATTTTGAGGTCTAAAATTGTTACCCATATAGTGAACTTGCTCGTTTTCAGTTCTCGGGTTGTAAGGTGGATATTCTGTATTGTTCATCCATCCTCCATTCGTATTGTACTGCATAACTAAATGTACCTGCAAATAATCACATAAACCATTAATCTTTTTATGAATCATCTCTACCTGATTTGATAGCATGGTGACTGTGTCGAGGTTGAAAACTCCGGCTGTTTTAGTTGGCCTTGTCTTTGTAACTTGCCACTGATATTTGTTCAGTGACATCTCTTCTATAAATTCATAAGCCACTTTAAGAGTTTTGTTATTAAGGGTTCCGCTGGCTGCTGAGTAAATTAACTACCGGGTTGAGGGGTTCACACCGTTGTAAAAAGTTTGGACCTGTAACCACAAGGGTAAACCATGGTGTGAGCATTTTCTCAACAGATCCTTGTATCTCTCTAATGCATCGTATAATGTTTCTAAATCCATTTGCACAAAAGAAGAGATATCATTCCTTAATTTGGCCATTTTGGCCGGTGGAAAATATTTTAGTAAAAATTTTTTGGTCATTTGGTCCCATGTAGTGATTGATCCTCGTGGAAGAGAATGTAACCACTGTTTGGATTTATTCCTCAAAAAAAAAAGGGAAATAACTGAAGGCGAATGGCATAATCAGAAATGCCATTTATTTTAAAGGTATCACAGAATTCTAGAAAATTAGCTAAATGAGTATTTGGGTCTTCGTCCTGCAAACCATTAAATTGAACAAACTGTTGAATCATTTGTATAGTGTTAGATTTTAATTCAAAATTATTAGCGGCTATAACAGGCCTAAAATACTCGATTCAGCTCCTGTTAAATTAGGTTTAGCATAATCATATATAGTTCGAGGAGCATGATGATCGGCCACCTCCTGAGGTAGTGGATTATTCTTAGCCATCCCTTTGGTTGTATTAGTTTTGTCCTCTTGCTCTTCTTATGTAATCTAAGCCTCACCTTACTTCTCTATGATTTCTGCGTACGGTTCCTTCAATATCACTATCGTAAAATAGTGGTCTTGTAGGGTTCCTTCAAGTCATAAACTAGAGGTACTTGCTAGGAAAAAAAACAGAAAAAGAAAAATAAAATTTAGAAAAGTAAAAATAAAATTTAATTGCAAAAATAAAAATGGCTAAAGTAATAAAAATTTAGTGTTCTTAATATTTCAGTTCCTCAGAAGCGGAGCCAAAAACTTGATCGTGTCTGTAAATTTATAAAAAGAATGATCGAACCTGGAAACTAACTAAGACAACGATGGAGGCAAGCACACCTATCGAACAGTAGTATAGCTAGCAGCAAGATCGGATTGTCGAACCCAAAGGAACCAAAAGTACTAATATTAACTCTCTTTCTATTATTTAGCCTACGAATTAAAGGAATTTTTTATCTAAAGGTGCTAAGAAAAAGAAGAAATTGGGGAAGGACTTGAGGGAAAACCGATTAATTTAGACAATACCTGAGGAAGAATCCACCTAGACTTCACTTGTTATCTAACTCTGAACCAGACGATTTATTCACTTGACTTGATTCGTAGGATTCTCTAATTTATATTAATACCTCTCTCGAGGCTACTAACATCTAACCCTAGGTTGATTAATTGAAATCTCTTTCTAATTAAAACCCCTAGAATTGCATTAACTTGATCTATGACTCCCATATTAGGTTTGACCCTAATATGGTAGATTTTTGTCACCCTATCTCTAGGCGCGCGAGCAACTCTGCTTAACTATACTAGATCTACTCTTAGACAGGGTCTCTTCCTCCTCTGCCTAAGCACATCACACTTGAATCAATTTCCCAGAAATACCAAAACAAGAATTAAGAACACATAGTTAAGAACAAATCAAGTATTTATCATACAGCTCAGATAACAATAATAAGATCCGTCTTAGGTTTCATCCCTCTCAAGTATCTAAGGGTTTAGTTCATAATCGTAAAAGAAAACATCTCAGAAGAAAAGATAAAATAAAACATAAGAAAACCCTAAAACCCCCTAAAGGTATTGAAGGAGAGATCTTCCATCTTGAGTATGATTTCGGCTTCTTGAGATGAATCAACTGGCTTTCTTCGTGTAAATCCTTGAATTTAACTGCTCTGACTCGGCTCTTTGGCCTAGCTAAATGCCCCCTTAAAGGTTGGCCTCTAGGGTCTTTATATAGGCTTTTGGAATATGTTTCTTTGCCTCTAAGTACCCTAATCCGAATAGAATTCTTCTTATATGCGGCAGAGACACGCCCATGGCACACGCCCATGTAAATCGTGGCCAAGTCGTGTTCGGGTCAGTTGATGAGGTATGGTCGTGTTTTTCGGGGTCCAGTCAGTGGTCGACTCTTCTTACGGGGCACGACCTTGCAGTCTTAGGCCCAGGCCGTGTGGATTTCATGCTTTGGCCCATTTTCTCTGTTTTCGGCCCGTTTCTCATTCTTTTCATCCTCCGGTACTCTATTGAGTATGAAACATGAAAACAAAGGATTAAGAGTACCTATTTCCATAATTAAAGGGATAAATCATCCAAAAATATGCTAAATGTGGGATTAAAATATGTTCATATTATGGTTTATCAGTAGGAATTTCATGAGTACTAATTTTGCTCACAACAATATCACCACGAGCAATAATATCACGAACAAAATGATACCGAACATCAATGTGTTTTGTTCTCTCATGAAACGTTTGATCTTTTGTAAGGAAATGTCACTCTAACTATCACAAAATAATGTGCTGATTTGAAGGTCTTCATTGAGCTCACTAAAGAGTCCCTTCAACAAAATAGCTTCTTTACAAGCCTCAGTAATCGACATGTATTCAACTTCAGTGGTAGACAAAGCGACTGTAGTTTGCAAAGTAGCTTTCCAACTAATTGCACAACCTCCAATTGTAAAGACATAACCAGTGAGAGATCTTCTTCTACCAAGGTCTCCAGAAAAATCAGCATCAACATACCCAATGACTCCATCTTTAGTTCTTCCAAACTGTAAGCAAATGTCAGTAGTACCTCGTAAGTATCTTAAAATACACTGAACTGCTTTCTAATGTTCTTTACTGAGATTCGCTGTGTATCTGCTAACTGCACTAACTGCATATGATAAATCTGGACGTGAGCAAACCATAGCATACATGAGAGATCCCATTGCACTAGAGTATGGAACATGTGACATGTACTCAATCTCATCATCTGATTGTGAAGTCAAAGCGATGAAAGTCTGAAATGGGCTGCCAAAGGAGTACTAATAGGCTTAGCACTCTGCATATTGAACCTGCAAAGAACTTTCTCAATGTACCCCTTCTGACTTAGGTACAATTACTCGCTTTTCTATCTCTAAGAATCTCCATACCAAGTATCTTCTTTGCTGGTCCCAAATCTTTCATCTCAAATTCTTCACTTGGTTGGGCTTTGACCTTTCTTATCTCTCCTTTATCTTTTGCTGCAATCAACATGTCATCAACATAAAGAAGTAGATACACAAAAGAACCATCACTGTTTTTCTTAAAGTAAACACAGCTGTCAAAACTACTTCTTTTAAAATCATGAAAAGTCATAAAGGAATCAAACCTCTTGTACCACTATCTTGGTGACTGTTTCAAACCGTAAAGGGACTTTTTCAGCAAGCAAACATAGTCCTCTTTTTACGAGATCAGAACCCTCTGGTTGTTGCATGTAAATATCTTCCTCAAGTTCTCCATGCAAAAATGTAGTTTTTACATCTAGCTGCTCAAGCTCCAAATCATGCATGGCAACAATACCAAGCAAAGCTCGAATCGAACTATATTTCACAACTGGGGAGAACACATCTGTGAAGTCCACTCCTAGAATTTGATTATACCTTTTTGCAACAAGCCTTGCTTTATATCTGGGTTCTTCAACTCCTGGAGTCCCTTCTTTCTTTTTAAACACCCATTTAAAACGAACAACCTTTTTACATTTAGAAAGTTTCACAAGATCCCATGTTTTATTTTTATGGAGTGATTCTATCTCCTCTTGCATAGCAAACATCCACTTTTTTGAGTCTTCACAGCTAACCGCCTCAGAATAATTAGATGGCTCTTGGTTTGCATCTATATCTTCGGCCACATTTAAAGTATAAGTAACTAGATCAGCCTCGGCATACTTCTTTGAAGGTTTAATTTGTCTTCTAGTTCTGTTTTTGGCGATAGAGTATTGGGGTGAAGAAGCAACTCTATTCTCAATTTTTATATTGGCTTGAGGAGTCGACTCTGTATTAATCTGATGCTCCACCTGCTTTTGATTTTTTTATTGGAAGAGTCTTTAAGAGATAAGTTAGGTAGCATAGCAGTTTCATCAAAAACAATATCTCTGTTAATCACAACTTTTATATTTTCAGGACACCATAACTTATACCCTTTTACACCAGCTTTATGACCAAGAAAAACACATTTAATGGATCTCAGTTCCAATTTTCCATTATCAACATGAGCATACGCAGGACACCCAAAGATCTTTAAATTAGAATAATTAGCAGGATTACCAGACCATACCTCTTGTGGAGTTTTTTCTCAATGGCAATGGATGGAGATCGGTTGATCAAAAAAAATGTAGTAGAGGCTGCTTCGGCCCAGAACGACTTTGGTAAATTGGCATTTGACAACATACATCGAACCTTCTCCATGATCGTTCTTTTCATTCGTTCTGCAATGGCATTTTGTGAGAAAGTATGAAGAACTATCAAGTGTCTCACGATCCCTTCTAACTTGCACAGTTTATTAAACTCATCAGAACAAAACTCTAAGCCATTGTCTGTGCGGAGGTATTTTATTTGTTTTCCCATCTGCTTGTCAATCATAGTTTTTCAAGACTTAAATGCGAAAAACACATCATTTTTCTGCTTCAAGAAGAATGCCCAAACTTTTCTGGAAAAATCATCAATAAAAGTTAGCATATAATTAGCTCCACCTCTTGAAGGCACTCTTGATGGCCCCCACAGATCAGAATGAATATACTCCAATGTTCCCTTCCTGTTATGGATTCCTTTGGTGAATCGAACTCTCTTTTTTCCCAAAATGCAGTGCTCACAGAACTTTAGTTTGCAAATTCCTTGCCCATCAAGAAGCCCTCTTTTGCTCAATTATGTCATGCCATTCTCACTCATATGCCCTAGACATATGCCAAATTTTAGTAATATCATCATCTGAAAAGGAAGAGGAAATGACATCTGCATCACCAATAACAGTAGAACCCTGTAAAACATATAACTTGGCAGTCTTTCTCTACCCTTTCATCACAACGAGGAACCTTTGAAAATCTTCAAAATCCCAATTTCAGTTGTTTATTTGTACCCTCTTGAATCAAGAGTACTCAACGAAATTAAATTTCTCTTCAATTTTGGAACATGTTGTACATCACTAAGTGTTTTGACAACTCCATCAAACATCTTAACTATAATTGTTCCAACACCTGCGATTTTACACGAAGCATTATTTCCCATCAAAACAACACCTTCAAATACTGTTTCGTAATTTGTAAATCAATCCCGATTGGGACACATGTGGAAGGTGCAACCTGAATCAAGGATCCACTCATCACTCACTTTTGAATTATTAACAGAAGCAACTAGAAGTTCACCATCACTGTAGTCTTCTACAACATCGCCTTTTTCGAAATTTTCTGGTTGTTTTCCTTTTGATTTGTAGCCTCCCTTTTGATCTTATTTTGTAGCTTATAGCATTTAGACTTAATGTGTCCTTTCTTCTTGCAGAAGTTACAAGTTTTCCCTCTGTTTGAAGACTTAGATCTACCCTTAGATTTATCGCGAGGATTCCATTCCTGTGTCCTTCCACAATCATCATCAGTATTCCGATCTTATCTCCTATGAACAATGAGACCCTCTCCCTAAGAGTCAATTTTAACCACAAGATACTTCATCTTATCATACGAGGTCAAAGAATCATAAACCTCATCAACTATGAGAGACTCGCGGCTATATAAAATCATGTCTCTAAAGGTTGAATAAGACGGAGGCAACGAACAAAGTAGAATCAACCCTAGATCTTCCTTATCATACTAAACCTCCATGGCCTCCAAGTTTGAGAGAATTTTTTAAACACTGTTAAGTGTTCGTGTATATACGCACCTTCCTCCAAACGATGAGCATAAAGATGTTGCTTTATATGCAACTTGCTTGTTAGATTTTTCGACATACATATTTGTTTTAGCCTCTTCCATAATGCAACGGCGGTCTTCTCCTTCATCACACCTTGCAAAATTTTGTTAGACAAATGCAGATGTAACTGTGTTAACGCCTTTCGATCCTTGCGCTTTTTCTCTTCCTCCGTCAATGTCGAAGGCATCTTATCTACCCCTAGCAGGGCTTCCTCTAAACCCATCTGTGCAAGAACTGCCTACATCATTATCTACCACAACGCAAATCTGGTGTTGCGATCCAACAGTGGAATTTCATACTTTAAAGACGCCATTACCGTGATCGAGATGAAAAACCCGGAAGCTTTGATACCAATTTGTGAAAAATATAACATCGACAATGACAATATATTGCAAAGAAAAGAGAAATAAAAATTTAAAGAACACACAAATTTTACATGGAAACCTTTTCGGAAAAAACCACGAGCAGAGGAGAAGAAAATTCACTATGTCGAATTCGAATCCATTACAAGTGGAATAGACTATGTTTATTTATAGGCTTGTAAAGCCATATTCTAATAAGAGTGTAGGAAGATTGAAACACCTTATTCTAATCAATATAAAATAGATGGAGTTTAATAAGGTTTAAAAAACCTTATTTAAAATAAAATAAAATAAGTGTAGTTCTATAGGGATTCTTCTTTTATTTTATTTTACCATTGTATTTTATTTAAATAAGAATTCGGGTCACTTAATTCTAACAATATTTAATATATTTATTGTTCAAGTAGACATTATTACAATATTTAACATCAATTAAAGTTGTTAGGTATAACTCTGACGGAGAAGGAAAACTTGTAAAAGTCTATTATTCTTTAGCATGCTTCCGTCTGCTGTTCTAGCACACATTATTGGATCACTAATTTTTTTCTAAAAGATTTTAATTCAAGAGGACTACCGTGAGGAGGTATGGAGGAAGATCTAGCAAATTTGAACATATCAGAAGAAGAAGAAAATTCGCTTAAAGAGAAAGAAAATATGAATGTGGTAAAAGAAGGTTTTCGATTTTGTTTGGTAGGGAGAGTTCTTACGAACAGTGTGGTGAATTTTCCTTTATTACATAACACTTTTGCAAATTTATGGCAATCGTTGAGAGGGGTGACTATCTCGATATTGGTGATAAGCGGATCCTATTTAGGTTCTTTTGTGAAGTAGATTTGAAAAGGTTTTGTGATGGTATGCCATGAACTTTCAATAGGCATCTGATAATTTTCACAAGATGGAACAAGAGGAAGATCTCTACATTTCCTTTGATTTATTCAATTTTGGGGGTCCAAATACATAATCTTTCATTAGGGTTCATGTCAGAAGGAATGGCACATCAATTCGGTAATTTCATTGGTACTTTTTTAGAGTATGATGCATTTTTGTTAGTAGGAGGAGTTAGTAGGTTTATGCGAGTACAGGTAAGGATCGATGTCCGATTACTATTGAAGTGTAAGAAAAGAATTGTTTTGGCTCAAGAGCGCTCGGTGTATGCTCTTTTTCAGTACTAGAAACTAACGATGTTTTGTTTCCTATGTGGTAAACTGGGCCACGGAGAGGGTTTTTGTTTGATTCGAGTCACGTTGGGAACATGAGAGCTGAAGTTTGGATGGGATAATTCTATAAGAGCAGCACCAAGAAAAGGGTCAATAGTTGTCAGTAGCTGGTTAAAGGAAGGAAATACAAGAGGGAATTTTACTGCAGGTTTGGACGGGGGAGCTAATAAGGTAGGGAAGGGAGGAAATCATCATGATGGATCTAATGTTAGGCAAGCGTTCAATGGTAAGGATTCTTGGGTAGAAGGGTGTATGGATTTGGGTTCTGATATAGAAGATAATCTGATGCAAGTGGTTGATGGTAAGAAAAGACAGTGCACCTAAGAGGTAAGATTGAATGTTCATGTTTTTATGGAGTCAAAAGGCTTGGGTTTTTCAAATAATAGATCGGCGGCCGCTAGCAAGTCGATTGACCAGGAACAATGAAAATCCTCGGTTAGAGTGTCCATCGATTGGGGTAGCCACAATTAATGAGACTTTTCAAGAGCAAGTTCAGACAAATAAGGCCCCAAATTTTGTTTCTGATGGAAACAAAATTAAGTGTGAAACCTATAAGACAAGTTTGAGAAAGTTGTGGTTTTCATAATCAAATTGAAGTTGATGCAACTAGTTCAAGAGATGGGTTATCAATGGGGTGGACCGGTGAGTACACATTTCAATTAAGAAGTTTTTCCAAATCAGACATTGACGTTGAAATTGAGAAAGGTAAAGGTTTACCGAGATGAAGATTAACGGGATTTTATGGGTCACCGAATGGGAGATGAATGGATGCTTATAGACGTTGAAATTAAGAAAGGTAAAGGTTTACCAAGATGGAGATTTATGGGATTTTATGGGTCACCGAATGGGAGAGGAATGGATGCTCATAGACGTTGAAATTGAGAAAGGTAAAGATTTACCAAGATGGAGATTTACGGGATTTTATGGGTCACCGAATGGGAGAGGAATGGATGCTCATAGAACCTTTTGAAATAATTGAGAAGGACTATTCCTTGCCATAATTAGTAATGGGTTATTTTAACAAAATAATGTATTCTTTTGAGAAACAAAAAGGACGAGTTTGGGAAGAACATAGGATGCAAAAATTTTGAGACTTATTGTGATTTGGGTTTTTTTGGGCAATGATTTACTTGGGAAAGAGGAAGGCTGCCAGAAAATAATGTGTGTAAGCGATTAGACAGAGGGTGGCTAATTCAGTTTGGTGGAAGTTATTTCCTGATTATTTTGTGAAGCATCTGTCACATGATTTTTCTAATCATTGTTTGGTACTGATTGATATAGTAGGTAAAAGGCGTATTAGAAAGACAAGAAAGGATTTCTAGTTCAGGTTCAACGCAAATAGGATATTTGAGGAATCTTGTGAGAATTGCATTAAGGATTTTGGGGATTCAACATGATGAACACGCCGATGAAATTGGAAAGGCTAAGGATAGAGTTGAAATTGGAGTTCAAAAACTTCAGCTATGTCAAAGGCAAGTGTGGGTAATGCTAGACCGAATAAACCTGAATGTGGATGATGTGGAAAACGACATTTGGAGAGTGTAAAATGAATGACAAAGCCTGTTTTAGATGTGGTTCGCATGAACATTTCATTTGAGATTGTCCTGATTTAGATGAGAAAGATAAATATCAGAATGTAAAATCAAACAACACGACTGGAGAGGGAGACCACCTCGTAATGTTGGAAATATGAGTGGTAGTAGAAGTGCAACATGAGATACTGTTGTGAGATTCAAGGCTAGAGCACCTGCCATAACCTATGCCATTCACGCTCGCGAAAAAGCATCATCTCCAGACGTTATTACCGGTACATTCTCTCTTTATGACACTGATGTAGTTGCATTGATAGACCCCGGATAAACTCATTCATATATATGTGTGAACTTACTGTATAGTAAGAATTTACTTGTTGATTCTACTGAGTTTGTTATAAAAGTGTCGAACCCCTTAGGCAAATATGTCCTGGTTGACAAAGTTTGCAAAAACTGTTTGTTAATGACTCGGGATTACTGTTTTATGGCCGATTTGATGTTGTTGTTGTTTGATGAGTTTGATGTAATTCTGGGTATGGACTGGTTGACATTGCATGATGCAGTAGTAAATTGTAGATGAAAGACAATTGAATTGAAATGTCAGAATAATGAGACTCTTCGAATCGAATCAAATGATTTTATTGGTTTACCAATTGTAGTTTCAGTGATATTAGCTCAGAAATATGTGAAAAAGGGATGCGACGTATATCGTGCATATGTACTTGATACCAAAGTGTCAAAATCAAAGATTGAATCAGTACCAGTTGTTTGCGAGTATCCAGATGTATTTCCAGAAAATTTATCGGGTTTGCCATCGATCAGAGAGGTTGAGTTTGCTATTGATTTAGTACAGAAAACTTCACCGGTATTGATAAACTCCGTACAGAATGGCTCCAAAAGAGTTAAAAGAGTTGAAAGCTCAGTCGCAAGAATTAACTAATAGAGGATTCGCACGATCGAGTTTCTCACCCTGGGGTGCACCAGTGTTGTTTGTTAAGAAGAAAGACAAGTCAATGAGAATGTGTATTGACTATCGTCAGCTTACCAAGGTTATGATAAAGAATAAGTATCTGTTGCCAACAATAGACGATTTGTTTAATCAGTTGAAAGGTGCAACAGTGTTTTTAAAGATTGATTTGAGATCTGGTTATTATCAATTGCGAGTTAAAGACTCAGATGTGCCAAAACCGTATTCAGAATGAGGTACAGACACTATGAATTCCTTGTTATGCCTTTTGAATTAACTAATGCTCCTGCAATTTTCATGGATTTGATGAATCGAATTTTTAGACCGTATTTAGATAGATTTGTTTTTGTATTTATTGACGATATTCTGATTTATTCTCGAGATGAATCTGAGCATGTCTAGCATTTAAAGATAGTATTACAGACCTTAAGAGACAAGCAATTGTTTGTAAAATTCAGCAAATGTGAGTTTTGGCTCCGAGAGGTTGGATTTCTGGGGCATATCGTTTCAGCTGAAGGTATTAGAGTTGACCCAAGCAAGATTTTTGCAATTCTAGATTGGAAACCTCCGAGAAATGTATCTAAAGTCTGAAGTTTTTGGTGGCTATTATCGATGTTTTGTGAAAGGATTCTCTATGATTGCAACACCGCTGACTCGATTACTTTAGAAAGATGTAAACTTCGAATGGTCTGAAAAGTGTCAACAATGTTTTGAACAGTTGAAAGCATTATTGACAGATGCACCAGTTTTAGTACAACCTGAGTTAGGTAAAGAATTCATAATTTTCAGTGATGCGTTGAATGGTCTGGGTTGTGTATTGATGCAAGAAGGCAAAGTAATAGATTATGCTTCTAGACAGCTGAAGCGCATGAAAAGAATTATCCGACGCACGATTTAGAGTTATTCGCAATTTTGTTCGCATTAAAGATTTGGAGGCATCACTTGTTTAGTGAGAAATGCCACATCTATACAGATCACAAGAGCTTGAAATATTTAATGACTCAGAAAAACTTGAATTTACGACAACGAAGATGGCTTGAATTATTGAAAGACTATGAACTAGTAATTGATTATCACCCAAGGAAAGCAAATGTAGTTACTGACGCTCTAAGCAGAAAGTCATTATTTGCTTTACGTGCAATGAGCACACAGTTAGTTTTGTATGATGACGGTTTGATTGTAGCTGAGTTGAAATCGAGACCGTTATTTCTTCAGTAAATTTGCAAAGCTCAAAATGTGATGTTGAATTACAAGCTAAAAGAGTGCAAAATGAGTCGACTAGTGATTCAGAGTACCAAATCAGAGTCGATGATTGTTTAATGTTCTAAAACAGAATTTGTGTACCAAGAAATTCTGAGCTTATTCAAAAAATTCTGCATAAAGCACATAATGGTTGTTTATCTGTTCACCGGGAGTACCAAAATGTATAATGATTTGAAACAATTATATTGGTGGTCGGGTATGAAACAGGATATTTCAAAATTTGTATCGAGATGTTTGATTTACCAGTAAGTGAAAGCCAAACATCGAGTGCCTTCGGGACTATTACAGCCAGTGATGATACCAGAGTAGGAATGGGACAGAGTTACGATGGAATTTGTATCGGGATTACCCCTATCTCCGAAAAAGAAAGATGTTGTTTGGGTTGTAGTTGATAGATTGACGAAATCGACATATTTTATACCAGTACGTATAGGCTATTCACTCGATATACTAGTGGAATTATACATTGCTGAAATTGTTAGATTGCACGGGTGCCAGTTTCGATTATGTCGGATAGAGAAGATTTACGTCGTGATTTTGGAAGAAATTGAAAGAAGTTTTTGGTACGAAGTTGAATTTTAGTTTATCTTTTCATCCACTGGTCAATCTGAGAGAGTAATTTAGGTTCTCGAAGATATGCTTCGCTGTTGTATTTTAGAGTTTGAATGCAACTGGGAGAGATATTTGCCCTTGGTTGAATTCGCATATAATAATAGCTTTCAATCGAGCATAAATATGGCACCATATGAAGCATTGTATGGTCGCAAATGTCGAACTCCATTGTACTGGGCCGAGCTTAGAGAGAAATAGATTCACGGGGTTGATTTGGTTAGAGAAACTGAAGAGAAAGTGAAAGTAATTCGCGATTGTTTGAAAGCAGCTTCAGATCGTCAGAAATCGTACATAGATTTGAAACTAAAAGATATTGAATTTCAAATAGGTGATAAAGTATTTTTGAAAGTGTCTCCGTGGAAGAAAATACTTCGATTTGGTCACAAAGGCAAATTGAGTCTGCGTTTCATCGGGCCGTATGAGATCATCAAAAGAATAGGGCCAGTAGCATATCGACTAGATTTGTCAACTGAGTTAGAAAAGATCCACAATGTGTTTCATGTATCGATTTTGCATCGATATAGATTAGATCCTTCACACGTAATTTCTCCGGCAGAAATTGAAATTCAACCCAATATGACGTACAACGAAGAACCGACCATAGTTCTAGCTCGAGAGATCAAATGGCTAAAAAATAAACACATAGCTTTAGTAAAAGTCTTGTGGCAACGTCATGGTGTCAAAGAGGCTACGTGGGAGCCCAAGGAAACTATGAGAAAATAGTACCCTAACCTATTCACTAGTAAGATTTCCGACGAAAATCCCAAGGGAGAGTTGTAACAGCCCATTTTTTGTCAAATTGAAACAGTGGTTTCAGAACCAAAAATTTGAGGTTGAAATATTATTTTATTATTATTTTAATATTTACAGCATAATATTATGATTGTGAAACTTTCATTAAGAAATTTAATCGTTTGAATGCTTAATTTGATAAAAAGGACTAAATCGCGTAAAGTGCAAAACATCTGTTCTATTAGATAAAGGTGTCAAGTAGTTATAGAACCTTAAAGTTAAGGTCCTTAAGTGATAATTATACCATTAATTAGATATTGGATGTTAATGGCTTGGTGTTTTTGAAATTTTGAAATAATTTTAAGGTTAGTTTGGTAAATTGGTTATTAAATGATAATTTAATAAAAGAAAAGCCATTTTTATTCATTATCATCTTCATCTAGCTGATTTTACAAAGGGAAGAAGCCATTTTCTTAGCTCCAATATTTGTCCATGCCATCTATGCTCAATTAGGTACAATTTTTGTCCCATTTTTAATGATTTTTACGTTTTTGAAATCGTTGCAACTTAGTCTAGCTAGCCTAGGGACTATTTTGCAAAATGTTAAAGATTTTAGATGTTTCCATTGATGAATAAGCATGTGTTTTGAAGTTTCTTGATAGATTATGAATGTTTGTTGATAGATAAACAAGTTTTGTTAAGTGATTTTTGAGAAAATTGCAAAATAGGGATTAAATTGAGAAATGTGTAAATTGTGTGGTATAAGTCAGTATACCCTACAGGTTTGGCACGGCCTAGCACACGGCCTGGTACACGGGCATGTATGGCCATTTTTAGGGCACACGGACGTGTCTAATGGCCGTGTGAGACACAGCCTAGCCACACGGGCATGTGTCCCCTGTTTTGAGAAAAATTTTCAAAGTTTCGTGAAAGTTTCTTAAGTGGTCAGTTTAGTCCCGTGCCACTCTCAAAGCATGTTTAGGGCCTCGTAGGCTCGTATAAGAGACAAATTGATTGAGGTTGAATGATGAATGCTTGAATTGAGAAAATTTATGCTAAATGGATGTTTAATTGTTTTGTAAGTCCGGTAATGCTCTGTAACCCTATTTCGGCGTTGAATACGGGTGAGGGGTGTTACAAACATATTAAGAAGCCAAAGAAGAGCCACTAGTTGAGTATCTACGACTAGCCCACTTTCCAAGAGAAACTAGTGGTGGCTAGTGGAGGTTCAACGACAATAGACATTGTTTTCTGTCCATTACAACTTGTAAAGACAACAAAGGTAACAAATTTGTAAATTGAAAAGAGCGAAGGCATGTAGAGTGAATGAAGAGAATAAAAAAAGAAGAAGAAATGATTGGTGGGAGGAAGAAAAAGGTGGGAAGTTGGCATCATCCATGGACAAAACAAAGGAAAAGAAGCAAAGGACTTGAAAAATAAAAGAAAAAAATTTAATCTTAAAAATAACATTGAACAATGAAAATCAAAATTAATATTAATAATTTTTTTATTTACTTCCTTTCATAAGAGTGTAGGATCACGATTCCTAATCTTTATTTTTTTATACAATGTCTAGAACTAACTATAGCCCCTCCTCAACCCTTAAATAAGAGGATAACGAGCTTTAACGCACTCGAACTCACGTTCTCTTACACTGGCAATAATACCAATACCAATACCAATACCAATACTAATTGAGCTAAGACTCAATCGACAATAATAACATTTGACTAGCGATGAGTTGTGTGACAAAAAATTTAATATCAAGTCTCCCTTATACCAATCTCAACCACAATAACACCTACCTCTTTTTCTCATTTTAAAAGATAATAACATTAAATGTTAATTGAAAAAGCAAATTTAGAAGTAATATTAAAAAATTCCTTACATATTAATAATTAATGGAGTTTAAATGAAATTGATATGGAGTTTAATATTAAATGTGGATTTTACTTTTCATCTCCCACTTCTCTCATTCCTTTTGAACTTTTACTCTATTGCCTTTATAATCTTCACCCTAATGTAATTTAAGTATATAATGTGGATTTTATGGTATGATCAATTGAATTATATATTCGCCATTTATTATAAGCTAAAATAATAATTGAAATAAAAATTATGATAAAAAAATAGCATGGAACCTAGTAACGAAAAAAGTAATTTTTGAAACAAAAAGCATGGAAGCTATTCAAGCAATTCATGAAGTTAAAAAGGAGCAACATGATTTTTCGGTGATCCATAGCATCAATGAGGTTATCCAGTGCAACTAGACACTTCGCTTAATACTTGTCTTCAGCGAAGACCAATAAGGTAGCGGATGATTTAACAAAAATGTCATTCTCAATACCTTTGAGCAAGTTTATATTCATGCAACTCTCGGTTGAAGTTCTTCATTCTCTATATGATGATCTATCTAATGTAGTGTGATCTTATTTTAATTTATTTTGATTTAATCCTCTTTATATAAAAAAATAGTTTCAAATGTACAACAATTTAAAATTTTAAAATTATAAATATAAATTGATATTTAAAAATAAAATAATAAAGAATAAAGATCCCCTCCTACTATAAAGACCAACTTGCAAGGCGGGGATATATTCCTACTATTAATAAAATATTATTTTCTTATTTTTTCTCTTTATTTTGCTACCATTTTACTATTATGTCAATGGTAAGCCTTAATTAAATAATGGTAAAATATTGCTATTATTTAAGTCTCAATACATTTTTTATTTTGAAAGTTGCAGATTTAATCTCATGTGTTTAAATAATGGTATATTGCTATTAGTCTCTATTATTTAAAGTTGCGATTTAATCCAAGTGTTTTTTATTGTTTTTAAAAATTTTAAGTTTTCAATCCTCAACAAACAATAATTGTTAAATTCATTAAGTAAAGTTCTATTATTTCTAAAATTTGATGCGCTAAATATATTATTATATGTATAATGTCATGCTATCTTGTTATTTCCATATATTACTTACTAAAAGTCCAGTTAATGAATTAACGACTGTCATTTGTGTTAAGGCTGAAATTTCAAAATTTGAAAAGTATAAGAGGACTTAGAATGATCTAATTGCAGGAAAATAGACTAAATTTAAAACTGTATGAATAGTACAAGACTAGTAATTGAATTTAACTGCTACTATTTAGACCAAGACTAAAATTTCAAATTTTGAAAAGTATAAGGACTAAAATTGAACGATTCAAAAAAACACCTGAATTAAAACTGATCAAATTAAAATAAAGAGATTAAATTCACAACTTTCATAAAATACAAGTACTAAAAGTAAAATTTAACATTAAATATAAGTTACTTGAGGAAGAAGATGATGAAATATACATGAATGTAAAGATGTGAAACTAAGGTTTGTAAAAAATAAAGTGTATATAAATTAGTATTTTGATAAAATAAAAAACAAGTTAGTATTTAAGGTGAATTGCCTGATTGAAGTAGCATTTAGACCTGTTCAATATGCCTAGTTAATTTGGTAAATATAAATATGATTTTTTAATGTTAAATCTTGTTTCTGCCATAATTTTGTAATTATAGTAACTGATTATGACATAAATTTGGGGTTGAAGTTGGGTCTCTATTCATAAGAATAAAACATAATTTAGGTATATAATTTTAATTGTAGTGGAGAGAAATATGAAATAAAGAACAGTGAGAAGAAGAAGAAGAAGAAGAAGTTGTTGGGAAGAAGAGAATGAGATGGATATTAAGATTTTTCATAATTTAGGTATATAAGTTAAAAAGGAAAAGTAATTGCATGGTTATAAAAAACGTAGAACCAAATGGAAAAGGAGCGGAAAGAGAGAAGAGGGTGACGATAATCACAACGCCAACGTACGGACAAAAACGCCTGCTCTTTCCCTTCCCTTTGCTTTCTCCTTTTTTTAGTTTTTCTTTTGAATATCTGTTTATCAACTTTCAACTTTCTCTTCCGTTTCAAATTCAATTCTTCATATGCATATGCATATGCATATGCATATATATATATATATATACACACGTCTTCCATCTCTGTATCTCATCTCATTCTCATGGCTGCTCTCTCCTATTCTTCTTCAAAGCCCATCTCTTCATCTTATCAAGCCCTTAATTATCGTCTTCTCTTGCTCTTGACTCTCCTTCCATTAACCGTTGCCTTCTTTGCTTTTATTCTCCAATGGCAAGGTGGTCTCATTGACCCCCTTCTTTCGTCTCCTGATCCTTTCCAGTTTCCTGGCATGGACTATCCTGGATCAAACTCTCGCCCCCATCGGCGCTCCGTTTCCGATTGCGTCGATGTTTTGGGTCAGAGCCGGTCCCCGGCTTTCCCTTATTTTAAGGATTGGAATTTCGAATTCGGCTCGAATCTCAGGCCTAAGGTTTTCGTGCCTTGATACGCTATTTGGGTCTCCCTTTGCTATGTAGTTGATGGAAATTCATATTCTTAATTCTATGATGTTAATTTGTTACAATTTATTATTCAAAAAAAAAAAACCTGACCCAGATTCGGCTTTTCTCCCCCCGAAGAAATTGGAATAGGTGGTTTTGATTAGCTTAATGCATCTGAATTGTAGTTAATTTTAGGTCCTAAACCTTAAACGACTTCATATTCGTCTTCATTGTTCATAAGAGCTCGAAAATTCAGATCATATAGAAAAATAATAATTAGATGGTAATGTAAAGAAATACAAATAAGAGGGGAAAATCAATTCCAAGAAAACATCTTTAAACCCAAAAACACAATATACAAAATATAAAAATGTGATGCTAAATATATGTTTTTTTTTTAAATACTGGGAAATGTTTCAATTTAAAAACACCTAATTTGTGTCTTTTTTAAATCTCTAAACCGTTAATCTGATCCATTTACTTGTGTTTAACTTCTTAATAGATTTATGGGTGCTATTCTTACCATTTTTTTGGTGGTTTTTTGGTGCATGCCAGATATGTATTGTTTCAAGTACTGCTGCAGGCTTGGAACAGATATTACCATGGATATTTTATCACAAGGTTATTGGAGTTTCAACCTTTTTCCTTTTTGTTGAAGGGAAGGCTGCCTCTCCCGTTGTGTCCAGAGTCCTAGAATCGATTCCAGTTGAGTATAAATCCTCTGTTACTCCTTTTTATTAGTATCTACTATTGTTTATTTCACTTTGGTTCTGTTCCTCTGTGCACAATCCAATCCTTAACAGGGGGTGGAAGTGATATACCGAACAAAAGAATTAGAGGAACAACAAGCTAAAAGGTTGGTACATGATTTGGTTTACTAGCTTATTTTTTGTTGTGGTATTGTTCTAAAAGGCATTATTTTCATTTCCTTTTTCATATGCGAAATTTAAATGATTGTTGAACCCAATGCTAGGTAGTAATGAAATCAAAGTATACATAGTGCTTGACCAAAATAGAAATACCATTATGGTGAGCCTTCTAAATCGAAATAAATAACACGTTTTGAGTTGAGATACATGTTCTCTGAAATAAATAGTGCTACGTCTACAATTTTCGGGATATGACCTTTACCTGCTTTCTTTTTCTGTTCTAGTACTTGATTTTAATGTCCAAAAAGGGCAGCCGTTCTATGTCATAAGAGCCTGACTTGCCCTTTTTTTTTTCTTCTTTCTTTTTGCTTGTAGTCGGATCTGGAATGAGACTTGGCTGGCAAAATTCTTCTACAAACCATGTAATCATGAGTTGTTTGTGAAGCAAACTCTTAACATGGAAATGGCTATTGTAATGTCAAGGGTATGCTGTTGCATTTTCATCTCTGGCATAATGTGTATGTTCGGTAGCATAAATTCATGTTCAGTATAACTCTTAGCCTTGCTAATTTTTCTTCATTCATTTATAGGATGCTGGCATGGATTGGATTATTCATCTTGACACTGATGAGCTTATACATCCCTCCAGTGCTCGTGAGTACTCTGTCAGACAATTACTGGCAGACTTGCCTGAAGATGTTGATATGGTTGTCTTCCCAAATTATGTGAGTGGACTTGCTATATTTTAGGTATAGAGGTTAAGGATGTTTAGTTGGTCAAGTTGTACGTTTATTCTTTCATTGTTGACACGGTAGGTGTTTATATCATGTGAATTTTCTCAGGAAAGCTGTGTTGAGCGGGATGATATAATTGAACCTTTTACTGAGGTGTGATCTCCTCCATTTGTTTCTCTTCTCATGCTTTGGCTTTGGCTAGGTTTATAACTATATGACTTCTATTAGTTTGATGGAATATTATTAGCAAATGTGCCTGTCAATAGGATTTGCTGGAGTTATGATCATATATGTGCATTTATTGTATATGAATCTATATTCGATCTATGCATAGGTCTCAATGTTCAAGAAGAACTTTGATCATCTTCCTATAGAAGCCTATCTTGGTAACTACAGACGGGCAATCCGTGGTAACCCAAACTACTTTTTAACCTATGGAAATGGGAAAGCAGCTGCTCGTATTCAAGATCATCTTCGTCCTCATGGTGCACATAGATGGCATAACTACATGAAGGCACCAAAGTATGTTATTTCTCCTATTCCATCCATTTTGTGTCAATAAATTGATATGGTTAAATGTATTATTATGTATATCTGGCATTGTGTACAGTGCAAATAGTGTAAAGTCCCTTGTACTGATTCAAGGAATCTTTGATCAAGTCCACAACAATTATGCCTAGACACACTTTTAGGGCCAAAAGCTTAAGAAAGAGTGACATTTTGCTTTCTTTAGTTTTTAGTTTCTTTTATTAGCTTTCTTTTAATTGCCAAAAGAAGATAATTTATCTCTCTTTACAGGAATGAAACATTGGATAACAATCATAATATAATCCGTGTGCAATTTTGGGTTTGTAGATTGAAGTGAACAAACATTGAGCTTTTGTTGATGATGACTTTCTGTTAACTAGTTAAACAATAAATAAGACAATTTTTTTAACTTTCTATCCACAAACCATAAATTTCAAGCTTATTATATACTTCTTTTTTCTTTTTATGTGCCTGTAATGGGCATTGCACCTTTGACAACATTGATACGTACTTTTGTATGATATGTTGTTCATTGCTTCAAGCACTTCTTTCCTTTCTTATTTATTGATATATAAACTACCTTGATTTTGTGTAATATATCATAGGGAGATCAAATTGGATGAGGCTGCCGTTCTGCATTATACATACACCAAATTTTCTGACCTCACTTCAAGGCGTGATCGATGTGGCTGCAAGCCTACGAAGGAGGATGTTAAAAAATGTTTCATGTTAGAATTTGATAGAGCTGTGAGTTCCAATTGATGCCTAACTTGATTTTCAGTTTCCCTTGCCCTTGCTTTTACTTGAAGGATTTCCTATATTCCATTTAGGTTATACATTAAACCAATGTGAGTGTCATTTTTCCTGCCATTTTTAGATAATATTCCTTTCAAAAATAAATCGCTTTATGGTCTTAGGAAAATTAATTTACGGCTTACCTGTCATTGGGTGCAAAGTTGTGTTACTTGCAATATTTTCAAGGCTATTTTAGAGGCAGATTACTAGTTTATGTCAGGCTTCTCCTTTTATTTACTGATATGGATGAATGTTGAGCTTGATTGCTTATCTCTAAGTTTAGATACTAATATATTTACATGATATTGGGTCATTTTATTTTCCTAATATTTGGGATTAATTTGCTTAGAGTTTGTTCACATTTTATTTCATACAGGCATTCATAATTGCTTCAACTGCAACGGAGGAGGAAATGCTTCGCTGGTAATGCTTATATTAACATTTGAAATATACTCAAAAATATATTCTGTTTTAGACTGTAGAAGAATTGTTGATGATGTAGACTCCTTACATTCCCTAGAGGATGAAGACTTTATATTTCTCTTCCTCAAGTAGTATGGTTTTTCTGACTTAGGTACCGTCACCATGTGGTGTGGACTAATAAAGCATTGACCTTGAAACTTTTGAAGAGGGGCATTTTAACTCGGATTTATACTCCCATGGTGGGTAAAAGTAAAACTAGTACAGCTGTTTATCTGATGCCTTGTGTTTTATTCTTTCGTTGATTTTCGCAGTGAAATATTTGTGGTCGAAATGCTGGATCCTCAAACCATTCACTTTTTTTTTTCCCCTTTTTTTAATCTATTCACAGGCCATAATTCAGGGACTTAGGGAATCTGGTGTTTTTGGCTCTGTATTACAGTCAGCACAGACACTCTCCCAAGGACAAGTTCTTGTCGTCTGTTGAGAGTAGCAACTTTTCTAGCGTAGATAAACAGATTGGTGTCAAAGAATCTCAGGCAACTGCCAGAAGGATCTTGGATATCAACGACAACTTTTCTGGTGGTTCAGCAATCCCACCACTTTCTCCTCCAGTCCCGGACGATTTTCACATTGGAATATCATGAGGGATTAAATTCAGTGATTACTGCCTGCCTCATTGTTCCTGCAAGGAGTTACTGATATTTGAGTTGAAATTGGATACGTGAGACAACTTGAAGTAAATGAGACAGCAGTTACTGGAAGCACCAACATACTTGGCTTTGTTGGGCTATTCCCGAAGGCGATCATTACCGAAGCTGTGCTGTACATTCAGGTTAAATCACAGTATATATAGTGAAAAGGCGTAGAGTGGCATTTTGTTTTGATATACATATACTTTCCCGAATGATGCCTAGGCTAGCCGCTCATTGTTAACCATACTACTAAGTCTAAACACATTGCTGATCATGTTAACTTACAGAACAGCACATTGCTGTTCCATTCTTTAGCACGAACTTGAAAAGAATTGCATTCTGGATTACTTGATTCCTGTGAAAAAGTTATTAATATTGCAAGCTATATTTTAGTAGCTATTTGATTTTTTATGTGCTGCATATCCCTCTCTTCAATGATCAATATTGCAAGCTTAATTCAAGTACTCGTCCAGTCTGAGGCATCAGATTAATTTTGCAAGCTTAATATTGCAGCCTTCAACTCTGTCCATTACATCGCTTATTTGAAAGAGTAGGATACTTAATATAGTGCGCAAACACTGCATTGGCTATCTTAAGAGAACTCAAGATAACAATTCAGATCATCTTAGATCAGTGATGCTACATCCCACGTCCGGAGGCTTCTTCCCGTACATACACCTTGCTCAAACATTTTTACCACGTTAACCATATTATTATGAGCACTTAATTAATATTGAACTTATTCGAGCTTTAACGACCTCAACTTGGCACATAAAGGCCCATACCTTAGGGGGCAATGGTATGGATATCTATTGTTAATTAATAATAATTAAATTAGATTTTCAGTCACTTAATTTTATTAAGTAAAAATTAATAAGATGAGCTTTCCAAGTCTTACAAAAATTCGAAAACGTGTTTCTAAATATTTTGATTAAGGTATCGATACTTCGAAAGTATCGGATAAGGCTCGACTCCCCTGCCAGGTTGACCTTTGGCCTTGGGTTTACGATTATCTTGTCAGGTTGAATTTCGGCCCTGGGTTTACTATTATCTTTCACCAGGGGCTTACCCCCCGCGTAAATGCTTCCTGAACTTTAAAGATCGACTTTTGTTTAATGGTAATGGAGGCATAAAGGATCTAGCTAGTCTTATGTTGTTGCTCAATGAAGAACATTGAGACGAGCTTTTTCTTACTAATATATTAGTATAATTTTAAAATTTATCCCTAAAATAAAAAAGACTAGTAATAAATTCGGTATCACCAAGTACTTTACCAAACAGCACATCTAACAATTTCACTTTATTACTATTGCAAAATATCCTCAAAAGTTAAAACGAAAGTCACAACAGTGAATGGAAAGACCAGCATTTTAAGGGAAATAGTCCACATTTGTTCACAAGGTCTTAAGATTACTAGATTTTTGTTTTAGTGCAGAAAACCTCATAAACTTAAAGCTTAAGAGCTTGAGCATGGTGGCAGATGTGATCATCGATGAAGGTGGAAATGAAGAAGTATGAGTGATCATATCCAGGCTGCAACCGCAATAACAACGGCACATTCACACTCCTACATCCCTCCTCAAACTTGTGCGCCAGAAGTTGTTCATGTAAAAATTTGTCATCCTCCCCCTGCGTCCAGAAATACATAAACATAAAATAAAATTTTGATTCATCCAACGCAGCTTTTACGAAACAATGCGGATTGAAAAGTAGAAGAATTTAAAAGCAAACATATTTCCCAATATTAGCATTTCCTTCCCTCACTTGTCCTCGACTGAAAACGAACACCTAAAAGGATAGCTCATATGATACTTTTAGTAGTGCTATCCCTCCCTCCTCCGGATTTTGAATAATGATTTCTGATTGTTGTCTAAATTTTCATACTTCTCAAGCAGGCTTTCTTTTTTTTCTTGAACAAGTCTTCTTGTCAAATTAAAGAACTGTGTAAATCCTAAAACCATCCCCATTGCCAACAGATTGTGATATATGGAGGTAACAAGCAATAAGAGCAGTAATATATTAAAATACTTCACTGTTATATCATTGGCAAAATAAATCTGAAAGCTGTAAAGAATATATCATTCTCCAAATTTAGACTTTAGAGGATTAAGTAATGTCATAACTTGGAAATTTATTAAACTTGAAAGACTCATGAGATTGAAGAAAAATAAGACATCTAAGCTGCTTCAAAATAAATAAATAAAAACGAGAAAACAAAGAGTTATAAGTAGACAGTTGTTTTGTGTTGGGTGATACTTAAAAAGAGAGATTTTAATCTTACCTGATCAATCAAAATGGTAGCTGATACATTATGGAATTTTTTGATCAGGCAAGTGGCATCATATTCCTGCAATATTTTTCCTTCTTTTTTAGATTTATTCTCCACCCCAAGATAATAAAAAATAGGTAAAAATGAAGGGCATTCATTAGTCAAATGATACTTGACCTCCCATGCAGCTTTGTCATTGCCAAGATAGTTTGTGAATGCCTTCTGACCCCAGGGGCAATTTATAGGATTGGCAATGGGTGCAAAGGCAGACGCTGACTGTAAATAAAAAGAACAAAGAAG
The DNA here is from genome assembly GCA_025506655.1 of Gossypium rotundifolium. NCBI lineage: Eukaryota > Viridiplantae > Streptophyta > Magnoliopsida > Malvales > Malvaceae > Gossypium > Gossypium rotundifolium. The sequence goes on along the minus strand of CP106722.1, from coordinate 6,853,992 downwards.
GGTTGAAGCAAGTAACTTAGAGTAAGATGAATAAATATCTAGTTATCCTCTGGAGAATAAATTAGAAATTCTAAGAAAAAGCACAAAGAACGTATAAAAGCAAGGAACTTAGAGTGAAGATGAATACATCTACATCCTCTAGAGGATAAATTAGAAATTCTTGGTCAATAAAATAAATTAAGATCTCTACTGCAACTACCTTATACTTATCAAGGTTTTTCAGATAAATTGTGAGAGCACCATGTCCACCCATAGAATGACCAGAAATAGATGCTTTTGATGTATCAAGTTGAGGAAAATTTTCACTCAGAAGTTTTGGCAGTTCTTTCACAACATAATCGTACATACGCCAGTTCTTCCACTTCTGTTGTGTAGCATTAAGATAAAATCCAGCACCTAAAATTTAAAAAATCAAGGGAACAAAAAAAAGTGAAGGGAGGAGGAGATAGAAATTTGGTCAAAATGATATGCTTCGTGCACATCTATATTCAACCATTCATGCCAACCAGTGTTCGAAAAATATCGAGCAATGCACCATGTAAATTTCAAAATAATGTTTCCCACATGGAAGCAATGCTGGGAGCAGGTAAGACAATAATAAGAATTGCATTGGAAAGTTTTGCAAAGCTGCATTTTTTTTCTGTGGTTAAATCCCCATATCGCCAGTAAAAACTAGGGGGTAACTCAGAATTATACTACTTGATACCTAATCAATAAAGTATGTCTTAAATTATTGTTTCTGGATCAGGTCAAAAGAAAAATCAAAACTAGCTCTGAAATTAATAAGCATCTATATCTTTTGCTCAGCAAGAAATTATTAATACTCATTTTGCACTCAAATCCAACTTGTTGACAGAAAATTCCATAAAAAGGAAACGGAGAAGATTGCTAAGATTTCTTATTAAAAAGGGACGCAAAACCAAAAAGAAATAAAAATTTCTAGTCAACATAATTGCCAGTTTGGTAGCATATTCCCTCATCTAGTTTCACGGATACTCTAGTGATTACAAATGTATGTGTGCATGTATATACATACATACAAACACAAATGCCCTTTGAGCTAAATTGACCATCCTACTTGTTATCAGGAAACTTTCCCTGATAGAATAAGTAAATGCTTCATTTGGATGGCAATGGGAAGGGATTCCCACCGCACAGAAGCCTGTTTTGTCACTGGACCCTTAGTGGTGCAGTGGAAATTCCACCCAAATGAAGCCTTCACCTTTGATATTTTCCAGGATTCCCCGCTAAAAGAAATATTGTGCATGCTTCAGTTTGTAACATAAAACTGAAACGGCACCTTTTTCCCCAGAAAGAGTTCTCCAGAATTAAGCTACAAGATAGAGAACAGTTTGATATTGGGTACAAATGTTTAGGATTTACCATAAAAGATATCCGGAAATTCAAATTTAAACAATCCAAATGCTGCATACCTACACCAAAATCCCAGCTGTCAGCCTCTCCTTCCACATTCAGGCCTCCTGTAGATTAGAAAGGGGGGAGAAAGGAAATCAGCTCTGTACATTTAGTAGATAAAATGACATTTTGAAAACGATAATTTATATTGAACTAAGAAAGGCATTTTGGAGAAATTTGTATCCAAATAACATGTGTACAGATAACAAACAGTTAATTAGTTGCACTTTGCATCCTACTTGAAAAAAAATACGTATATAAGTTAAAGTTAGTTTCTTGACAATGTGTTCATTCTTGCTTTCTGTTACTTGGATGATATAAAAAGGAAAAGACATAGAGAGACAAGAGAAATATTGGTCAAATCATAAAGTCTATAGTGTATATGATCTAGAGCCAGCTTCTAATTCAGGTAAGTCAAGAGAAACAAAGTAATGGCGGATGCTTTGAGTAGCCAGACAATTATTCTAACTATGATGAGTTCTCAAGTTAAATGATTTGAGGAGCTAAAGAATCAATATATGGCAGACCCGTATTTCAACAAGATTGTGAGGGAGTTACAAAGGTCAAAAGCTGTAAAGAAATTGCCTACAGGTTGCATGATGGGTATCTTTTCAAAGGCAACCAACTGTGCATTCTAGAAGGGTCATTTGGTGAACAAATTATACGAGAACTTCATGAGAATGGTCTTGGAGGGCATTTTGGCAGAGACGAAACAATGGCATTGGTGACAGTTCGTTATTCTTGGCCACATATGTACAACGATGCGTGAGATCTGTGAGGTGGTGTTTTGTTTTTCCGCTTAGTAAAGAGAAGTTGCAAAACACTGACTTGCTCTAGAACAGTTGATGCATTGCACATTGTTGATTTGTTTTTAAGGAAATAGTGCAGCTCCATGGTGTTACTACATCAAATGTTTCAAACAATGATGTCAAGTTTTTGGGGCATTTTTGAAGACCCTTACTGCACAAATTAGGGACTGAATTGAAGTATTCTAGCACATGCCAAACACAAACTGATGAACAAATTGAAGCAGTTAACCGGAGTTTGGAAAACTTGCTGAGAAGCTAAGCCAGAAACCATGTGAAGAGCTGGGATTCAGTTATACAACAAGCTGAATTTGCTTACAACAATTCAGTTAACAGAACTATAAAGAAGACTCCTTTTGAGGTTGCATATGGCCTTAACCCACGACATATGCTTGATTTGGTGACATTGCCACAAGAAGCAAGGGTAGATAATGACGTAGAAGCTTAATGCTTTAGACCCGTATACATTTGAGGGTTTTGACAAAGGAAACACAACTGTTATTACCAAACAAGTTAGTCAACTTCCAGCAAAGCAAAGTGAAGTTATCCAAGAGGTTTTCGATGTTAAAGAGGTGAGATCTAGCATAAATACTCTACTAGAGGATTAGTAGGACCAGTCTTTATCATTAAGTTTTTGTTCTACATTGTTTTATTTGAGTCTATGTTTTGCATCTTTTTATTAAATATTTAATAGTCATGTGATTAGCATGTAGCTTTCAGTACAAGTTCTATCATAATACTCTACTAGAGGGTTAGTAGGATCAATCTTTATCATTAAGTTAAGAGAGTTTTAAACCCACAAGGATTCTGGAAAAACCAGAACCATATATGCTTCTATCCCATTTCAATTACGTTTGCCTTTTGTTTCAGTTTCTTAGCTGTTAGAATTCCTACAGCATCAACATAATAGACAAAAAGCAAAAGGATAAGTAGGGTCAAGATAACTTGGTTGAACTGACTCAGATCCTCGATCAAAGGGAAGAAATGACAAGCAGAAGCACAATTAATCAATATTGAAGTATCTAATCAGAATTCCAAAAACCCATGTCAAGAATAAGCTAAAATGGGCTGACCACTTACTTGGAGACGTATCAGGAGCAATTAGAGCAACACCCTCAGCAGAAGCAGCACGTTGTGCTCCTGACTTGATTATGAAATTCTCATCAGTGCAAGTAAGCCCAGAGAGCCAGTAAAGTATCTGCTCAAAGATGAATGCAAGACAATACTGTTTGAGAATCTCATAGATTAGAAAATATCATAATACTACCCCAGAACCAAAATGTAGCCAAAACAAAAATAAAACCCGACATGTCACAAATGAAACAAATAAAGAGGACTCACAATAAAAAGCAGGGTGACATACAAAACACCCTGAGGTTTGATTGAGAATACATTTTTTTTTATGAAGATTGGAAATACATTTAGATCCCTATTATTTTTAGAGAAAAAATTAAAGTTAGCCCTCATTTTTACAAAGTACAGCACTCTATGAATTTTTGTTATATTTATGGGAACCTTGATGTTGTGGATTTTCCTTTATTTCTTTTTAACTTTCTTGATTAACAGATGTAAACAATAGAATTACTTACTCTGATTAATTTGAATGAGTGTATTTTCTTTTTCCCATCTACTATTTAAAATGATCTTTTGAAAAAATATATAGAGTTTGACAGGATAAATGTACTTTGAATATAACATCATGAATGAGATTTTCTTTTACTAACTGAACTTAGTATAATTTAAAAGATAATTGAGTTATAATTCAAGTTAATTAAAATAGTAATTAAAGATGATTGTAGAACTAATTAAAACTTTCAAACTTAATTGTATAAAATTTGAAATTTCTAATTGAAAAGGGCTAGGACAAAGAAAAGAAGAAAATAAATAAATAAAAAATGGAATGAAGGGGAAAAAATTAACAAAAGGGAAATTAATAGGGTAACTTTTTCCTAGGGTTCTCATATTAGAATCTGAAAAGTCATAATCAGAACACAAATGCAGACTAAACGAAAAAGAGAAGAAAAACAATTCTTCCCCACAAATCCAGCTCTTATTATAAAAATAAAAATAAAAATCATAACTTGAGTGTAACCTAAGTTTAAGCCAACTAATTTAGTATCCAACGAGATCATATATAACAAAAATGAAATTCGAATTCCAATAATGGCAAAAGTATTTCCGAAGCTATTGCCGAAAAAAGTAGAACCCAAATTTTCTACTAACTTCATCCCATCAGACCATAACCATTAAAAAAACATGAAGTAAACCTTTACAAAAAAATCAAAATGAAAATAGTAATAAAAAGATAAAAAAAATTGGGAAAGGGAAAGAACATACAGGGAACTTGTGGGAAGGAGAAGAAGAAGGAGGGAAGTAGATATGGAAAGTCATGGAACAGCCGAGGGTGGGACTGAAATGCTTGTATCTTTTGTTGTACCCTCCAAACATCTTTGAACTCCCAATCTCTGTGGGTTTGGTCTCCATCTCCTTCACTCACTCTGCTTTTCCTTCACTGACCAGAAAATGTTTCTGATGTTTTTTTCCCCTGATTGTGTCTCTAATTTATCACTGCTCACTGGTAAAGCTTAAAACAGATGTCATTCTTTAGTTTTAGGCCCAATGCAAAGGTCTCGGTCCATAATTTCTTAATAAAATAAGGAAATAAATATTCATCAGGCCTCCGTCTTGATTTGGGCTCGGACTTGGGCTTTGAATTTAAAGCATAAGCCCAATACATATTTTAAACAAATTTATTTTTTATCCAATTTCCTTTTTCATGCTTGATATTTTTATCTAAATCCTCATAAATTTTGTAGATCGGATAATTCAATTTTTGAACAGGCCTAATCATACCTTTGCTAGAATTTATTGTCATCATTGAGTCGCATTGTTTTCAAAATTGGACCAGTCGGTCAAATTGAAAATCAGTTGGGATTTAATTCAAAATAAGAGGTTACTTAACTGATTTTCTCTTCTTCTTTTTTACTATTTTTAATTTTTATTTTAAATAATTTATTCAATTGAATTAAACAAATAGATCAATTGAATCGAATCAAAAATCAGTAAACTAACTAGTTTTGACTACTTATCCAATTTTGAAAACTTGATCTATTACGTAATAGTCGATATTTCATAATATGGTGGTGCTAATACACGAGAATGGGTAAATTACTTGATTCTTGCACAGTTCTTTTACATTAGTAATGCATGCATGAATTGTCACTTCGAATTCGATATGAATTTCTTTTTAAAATATTAAATTATGTAACGGAAGAGTAAAATGAGAGAAAGGGCATTTTCAATTTTATCTTAGTTGTCGTGGGCTCATCTCAATGTCACAAACATTTTTTTTTTTACACCAGAGCTATTAACAATATTTATGTTATAAAATACAAAATTAAATACTATTTTTCTTCTTCTTTTTTTTTCAAAAACAAAAAAAAAAGAAGAAACTTTGAGATTGTTGAATCATATATAGGTCCAAAATTTGAGAGGATTTGGGTATAAATTTTTTTTGCCCAAACTTGTCCATGGATCAAGCTACATGTCTAAATTTGCCTAAAATTTGAGTGATTTTTGATATAAATATTAGGCCCAAAAAATGAGCTTGGGCAAAAAAAAAATAGGTCTGTTTAAAATATAGGTCGGGCTCAGACTTAAACATGCAAGGCGCCCGTTTTTAAGTTTATAATACTTTATATTATGTTATTTTTATATATTATATAATTTAGAACAAATTAAAAAAATAAACCTATACTAAATATATATACTACTCTAATGCAAACATTAAAATAAAGTTAAGATGATTATATAAAAATTTTCAATAAATAAAAAATATATAAAATTATTAAATATTAAAATAATATAATATAAATATTTTAAAAATTAAAAAATAATATGTACGGACCTAAAATGTACTTGGGTTAGTCTTCTGCAAATATGACCGGATTTGAGCAAATTTAAGCCCATATTTCAAGCTGAGCCGAACTTGAGTAAGCATAAAGTATGTTAATATCATATTTAGACTCAACTTGACCTGACCCATGAACACCTCTAATCACAGACAAAATAAATATATAAAGCAACAAAGCCTTAAAGTGGTGAAACCAAAGCTTTAGCTTCTTTACAATTTATAAAATTTTAAATTAATAGGGTAAAATCACACTATTAACTCTCTAAAAATTAATAAAGATTTGATTTAATTCTTTAAAAATTTTAAAGATATAAACTATTAGAATGTTAAGATTATATTTTTACTATCATAAAAATATATAATTTAATTAAAAAAAATCATATGCATGCATTCATACATACATACATGTATACATATTTATGTAGGGCGGTAAAGCAATGGTTGGGGCTGTCTCAACTCCATTTTCGTTACTTCTCAAAAGCATTAAAACATCAAATTTCAGTTGAATCCCCATAATAAACAGCTGAAGTTACTAACCCCATAATAACATTTTACATACGTTTGCCTTCTTGTAACATTAAACCAACAAATCTAATATAATCCCCCAACTCCCAACCTAAAAATTCATACCAATTGATCGTCTCTCTTCTCTTGGCATCAAATTAACCACACCACCATCACTATGGCAAAAGTACTCAACCACAACTTATCCATGGCGATTGCTTTGCTCTCATCCATATTAATCGCAGCTTCAATGGTAACAAGCGAAGAGGAGCTCATGATTACAATCCCACCAGAACCAGAACCAGGTTTCTATAAAACCATAGAAGAATGCATCGAGAAGATGAGTAGGGAATGTGGGGAAAACATTGTGAAAGCCGTTTTAGAAGATGAAGATATTTCAGAGCAATGTTGCGTTGAGCTTGTGCATGGAATGGGCAAAATCTGCCACGATGACTTACTCCAGTTTTACGTCTCATTGCCCCAGTTGGGTTTTAATGTAACTCACCTTAACATTAGAGGTCATCAAGTATGGAATATCTGTATCTCAAAAACTCCATCAAAGATGTGACTGTTTTCTCAAATGGAATAAACTAATACTGCTTCAATAAATTACCTAGCTAGGTTTCATATTTTTGCTTTACTACAAACCTTCCATGCACTATTTTCTTTTCATCTCCTTATTTTTTCCCAATTAATTCAAACAATTATGTTAAATTTATTATTATGGGATTATTTTGTAATTTTTCATAATTGAATGATAAAAAATTTGGTAAAATCTCTCTCTCTCTCTCTCAATTTTGGTATTTAGAAAATTGATTCCACTACAAAAACAAAAAGTACTTTAATTACGGTTAATTTAAAAGTGAGCAACTAAAAATAATCGATCACAACGTTAATATTTTTCATTAATTTTAGATCATTTTATTGACGTAATAACAAATCTAGCATTTAAAGTGTAATTTTCGTCTTGATTTAACAAATTTAACATGTAACATTTTCACAGAATATATAAAACATCTAGAGCTACATTTGTTATTATACAAATCAAAATTATGTATAATTGATATAAAAACATTAATGCTATTATCAATTGTCTTTAATTGCTCACTTTAGAAATTTAAAAGATTAAATTGTTCTAATTTTTTTCTCTTTTCATCGATAATTGACTAACGTAAAATAGAAACACCCAAAAATTTAAAATAGTTGGGTGACCAAAAGACAAGATTGAATAATTGAGTGATCATTTTATAATTTTTCATAGCTAGGTAATAAAAAATACTAATAATTAGGGAACTATTAGTGTAATTTACCCTATATTAAGTGTATACTAATCATTTTAGTATATGTAAGGATGGCGTTATCTTAAAATGTAACTATGTAGAAAGAAAAGAGAATTGTAAATGTTTTTACATAAATGTAATTTAAAAATAAAACTTTTATTATTTCAAAAAATAATTATAATTGGAATAATACACAACTTTATTACCTTTAATATAAATTCAATTGATTTAATGGATAAGAATTTCATGTTGTTGGTTTTAAAAAGAGTAAATTACACTATTAATCACGAGTAAATTATTATTTTTGTTACTTAATTTAGAAAAGTATAATTTGGTCACTAAAGTTTTAAAATTATAAGTAAATTCTGATGTTTTCGATGTTGTTTTCTTATGAGGTGTTTTTGGTAGATTATTTGAGTTGAAGTGATTTATATTAACAATGAAAACAAAGAAATGAGGTGAAGAATTCTTGAGTTTAGTTATTACAACAGTTTTTTTGCCTTCAATTTTGTTGGATCCTATTTATATATATGTTATCATTGCGGGAATGCAAGGAAATGGTTGTGTATATAGGCTATAACAAATGGGTTTAAATATAGTCTTATATATTCCTTATCATCATTGAATAATTGGGTTAAAAATCTAACACAAGTGCATCGTTCTTGTCTGGTTTGGTCTATGTCCACATGATTATTTTTGGATAAAATTTTTGTATTATTTTCCAAAAATTAGAGAAAAATCTAGTGAACAGAAAATGTCTTCTTTGAACCGTGTTTGCTAGTTTTACCATTTTTGCCTTTCAATTAATAAGCTTTTTTATTTGTCTCTTAGGAAATTCCGCCTGTTTTAAGCAATACGATTATAATCCCATTAAATGTACAAATTTAGAAACATTAACCTTAGAGGGTGAAATTCATTTCTGATTACATCGATTATGACAAAATCACTTATAAGGCAATGGTTAATATTTATTTATTTTCCTTATTATTTATAGTAGAAAATTTTCAAAATCATTTCCTCTTCAATTGAAAACTTGTAAAAAGTAGTTCTAAGATTTCCAAAAACCAAACCTAGTATATAATTTTTTTTCTTTCTAAAATTAAAAAATCCCGACAACTCTCGTTTCTGTTCTGCATCTCCGCCGCCAACAAGCAAGCCTAACACCACCATTGTTGCAGCCTCGTCTTTGTCTTCCTCTTCCTCCAGTCTCTGACCCAGGCCTTCCCTTTCCTTTTAAGTTTCCGATAGACCAGGAAACTATTGAGGTAATTTTTCAACCCTAATTTTCTACTTGAGACGTTGAGATTTTGAGTTATGGTTCATTTGTGCCTCTATCCCACTCTGCTATATTCAATTTCCAGTGCCGACACCCAGAATGTTTTTAGCTTACTTCGTTATTTGTAGAATGCTTTCAGCCATGCTTTTCACACACTCATATTTTCTGCAGCAATTTCTGTATTTATAATGGGCAGCGATGATTGGGGAAGTTGTTCAGACAATGAGGTTTATCTTCAAGACAGAAATGAGGACGATGATGAAGAGGATTGTTACTCATCTGGGTTCTTATCCAAATTACAGTTTAGGTACTCTTTTGGTTACTTTGCAATTTGAATGTCAGCAATTTAAATGACTTATTTTTATTTGGGAAGATGAGGAAAAGGATATAAGAAAAATCTCCTAAGTTCTTTGCAATACCCAAATTTTGCTTTTTGAATATAAATGGCATACTTTATTTAATATTAAACAATCTTGCTTTTTTACATTTGACTATGGCACAATATAGTTTTGTCTACCCACATTTGCTTAGTAACGACCATACCAAGCCCTAGCTATCTAGAGTTAATTCTACTGGATTTTTTGAACTTAAATTATATGATTAAAATTTGTCTCAGGAAAGATATCTCAAAGGCTCGATGGGTTGATGATTTGGCTATGGCTGAGGTTGTTGAAAAGAAGGGTAAGATGTGGGTGACTATGGGGATAGTTCGCAATGGCAACACATATTGCTCCATTGAGGAAACTCTGTAGGTGAAACCCAACTTGACTTAAAATTTTCGTTATTGATAAGTTTTAGTTCTTTATTTTAATTTTTTAGGAATAATTTTCTAGGTTTTTGATTGAAATAGGGGCATTGCACGTTTTAGATGGAAATGACATACATCTTTCTCTAAAAGAACTATATGAAAAGCTTTCAAATGGGAAGAGTGGATGCTATTGGGAGCTCTTTGAGGCGTATAAGCACCTAAAATCTCTTGGTTATGTAGTTGGGCGCCATGGTATTCCTTGGTCTGTGAAGGGTCAACAGATTAAGTCTGGAACTTGTTCACTTGAAGGCAGTCAAGAGAGTAATGAGATGCTAGAAATGGAACCGAAAGACGAGAATTCTGTCATTGAGTTGTTCAATAATATGCAGATTACAGATGTGAGTCCAGCTTTTAATGTTTATCTTCCAAACAGCAAGTTTAGAAAGTCTTCTCCAGGTGATCCAAGTTTTGTTCTATACATAAGCAGGTAAGGTTATATTGCTTATCCAAGAGTTTGAGGAGTCTTCTACACTCATGAATATGCAGATTTACTTCATTTCTTTCATTCATATTTTGTGTTGGGCTATTTTCCTGCTTAAGATTTTTTTTCTCATTGATGTCGAATGGCTAATGGTGAAACTGTATTTGAGAAGGATGTATTGTTGCTTACACATCAAGGTAACATTTTCGGACGAAGAACTAGTCATGAAATGACTCTGTTCAAATTTCTAAGGCTTTGCATTAATAAATAAAAATTGTTGCATTTTTGAGACACGTAAGGCTGAGGTGCATTGGTTTTACTGTAAAATTATCATGGTAAAGAAAAACAAATTAAAATCTGGATTTACTAGAAGTACTACTTTGTGAACTTTTCTTAATTTCTCTGTTCTTCTATTGCTATCAACTTGAGACTCTCCTTATTTTTTCTAAAGACAGCTGAATATAGCATCACACAATTAATATTGTTCTTCACATTTTTGTCAAAACTGGTTAGGCTCTATAAGCTAAAATATAAATTGACTTAGTTGAGTATCTTGTTATTATAGTTCTTTTCGAAAAGCTGCTGAAAAGAAAGTAGTTTATGTAGAGCTTTTCTTCATATGTTATTATATGCTAGCTTTCCTGACCCTATTAAGCCTCTTCTCTAGTCCTCTACTTTTCGGCATAATTTTTGTTCAACCTTTAAATACACTGTTATGAGTTTAACCATCGTTGGACTTGTATTCACTTAATTTTGACCCCAACTTGAAAACATGACACAACCAATCTTTAACATGAAAATTTCCAATGTTATTGTCTAAATATCTTATTGTTTTTTCTCTTGTCTTCTCTTACAGGTGCAGTCCACCATCCAGAGTAGAAATTGAGGCCCTTGAAAGAAAGCATGGTGCCATTCCATTTAAGTTTTGTCATGTAGAAAACGGGCGTGTCAGTTTCTTCTCATTCGCTAAGACTGAGCTTCCCATCTTACCTTAAGGCCTTTTTATATCCGTTGGCTCGGATGATACCGCAAAAGGATTAAGAAGATTTTTATCTGTCGGCTGAAACATTTCTTGAAGTTCTTAGATTTGGGTATGTTAAAAAGGGTGTACTTAGATCTTGAGAATGTGTTGTCTGTGTACTTCCTGCTGGCAGGTATTCTTCTATCATGTTTTCTAATTTACATTTAGTTACTGATTAAGAAATTTATCCCAGGTATTAACATAGTTTACTGTTGGTGTTTTTCATTTTTAGAAATAAGCTAAAGACTGATAGGATTCGGCTAATCACAAATTGTAAAATCTTCATGAAAATACTTCAATAGTTGAAGCTTTCATATGATAGTTGGAGTTTCGTTTTATCAGTTGATGTTAGTTAACCGTTAACTCTAGGTATATCTTAAATGTTGTAACGCTGATTATATCCTAGTTAAAAATAAAAAGGCAATTTAACGCATCATCTTACCCTACAAACAATGGTTGTAGAATTTTGCTACTATTTAAGATGTAACAAAACATAGTGCAAGTAATAATATGTGTACTAATTAGTGTTGGTGTCATAATGTCGCCTAGAGTACAGAGACCTAAGTTAAGTTAGACATAAGACAAAATCTTAGATAAAATCAAAGTAGAGCTGTCACTAACCAATCTGTGACACGAGATAAAATTTTAAATGAAATCAAAGTAATTTGTGTTACATTGGTTAGCTACCTATAAATCTATATTCAGTGGATCAAAGAATCCAGTCAACTTCATAAAAAGAATCTAGTACCCCCTATCAACAAATAATATAACGAATGTCCGCAATAGTAGGTGGCCCAGCCTGCTTGAAAAATAAGCTTAGCCAAAAAATAAGATTTTTTTTAAAAAACAAGCTAGGCCGCAAATAAGGTTTTTAGCTTGGGCCTAGATCGGTCCGGCTTGAATTTGCAAAAAGAAAATTGTTGTTTTGCTGCTGTTTTTCCATTGTTTCTTGCTGTTTTAATGTCATTTTACTATTATTTTGTTGTTATTGTTTGAATATTGTATAATTCTTATTTTATTATTAACTTTATTATTATTTTAGCGGCATTTATTTGTTAATTTGCACCTATCTTAGCAAAATTTTAATATGAGCAGGTTGGGTCAAGATTTTAACATTTTTATTTGGGTTGATTTTTAAATTGGGCTGAGCCCATACATATCAAACGGGCCTATTTTTAAGGCCTGGTCTGAATCCAACCCGACCCATGAACTTTTCTAATCATCTTTCTATTAAACATGATTCACTTTAAACTATATTTGTTCAAAAGCACGATTTAAAAAAATTATGCTTATTGAAAACTAGTAATATGGAATTAAATAAAAAATTATTACTAATTCATATATTAAAATATAATTAAAAACAATAACCTTATCGAACGTAATAATAGTATTTAAAAACTGAAAGAAAAGGTAAGAAAAAACACTTCAAGAATTTTATGAAGAAAATTAAAGTGGTGAAAATGTTATTGAGTGCAATAAAAGAATATTATTTAATATGAAAGTAATAAAAATATATTTTATTGATCAAAGGTGATTACAATGTTTCATTTGAGTCTTTATTTATAGGCATAACAAGTATAAAAGAAGTAGAGATTTAATTTTAATAATTATTAAAATTTATAAATTAAAATTTTATTTTGATCATGATACACATCCACTCAATAAGATATTCATAACAAAAACAACTCTTTTCAATATTTTAGTCATTAATTAATAAAAGAAGAGGTTTATATATATATATATATATATAATCAATGTATTTTTTGGTTGTTTTACTGTCCATAAAATTAATTTATTTAGAGGTTCGTGGGTGTCCTCCTATCAATATTATCTTCAAGATTAGAATCTAAATTTTCTCATTTGGAGTGCAATATATTTTACTATTATATCCAATACTTATTTGTAATGAGATTCCTTAATCATATGGAGGGTGAAGTCGAAAATGTTTGAAGGGGCTGGAATTGAATAATAAATTTGAGAGATCAAATCATAAATGATCTCATCATTTTTAAGAGATTAAACATAATTTTTTTTCAATTTTCGATGAGTTAAAGTATAATTTTACCATAATTGATTTTAATTTAATAATTTAATAATTTAATAGGGATTTACATGACAATTTTCCCTTTTTGGAGCCAAACCCCCTGATTATATGTCAACAGCACCAATCATGAATGATTCAATTATATTTAGTTACAAATATTAGCTGTGGTTTGCAGAGAAATAAATCGTAATTAATGTATTATTTTTTGAATAGTAAAACCAATATACTAAATATAATTTTTTTTAAAATGTTAATAAATATCTATAAACAATCAACTCAGTGGGTCTTTGATGATTAAAAATATTGTAAGATTCTTTACGTCAAAAGGATCATTGACTTTTGCTGCTTCTTGGGGGTCTTTATCGGTGGGTGGCATGAGGATGTATTAAAGGACATGCCATGGTAATGGTTGGTAGTGATTACTGTCTACCTGTTGCTTGATTTCACTTGCACTTCCTCCTTTAAAATGATACCCAACATTTTCATTTTCACACTAACTGATACCCTAGACAAAAATATAAACGTCAAATCAATATTTATAAATTTAGACACAACAATGTCGGAAGTAATCATAAACTGGAATATAAATTATAAAACGAATATAAAAAATATAAATATAAACTATGACTGTTGATTAGCTTGTACAATATGTTGACAAATTTTTGCACAACTATAGTTTGGTGTGCAAGTGGTTCATGCTTCCTAATCGGTGTCGCGAGTAGTGGTAGAAAGTGGCAATAGTTGCTGGAGGGGGCCACAGCAAGTGTAGAGTGTGGCTCGTATTTCAAAACCCTTTTAAGCACTTATTGTTATCTGTATCATGACACAAGGATATTAGAATTGCAACACATCCAATAAGCAACGATGTCGCAATGCGAAATTTCCCGATGTCATGACGACAAACGACATTGTGACGAGATGATTTGGGACGTGGCGACGTGGCGATGTGTCCCACAAAAATCAAGTTTCTTTTTTCCAGTTAAACGTTACTATATTTTATCAGTTAAATTCTAATTATTCTAAGGATATTTTAGTTATATATTCACACTGTAAGACCTAATTTATGCTCGGGCCCAATTAACCAGTTTATTAAATTAAAAAATAAAAAAAAAAAATTAAAAACCAATCAATAATAGTCCAATAATAAAGTCCAAAAATAGTTTGTTTTTATAGACCCATTACATTGACCCAAAAGCACTACCCAATTTACAAACCCAATGATTTACAGGTCCAAACTCGAACGACCCAACAGATTTAGCTAAACAGAAACCTTAGGGTGCGCCGCAAGCCTCCCTGGCGCCATTTCAGCAGCTTCCACGATGCCCCACGCGCACGTCGCCACGTCTGTGGTCCTTCCTACGCACACCGTACCTCTGCCAGCAAGCATACGCTGCTCAAAAATGGGACAAACAAGCAGCAGCAAGAAAAACAAAAGAGAAAAACGATTGTATTTTTTATTTCTATTTTCAATTTCGGCCTTTAAAAGGACCAAAAGAAACGATTGTAACTTCTTATTCACTTCTTCACAATTTTCGAATACAGAATACAAAAGTATAGCAATATAGTAATCAGAATAAAAAAAAGGTGTTCATTTTAGATTTCATTTTTGCTTTCGTGTTTCTTTTTTTTCTTTCTGCATTTTTTGTTCATTTGTAATTTAAAGAAAAAAGGGAGTTACCTGTGTGAGAGGGAATCGTCGGACCGCTTTCTTCACAGAAATTGAAGTAAAGGGGGCCTTCGGTGATTAAGAACCGGGAAACCCTTGTTTTGGCTCGAAGGAGAACGGCTGATTGGACCTGAAACGACCACTACTCACCGTTTACAGTGGCGTTTCGGTGGTAGAACGGATTGTTTTTCCTTTTTGCGGCTGAGGAAGAAAATAAGGGTGTAAGAGCCCAAATCTGCTCGGGCCCATACCATAAACAGTCCAATGTTTAAAATAAAATAGTGGCCCAAATTTTAGCCCAAAAATTACTAGCCTAAATACTAAACCCAATAGCAGACCTAGCCCAAATCTAAAACAGGCCCGAATGACCCAAGCGTTTCAGGGTTTCAGAAAACCCTAGAGACCTTCTGGAAGCTTCATTCGCCGCAGCCCTGCTAACGGTTTGGCTACCGCGTCCCTCGCACGTGCCTTGCGTCGTTTCAAAGACTACGGTGCCCTCAAACCTCCGCAAGACAACCTCCGACGCGCCACGCCCACGGCCTCCGTGCCACGCTCTTCCACGCCAACAGACACTTACATCGTGCCGTCCCACGCCTCCATACGTGGCCTTGCACCTGCAAAAATAAGGACAAAAGGACAACAACAAACAACAATAGCGATAACAGATAGCAGCAGAGGAAACAAAACAAAAAAAAAAAAGTTGTAATTTTGTTTTTGTTTTAGTTTTTATTTTCGATTTCTAGCTTTAAAGGGCCGAAACACACCATTGTAAAAGGGTTCACACATTTACAAATACAGAAAAAATACAGAAATTGAAACAAAAAAGATTGAAAGGAGATTTAGAGGTTTTGATATTTTTTTTGGCTTTTCGTTTTTTTACTTTCTTTTTCTCTGCATTTTTTTCTGGTTCATGCGAAAATCAAAAATAAAAAAGAGGATTTACCTTTACTGAGAAAATCGCAGGATCTGTCTTTTTTCGCCAAAATCGAAAGTAGAGACGGCCTTTAAGGTTTAAAATACTGAGACCTTCGAATCGAGTTTTAAAAAAGGGAATTACATATACGATTTTTTTTTAAACACAGAGAAAAACAGAGAAGGGCGATTTCATCCTTTCATTCGATTTCTAGTTTCTCTTTCACTAACCATTTTTAGTGTAAAAAACGAAAATATAAAAAGGGTAGGGATTACCGTCGAAAGGTTCGATCCTCAGTTTCTTCGCCACAATCGGGGATAGACAAGGATGTTGGTCGCCTTAATCGGGCCTTCGCGCACCACTACTCGCCTTTGATGGTGGTGTTTTAGTGGTTGAATGAAGGAACATGGGTCGATTGAGAAGACGGAGAAACTGAAACGTTTTAGAAAAGAAGAGTTTGAAATCTGTTGAGAGAAAATAGCGGGAGAAGGAATAGGAGGGTGCTTAGGGTTTGGTTTTGGTTTTGAGTGACTGGAAGGCTAGAAATTAGGTATAATTTGGACTTATTTACAGAGCATGAAACGGCACCGTTTAGGGCCTGTTTCAGTGGCCCTAAAACGATGTCGTATAGGTCACGACCCGAATCCGACCTGAAAATCCCTATAGGATCCGCGCGTTTCGTTGGGAATGGTCGATTAGTGCATTTGGTCCCTCTGTTTCATGTTGTTGTTCGATTAAAACCTGCTATACATTTCTTTTAATTCTTAATCGGCCTCTATAATTTGCGTATTTTTTCAATTTGGTCCGAATCGAATGCTGCGTTTTGGGCTTTAGAAATATTTCTGTTTTGGTCCCTGATTATTTGTGCGCGTTTTAACTTGGTCCTTAATCTTGTTTAAATGGTTTTATTTATTTATAAATTAGCCTTGTAATTTCATTTCTTTCTTAATTAAGTATTTTTTTAATCTTTATTTAAATTCTTGTACTTTTTCTCGTATTAAATTTATTATTCAAGTTATTTTAATAAAATTATTTTGAAATTTATTCTACCATGTTTTAATTTGTTATTTTTCATTAGCTATATGTATTTAGTTTATTTTAAAATTACTTATATATATATATATATATATATTAATATTTAGTATATACAATTTATCACTTTAAAAGATCACATTTATGATATATTTTAATTTATTTCGATATTTTTACATATTATTACGCATACATGTTTTATATACATTTAAATTCATATATTATATTTCTTTGAATGTCATTTTGTTCACCATTGATTTAATGTTTGATAATTATTACCATTATGTCTATTAATTCCCATTTTATATTTACTTGCTATTTGATTCAATAGTTTGTATTTCACTTGTAAATATTTGTTTATTGCTATTATGTGTTTTAAATTCTCGTTTTATATTTGCGATTCAATAGCATTGTATTTTGCTCCATATTGTACGTTATTATGCTATAGCACTATATTCACCTAAAATGTCATGTTCAAACACTATTGGAGTTCTAAAATTATTTTTACTTAAAACTTCTAAAATAAAGTGATATTTGTGCGTTTGGAAATTCGAAGAAATCGTGCCCAATTGTACTGGGTGTGATTTTTTGTTTGACCAAATAAACGAACATCCTTTTAAATTTTATACATATTTTCAAAATAAGGTAATATTTGTGAGTTTGGAAATTCGAAGAAATCGTGTCCAATCGTGCTGGGTGTGGTTTTTTGTTTGTCCAAATAACCAAATACCCTTTCAAAATTTCAATAAATGTTCTTGGAGAATTTTGGGGATGATCTTGAATTCGAGGGCTCAGATTGTCGTGTCCAATCGTGCTGGATGTGATACTCTATTCCTTCGAAACAAGAGAACCTCAATATTCAATCAAGTTATTTGAAGTTATTAAAAAAAAACATAATTTCAAAACCATTTCAAACTTTTCAACATTAGGACATCAGTTAATCAATTTGGTACCAATTTTAGGCGTTGCGAGGTTGCTAATCCTTCCTCGCACGTAACCGATTCCCAAACCCGTTTTCTTCTGGAAATTCGTAGACCAAAATTTATTTTATAGGTGACCCGATCACACCTAAACAAAAAGGATTGGTAGCGACTCCATGTTTTTAAAAGTCGATTCCCGCTTTTCAAAACTCGTTATAAAAAATGGTTTCGACAAGGGGTACTAGGGTTCGGTCTAAAATAAGTGTTAATTTATTTTTAAATCCTGTTTTTAAATCATTGAAGAAACGGCGTCGTTTAAGCCTCGCTTCAATAACCTTGAAACGGTGTCGTGTTGGCCAATGCCCAATGACCCAATTTGACCCGACCCGATGTCCATTCAGGATCCGCATGTTTTATTAATAGGGGTTAATTTGAGCATTCAGTCCCCCGGTTTTGTGTTGACATCTGACTGGTTCTTCTTTTTATTTATTCCGTTCTTTTAATTTTACCTCGAGGATTTACGCACCTTTTCGATTTAGTCCAGCTTGAACGTTGCGTTTTGGTTAACTGAAATATTCGCTAGATTAGTCCCTAACTATTTGAGCGCATTTTAATTCAGTCCTTAACTCTGTTTAAATTTTTATAATATAGCTTGTTAACTTTATTTTTACCTCAATTAAGTTTTTTAGTCTATAAAATTTATCCATTATTTATTTTCAAAAGTTGTTTTAATAAATTATTTTGAATGTTTTAGTTTACTTTAAACTTTCATTTATATATATATATTTTATTTTATTGTATAAATATTTAATTTCAAAACCATATATTATGTATTTCTTTGATGACTTATGTAATCTCTTTATATGTTATTATTTTGTACATATATACATATATAATAATAAGATTTTGTACATATTATTGATTCTTACATAGCGTTTAATTTGTGAATAATGCTCGATTAATGTTTGTACATCTTGTACCATAGCATGCTTCAAATTCCAATACATGTATGCCTTATATCAAATATTTTGTATACATTAAGTTCATTTTAAAATTTCACGTACATAATTTTTTTTAAGATAAGGCAATATTTGTGTGTTTAGAAGTACGGAAAATTACATCCTAACGTACTGGGTGTTGATTTGTCGTCCAACTAAATAACCAAATACCCTTTTCATATGTTTTGAAGATCAAAGATGATCTCGATGTCAGATTATAAAGGTGTTATATCCTAACGTGCTGGGTATGATACTTTTATTCTTTTGAAACAAGTTAATCTTGAGATTCAATTCAGATTTAATAAATTTTTTAAGATAAGGCAATATTTGTGTGTTTAGAAGTACGAAACATTACATCCTAATGTGTTGGGTGTTGATTTTTCGTTCAACTAAATAACCAAATACCCTTTTCATATGTTTTGAAGATCAAAGATGATCTCGATGTCATATTATAAAGGTGTTATATCCTAACGTGCTGGGTATGGTACTTTTATTCCTTTGAAACGAGTTAATCTTGAGATTCAATTCAGATTTAATAAAATTTTAAATTATTTACTCTAGATATTTTCAAGTTTTCGACATTAGGACAACATTAATCAATTTGGTACCAACTTTGGGCATTGCAAGGTGCTAACCCTTCCTTGCACGTAACCGACTCCCGAACCTGTTTTCTCAAATTTCGCAGACCAAAATATTTTTATAGGTGACCTGATCACACCTAAACAAAAAGGATCGGTGGCGACTCCCTATTTTTAAAAGTCGATTTCCGTTTTTCAAAATTTGATAAAAAATGGTTTCGACACACACGAATTTAAGCCTATAAAGGGGCTTTTGTAACCCTAAAATTGACATCTTCATCACGTTTGGATTAAGAGAAGATTAAGCGAGTTTCAAGAGAGCTTTAAGGGAATTTCGTGTTTTATTCAGAGAGCTTTGTTTTATATTGCACGCGTATAAGATGCAATAGCTAATTAGTTTATAGTATTGAGCTTCTGTAAACTCATATTGAACTTGAAATTGATTGTATATTAATTGAAATGAATGAATTAGGTGATATTAGAAGTGGTAAATTGGAAATAGGGAGATAAGGGCATGTTTTGATATTGAAATTGGTTAGAATTAATGATATTATTATAAGTATAATGAAATATATCTATAGATTGCATTGAAGAGGGATGGGTTGGTGTCAGTTTCGTATACATAATATGTTTATATCGAAATGTAAAGCTTGGTAACTCCGAGTTATAAGTGTATGGTAGACAAGTGTATATAAATATATATGTTTATTTAGGGTAGAATTGTTAATGCTAATATTACATATTTAAATTATAGAATTATCACTGAGTGTTTTATTCAGCATACTGTTTGTTTTCTCTGTGCACATGTTAGATGTAATTTGAGATTTCTGAGCATCGACCTCAGCATTCAATCCACAATCCCGGTCTCAGCAACGTTTGTTTGTTTCTAATATTACTTATGTTTAGCATGTACCTAATAAGCTAGGTTTTGTGGTAGTTGAATAACATTATAACCACTACAACAAAACAGTCCTATAGCGACACTTTTTTGACATAAGACGACACAAAAAAGGTTGGCATAGGTTTCGCGACGCTTCGTCCGACGCTTCGAAAATAGTTGTATATAGTGGGGTTGGCATATGCATGGCGACGCTTTTGAAAAAATGTCGTCATAAGTCAACACAAGCCGACCCTTATTGAAGTGTTGTGAAAAGTTTAGTCAATGCCGACCTTTAAAAAAGGTTGGGAAAGGCCTAGTCAAGTCCAACCTTTGCAAAAGGTTGTTACAGACATGTTTTAAGGCAACCTTAAAAAGGTTGGTATAGTTCTTGTCTAAGGCAACTTTCAAAAATGGTTGGGATAAAACTAATCTAAGGCAACTTTTAAAAATAGTTGCGACAAACCTTGTCTAAGGCAACCTTTAAAAAAGATTGGGATAGAATCATCTAAGGCAACTTTAAATAAGTTGGCATAGACCATGTCTAAGGCAACATTTCTAAAAAGTTGGAATAGACCTTCTCTAAGACAATCTTTAAAAAAGTTGGGATAGACCTGTCTAAGGCAACCTTTTAAAAATGTTAGGGTAAACCTTGTCTAAAGCAACCTTAAAAAAAGGTTGGTATAGATTCATCTAAGGTAACCTTAAAGAGGTTGGGAAAAATCTTGTCTAAGGCAACTTGTAGAAAACGTTGGGATTGATGTGTCTAAGACAACCTTAAAAATGTCGGGATAGACCCGTTTACAGCAACCCTAAAAAGGTTAGGATAGACAATTTCCAAGGCAACTGAAAAAAAGTTGAGAAAAACCCGTCTAAGGCATCCTTAAAAAGGTTAGGGCAAACCTATCTAAAACAAACTTAAAAAGGTTGGGATAGATCTTTGTCTCATGTCAAATTTTTTTTATGATATTTTTTTCAATTTTTAAGAGCCTATTTTAGTGAAATATGAGCAAATTTGTATGAATTGAGTTTGGAAAAGTTTGAGTCAATATTAATTGAACAATCAATTAACATAAAAATGATCATATAAATACAAAATTATCATTAAATAATGCAATTAGTAATTTATATACAAAATCCTAATAGAAGTAGTCAACAAGTTGCGAGCATGTTGTCAACCTATTTCACATGACATCAAAAAATTATACAAAATCCTAACAGAAGCAGTCAACACGTTGCAAACATGTTGTCAACTTGATTCCCATGACAGCAAAAAATTATACAAAATCCTAACAGAAGCAGCCAACACGTTGCAAACATGTTGTCAACTTGATTCCCATGACACAAAAAATTTTTGGGACAGCTGCATTCATCAACCACTATAACATATATATAATACATAATATACAGTAATCATCATTCATCATCATCCGAACTGAAGGCTTTATCATCAAGTCTGCTACTCTGAAATTCAACTGCAAAAATAGCAATATACATTTTCTATTTATACGAGTTAAATGAGAAACAACATGAACACATGGGAAGACTATTAATATTAACCAAAGAACCATAAATTGAAGCTAAATAAATAATTTTCATCAGTACATCCCGTAATTATTAGTTGAGCAAGCAATGAAGACATCAAATAAGAACCTAGCATTCAATTACAACAGCCAATGTCTATTAAACCATTAAGAAACTTGTTGACAATCTAGTTATAAAATAGTGACCTTAATATCTCGACTATGAAAACCTTGGAACTTACTTGACATTCCCTTTGCCATACACTCATTGATGAGAGCCTTATACTTTTTCTCACGAGCATCCATCATATCCATGAACTTTGCCTCTCGAATTTCATTAATTTCATAAATCTTTCTTACCTTCACTATCAAGCGAGCTTCGCTCATGACCTCCGTCTGAAATCGAGATTACGCTTCCTCGAGTAGAGTTTTCTCTCGGCCGCTTGTTCGGCTTGAATTGTTTGTATTTGCTCGACATGTTTAGCGCTCATCTCTTCAATCAATGTCTTGATGGTGATGTAGATTGGCTTCCTCGGGTGGTGACCCATAGCCAAATAACCTGGATTTGGTCATCCCACGTCCATATCCCAACATTATTCCATCATTTTCAGGGCCAAACAATTGTGTACAAACCTCATTTTCTAATGCAATATTATCTTGAGGTGCGAAAGAACTCTCAGGTGTTGGCATAGAGTCTTTAACCATATTGCATGCTTCATCCTACAGTTCTTTTTAATTAGAAAATTTATTTTAAAAAAATTAATGTCAAAATAAATATAAATAAATAATACCCATTTGTTTCTTACATAAACTTGTTCTCTTTGCCTCACTTTGCTCAATTTGTCACTCCCATCTTTGTGCAAATTTTGAAATCTAAACCGCTCCAAGCGAGGTTCACGGCCTTCCTTCTCGACCTATTATACAAAAAAAAAATAGTTGTTAACAATATTCAGAATGAGCGTAAAATAATTAATATAAGTTACATATTGATTAATATGTAATACTTACAAGCTATGCATTTAGGGTCGCATATCACGTGCTACCAAAGAGTGTGTGCATAACGCCTTTGTTCGGATTCTTTTGCCTTTTCGATTGTGCCTATTTGTTTAAATTAATGAGAAAAAATATGAGTGTAATAGGAAAACTAAGTTCATTATGCCTCATTTAACAAATCGCGCATTTATGCACCCCCTACTTTAATGATACCGTAAGTGGAAGCAGGAAAAATAGGACATTTAGTCTAATAAAAATGCATACCACAGCTTGTGGTGTTCCCCATCGCTCCACTAGCCACTTCCATTGATCATCATGCACACCAGGAGGATTGTTTTCGTATATTTCTTTAATCGTTCGACCTTCTTGGACCATCTCTTTGTAGTTTCTACTTTTCAAAGTCGATTTAAACTCCTTTCGGAGTTTTCCAACATGTGAGAGGATGTCAGAGTCCTCCACCTTACCTTGGAGATCAAACTTTTCCTACACATATAACAAAATAATGTAACAATTACTCATTACATACAATTTCAAATAATGCAAAATTATTGCAATATATTAAATTAGAAAATGAGTATGCACTACATACATGAACGATTCTCAATATGTTTTCCAACACATATTTAGAAAGGTGTTTCAATGTTTTGTATTCAAAGGAGATAGAACTAGTCCTTGCAATTGTACCGAGAAATTCACCAATTTGGGCGCTTCCTTCCCAATAGGTGGCCATATTGGTTGGCGTCTACTACTATCTGAGTTCAGTTGAAGATTCCATATATCTTTCATGTTTGTAGGCCTCTCTTTCTCTTAGTACCCTTAGTAGCCTCATCAAAAGTGACAATTACATTTTAGATATGAAAATTTTAAAAAAATTATGTATCAATTTGAAAAATATAAATATGATGCATGAGCAAATTGTGAATATGGTAAAAAAAGAACAAAAACCAATCTTAATTATATAAAAGCATAATAAAAGATTTATTTATCATAAAAAATACATAAACAAGTTTCTTTTATGCTATTACTTGTAATGTGGAAGTGCCTCAAATAGGGCTAAAGTCAGAGAAGCATCAAAATTCTTTATGTTATTTCTGAACAATAACAAAAATTCTTTCTATTTGTTCAAATAACAAATAATTTCATAGCTAAAAAAAAGTGAACTCTAATTAATAAATATATTAATACGATATATGTATATATGCTCAGCCCAAATTTGGCTCAACCTACACCTCTAAATTTCAAAGAGCAGTGACAAAAGAAAAAAATGAAGAGCAATGACAAAAAGATAACAAATAGAAAAAAGAAAAAAAAGCAGTGACAAAATGGTAACAAATAGAAAAAAAAATGGTAACAAAATTGTAACAAAATGGTAACGAAGAGGAATCTATGAAGGAATTTTTTTTTAAAAAAAGAACCCCTCGAAGTTTAAAACCAGAGAAATAAGGCGTGAGAAGGCAAAGGTACCAGGTAGGAGTTCTGATCTATCGTCACTGAGAAAAGAAAAAAATAAATAGCAGTGACAAAAAGGTAACAAATAGAAAAAAAAAAAGAGCAGTGACAAAATGATAACAAATAGAAAACAAAATGGTAACAAAATGGTAACGAAGAGGAATCTATGAATGAAATTAAAAAAAAAAAGAACCCCTTGAGGTTTAAAACCAGAGAAATAAGGCGTGAGAAGGCAAAGGTACCAGCCAGAGTTGCAGGTACTGCTTCTGCTGACTGAGTTGGAGTTCCATCTCCTGTGCTTTGACTATCGGTAGCAGCATTTTCCAAGGTGTTCGAACCTGTCGAAGAGCCCCTCGGAGAGAATCGTACACCTTTTAATGTGAGCCCTTAGCCAATCATTTTCCTAGAAACAAAGTGGTACTGGTTAAAGATGAAGTAAGCAGCAGAGCAAGGAAAAAGTCATGGGTTTTAAGGAGGGAAAATCGAGAAAATATGAATTTTCAACTGGGAAAAATTTGGAGCAAGGGTTTCTTCTTTATTTACTTACCTGTTCTTTTACTGTGTAGGGTTTGGACGGCAATTTCAAAGTGAAGAGATGGAGAATGTGATTCCATTGGCTTTTATATATTTTTCAATATAAGTACTGCACTTTATTAAAAGCATGGCCAAAATAAACCCAATAAACCAAAAATAAGCAAATAACAAAAAGACCAAATGAAGCCCAAAAAAGAAAACAAAAAAAAAAAAAAAACAGCCCAAATATTCTCTGCTCTCAATTACAAATATAGTTGACAAAAGTGTAGAGACTAAAATTGACTAATTCAAAAAGTCTAGGATTAAAATTGAATAAATTAAAGTATAGGTCCTAAATTCATAACTTTTACAAAGTAGACGAACTAACAGTGAATTTAACTAGAAATAAACTTCATGCGTGAAACACCCCACACCCGGCCCACGAGAATGGACCGGATCTGGTATGTTCCTCGAAGTAACCCGGTTCAAATTCATTCGAATACTTTGAAAACTG
Source organism: Gossypium rotundifolium (assembly GCA_025506655.1). Lineage (NCBI taxonomy): Eukaryota > Viridiplantae > Streptophyta > Magnoliopsida > Malvales > Malvaceae > Gossypium > Gossypium rotundifolium. The sequence goes on along the minus strand of CP106722.1, from coordinate 6,828,527 downwards.
TATGTTTTGGAAGATAGTTTGTTGTGGGTTGGGCTCGAGTTGAAAACAAATTTACTTTATATCAAAAACCCATTTGTTTCAGGTGACAAAATGTTTAAACCTATTTTAAATTAAATGGGCTTATTCTTTATAAAGCCCTAAATTCATAACATAGTAATTAAAGCAGAAATAAAAATCGTCACGATGGCCTTATTACATAAAATGAAACCCAAAATAAAATTGTACAGTACTTAAATAAAATAAAATGTCCATATTAAATAATTCTTCAAGCTGAGCATGGCCACCACAAGTTCTGCCGTCCCGGTCCATTACTGCTCATCACCTGAAACATGTTCCCACAACGGGGTGAGTCGATAGACTCAATGTGTAACCAACACCAAAACATAATAGAAATAGGCACACCATACATATCATATTCATATAAACATTTAAGATAATGATGCAAACCCAAACCCAAACCTATATGCCATCCGCTACACTCCACCGTACCAACTTTGCACAGTAGGGACTACTAAGTCAACCCTCCATCCGCTACACACCATCGAAGGCGTCATTGCAATCGACGTGCTCATCGCCCACTTAAAATGTTGTGGCATAGCCACTGATATTTGTGTCATGAGACACCACATTTAGATAGTGTAACAAAGTTACCACATTCACTTAATGTGACCAAGTCACCACATTCACTTAGTGAGACCAAGTCGCCACATATTCTTAGTGAGACCAAAGTCATCATGTTTCACTTAGTGAGACCAAGTCATCACATTCACTTCCCTTTCTCAAATAACCCGAATGCCCCAAATTATACATATCATGCATATCATATTTAATTTCACTTTTACATCACTTTTCACATGTTAAATATAACATATTTGAAATCCTAGTAGGAGTAGGAAAACGTGCACAGTACTTTGTACCATAATATGGTACTTTAGCCACATTCTTACACTTTCATATTAACATATATATCATATTTAAGCCATAAATCTATTAAGATTAGTGTGGAATTTTACACCGATTTGTTTAGCGATTCCTTGAGATTCCGAAAAGCTAGATCTAATGTTTAGATCCTTAGTCCCTACATTTGATTTATCATTTATTACTTAGCATAAATTCTATTTGGCTATAATATCCAAATCCTAGTAGGATTTGTAAAAAGACTTACCTTTGATGCCGATTTGATGATTATTCAAATCCCGAAAACTTGGTTTTCCTTCACCTGATATTCGGCCAACCCTAAATCTCAACATAGGTTAGTTTTTGGCTTTTTGATAATTAAAGAACCAATCCATGTATTCATACAAGCCTTGGCCGAATACTTTTAGGTGCTTACCTTATGGATTTTAAATCCCGAAAACTTCACCTTCCTCTTCCTTGAAATCGGCCAAATCCTAGATCCCTGAATCGGTTAGTTTTTGATTAATTTGATCTAAATACCTAAGATTTGGCCTTGGCTGAATGTATAAACTCACTTACCTTGGAGTTCTCAAATCCCGAAATTGATCTTTATTTTAGATCCATGCCGAATTCACATGTCAGATTTGATCTATCATTCAAGTATGGAAGAGACCCTTTTTGGCCGAATGTACATAGATGTACTTACCTCGTTTTCAAATCCCCGATGATCCTTTATACTATTCGGCTATGGCACTTTTATGGATCACAAAGTTTCGGCTTTTGTGAAGGGATAATAGAAGAAAAGTAAAGAAAAGAAAAGAAAAGAGATGGAGAGAGTTTTGACAGAGAGAATTCGGCTAGAGGGAGAAGAAAAGATTGGTGCTTATTTGGCTAGGGAATTTCGGCAAAAGGTTCTCTTGAAGAGAAAATAATGAAGAATGGCCCTTATTTTCCTTCTTTGGCCGAAACTACTAGGCTTAGAATCCCTCAATCGGCCAACTCTTCTTATGTGATAAAATTTTACTTAATTAAATTCCAACAATTATCTCCTAATTAGCGAAATTCCAAAGAAAATAAAACTCTTCTTTCTAGATCCTTGTGCGTCCAACTCTCGCTCATGGAGGCAAAATAAAACTTCTTTTATTTGCTTCCTAGGTGACTCGAACTCAGGCCCAACACCCTTGCATGTGGACCATTTCACGAGGCCCTAAGTGGCATCTTGAGCCACTTTTCCAAGTCTGTTTTGGGTCAAATTTCATGTGCTTTTTATTTTAGGGTGACTGGCCCTAAGTTCCCTTTGAACTTTAAAATTCGACATTTTGGGTCATTTTAAGTTTCCAAAAATTTTCATGCTGACTCAGTAACTTGACATTTCCTAGGTTTCCAAAATGTTTAGTTTCCTCTTTTAGCGTAGTTTCCAAAATGTTTACTTTGCTCTTTTGGCTTAGTTTCCAAAATGTTTACTTTCCTCTTTTAGCTTAGTTTCCAAAATGTTTACTTTCCTAATTTACTTAGGTTTCCAAAAATGGTCATTTTCCTATTTTCAACGTAACATTTCCATGCATGCTCAGGTTTCCAAAATTATTCCAAATTTATTCCAAAACACATAAAACATGTCTTTTTGTACAATTAGGCCAAAATGCATAGGCCCTTTTTAGGATGTTACAATCGACCCACGTATATGACAGCAAATGCATGATATAAGCATGAGTTTGATGATGACACACATGAGCATATTTTTAAACATATACATAATAAATTAACAACAATTTTAATTTATGAAACTAATTATAATGTTTGTTTTTTACAAGGAAAAAGCCTGAATGTGCCACATATGACCTATCACATTACTCAATCTCACTTTTTTTTCCTTTCCATTTTTTCAGTTCCTCCGTTTTGAAGTTTATCTTATCATAATTAATTCACTTCAATTATCTTATCACATTACACACATGATGCATGTTGGAAGAATCGATTGCTATTTTGGTCAAAACAAGAAAAACAGCACAATTAAACAACCTACTCTCTGTTTTTTTTTGGAGTAAAATAACACTAAAGAAACCACCATTAATCATACAGAAGGTAGGAGCATCTTTGTTGGCGAATCACATTGACTACATCATTGAAGTTCTTTGATAAAGGATTGGAAAATTGCTGCATCACAAACTGAACATACAATGTTGACAAATGAGTTTTAATGTATGCGAAAAAGAATCAGTGGATTAGTCATTTATCATTTAAAAGTACATAAATACCAAACAACACCAAAACAATACTCAAGGAAAGAGCTTACAAAGAAACTTGGTCAATCAAGTCTGCATTAGTCATTGCCCACCCTTTTCGACGATATGCGTCACGAACCTCTTCACAGGAGTTACAACAGTCATCATCTGACTGCACCATAGTGAAGGAAAAGAGAAAACCTTTCGTCAGTGGTATGTAAACAATCAAATAATTAGCAAGGATGTTATATATGGGATAAGCATTCCAGTTAAGCTTGTATAGCAACCTTGACATCATTTTATCATACTAATTTCAGTAGTGTCTTCAAGGATAAGCCAGAAGTAAAGATTTACAAATTGTACAAAGATTAACTTAAGGGGAATTTAGCTCCCAAAGGGTGAAAAAAGCTGATATACGAAGTATACTTTTCCTGATTATAGTTTCTAGTATCGCAAACTTTTAAAGAAAACACTAGGTTGTTCTAGAGTCGATTTGCATTTCACATAGAATGTTTTAATTTCTCCATGATCTTTAATTTTAATACAATAACAAGTGGTTCACATATATAGAAGAGACAAATTTAGAGAAATAAACTACACATTAATGTAACAATCACAAAAAAAACAAGTATCCTGGTTTAGAGCAATAAATTGTTTCTTGAATATCTCATGAAAGTTTTCCAGCCAATTACCAGTCAACCACTTAAATGATGTTACTCAACGTGCTCTAATAACAGAGTGAGAAAGAGATAAGGACTTCTAGATATAGCACATACCTGCTCTGCACCAAAGCACGAACCACAATAAGCCTGCCACCATGTCTCTGCAGAGGTTTCTCAATCTGAAAGGAAAAAAAAAAGAAAAATGAATTAGGCCAAAACAAACCAAATAGAGTTAACGACATAAACAAGTAAAAAGAAATATGAAGAAGACTATTTAATTAAGGAGTGATACCATCAAATGCCAATATGTCAGAAACCTAGGGTAAAGGAGATTGCAAAATCTTAATAAGGTCCTTAGTGCAAAAGTACACCCGTCACATGTATGACCTGTAATTAACAATTAAATACTCAGATAAGATTAGCATCCTAAAGCTACTATATTTCCTTAGTGGTTAACAGAATAAGCCTGAAAACCTCGTCTTTCTTTCTTGCATGTTTACTTTCATTTTTCCTCGTATTTTGAGTTCAAAATTTAAACCTAGAGGAACATTTAAGAAAAAAACAAAAGTTTTCAACATCTTCTTTATTCTGAACTACGAACCATTACTTAAAAATTTTCAGTCACCACGGGGACTGCTGCTAGTATATCTGTTCTAAAACAGCCGATATGCATTAGAACTAAAAACTTATATTTTTCTCTTTTCTAAAATAGAAATATAATACTAACAAAAATAGCACTTATCATTTGAAAGTACTAAAAAATAACTAACAAAAACATAACAGAAGCACCAAACAAAATGTAAAACAGGCTAACAGATGCTTTAAAAGTAAGATAAATCTACTGATTTGAGTCCAGGGTCACTCATTTGAGTGCCATACTAGTCATTCATCAAGCAAAACAGTTACAATATATATCAATTACACAAAATTACACAAAATATTTGCACTTCATACTGCATTAAATATATCAATTACACAAAATATTTGCACTTGAAAACATCGTTCTTGTTCAAATTAAAACTAAAATTATTAAGTTACAATATGATGATCACATTGCGGATATTCATCATCTTCTATAGGGGTTTCAACACTTAGATTGAACAAATCTCTTGGCTTTATTCCGATAACATGAAGCCATCCTTCACTCTTGCCATCCTCGACATAAAATACTTGTTTCGCTTGAGAAGTCAATATGTATGGATCGTCCGAATCATGATTCCTTGTATGGATAAGCTCAGAAAATTTTACCATAATAAAACCATTTGCATCCTTCTTTGTACTTTTAGGAGATTTAATATTCACACAATCACATCTAAATAGGATAACCTAAAACCTTTCATAATAGTTTAGCTCAATAATTTCAATGCAATTGCCATAATAGTTTCTACCATCAGCAAAAACCGTCACACCACTGTTTTGGGTCTTACGATGTTGCTCAAGTTTTTTAGTGTGGACCCTAAAACCATTAATTATAAGCCCATCATATGTGGAAACCACCTTATGCGGTCCTCGAGCAAGAGCAATTACATCAGTATGAACTTGTTCAACTTCCATCTTCGGAATCTAGCCATATAGTAAGAAATCAATTAACTCTTATTCTATGATCAAATTTCTACAATATTCCTTCATTACATAAATAATACAATAAATTATTTTAATAGTGACAATTTACCTGTTTCGCAAGCCATCTTGGGAACTTTTCAACCAACCATTTGTCCTTGATGCGTTTACTAATTTGAATGCCACCATAAACAGCTCATTCAGACTCCAAAAATTCTCTATATATCATATATTCAGTATTTTGCGAATAATGTTGTCAAAATGTATACAAATTATGTGATAACTTTATTTGTCTATTGGTTAAGAAAAAGAATTGAATAACAAGATTTTCCTCAGGAAACTCACTGACGGTAAGGCGATAACGTATCGTTATGCAATAGAACATAGCGGTTTGCTTGTGCAAGAGATCGCATGTCCAATATCTTCGTGTTCATGTTGCCAATTTGACGTCCTCCAGAAGAGAAAATGTACGTTTTTAATATTCCCATCATTTCTTGGAGGACTGGAAAATATAGTCTCAACATCAGAAAAATAACGGGAGCAAAATGTAAGACATTCTGAAACTATGTACCCTTCAGCAATGGAACCTTCGGGATAAACTCTATTTCGCACTGACGCTTTCAATCCCATAAGATACCTACATCAAATATTTTTTTACATACTTATTATATTCTATATTAAAATATAAAAAATAATATTGTGAAATATTATTGGTATATTTCATATACCTTTCGACTGCGATATTGAACAGGTCCACCAAGCTTAGCCTCCATCGGTAAATGAATAATCAAATGAATCATGATTGTGAAGAAACTTGGAGGAAATATTTTCTCCATTTCAAAAAGTGTTAATACGACTTGGCTTTGAAGTTGATCAAGTTTTTGTGGATCAAGACTTTTTGCACATAATCTCTTGAAGAAATCTGATAGATTTGTAATAACACTTAGCACCTTCTTTTCTACAAGTCCTCTTACGCATATAGGAAGCAAATCTTGCATGAGAATGTGATCGTCATGACCTTTAAGGTTGCTCAACTTGTGCTCTTTCAAATTCACGCATCGAGATATGTTTGATGCATAACCATCGGGTACCTTCAAGTTCTTCACAATGGAAAGAAATATATCTCTTTCCTTGGATGCAAGAGTGTAACACGCTTGCGGTATGTACTCTTTCCCATTTCTCATTTTTGGATGAAGATGACTCTAGATGCCCATATCTTGTAGGTCCTTGCATGCCTTGATATTATCTTTACCACCACGTGAGAGATTAAGAAGGGTGCCAACGACATTGTCACATACGTTCTTCTCAATGTGCATGACATCCAAGTATGTCAAAGTAAATTGTAACGGCAATAAGGCAAGTAAAAAAATATGCTCCTATTCTTCCATAAAGTCTCGTCTTGATTTATGATATTTTCTTCATCACCTTCTACAACCAATTCTTCAAAGTTGTTAAACAAATCACACCCCTCGTCTACATCAAGTTCTACCGACCTTTCATCTATTTCTTCTCATGTCCCTCTTTCGAGCTTTTCCGAAATAAAATTAACACCTTCAACTTCCTTAAGATATCTTCCCGGATCGTGGTATAGAGCTACCTCATACTCTATAGTGCCATCAATTCACGACTCTGTTTTGAAATGGGTGTTCAATGATAACCATCGACGATGACCCATATAACAGAACTTTCGACCGTACCATAGCCATCGAGATTTAGTTTTTTCAGCACATACTGGGCAAGCAACCCAACCTTTTGTAACCCACCCTGAAAGATTAGTGTAAGCCGGGAAATCATTGATTGTCCAAAGAAGACAAGCCCGTAAGTGAAAGATTCAAAATCGATGCATCAAAAGCATCAACTCCATCCCACAATTGCTTCAACTCTTTAATTAAAGGTGTATGTAGACATCAATGTCATTGCCAGGTCCTTTTTCACCAGGGATAACCATTGAGAGTATCATTGATGATTGTTTCATGCATGCCCAAGGTTCTAAATTATAAGGAATAAGAAGTACGGGCCATGTATTATGACTTGTACTCATTGTTCGGAATGGATTGAATCCATCGCTAGCCAAACCTAGCCTAACATTGCGAGGATCAGATGCAAAATCAGGAAACCTCTTATCAAATGCATCCCAGGCAGAACCATCGGCTGGATGCCTCAATATACCATCTTTGGTTCGTCCTTCTTTATGCCATCTCATGGATTGTGATGTCTTGGAGGATTGAAATAATCTTTTAAGTCTAGGAATCAAAGGAAAATACCGCAATACCTTGGCAGGTTTAGGATGGCGACAACTACCATCAACTTGTTCATCTACATCCAACTCATTAGAAGATTGTCACCTTGAGCTTTTACAGACATCACAATTGATCTTTTTACTAGCATCGCCCCAGTATAACATACAATCATTCGGGCATGCATCAATCTTGACATACCCAAGATTTAGTGCATAAATCTTTTTCTTCGCTTCATAGTATGTAGTCGGGATTGTGTTTCCATCTAGAAATGCCTCATTTAAAACTCAATAAGCATGTCAAATATTTTGCGACCATCCAAAAGTGCTTTGAAGTGGTAAAGACGAAGTAGGAATGAGATGCGTGAGAACTTGACACAACCGGGATAGAGCGGATTATCACAATCATCTAGAAGAGTAGTTGCTCTCTCCGCAGTCCTTTGGGCCTCATTAACATCATACTCCCGACCATTATTCTGAAACTTGCTTGAAACTCCATCAAAACTCTCATTGAGAGTTGGGATGTTGATACCTAAAGCATCCGTTATGAGATCTCTTAAATCAGCTTCGTTGTCTTGTGACAACGTACAAATTGACGGAGAAGTTCTCATTGTTTGGTCGGTTTGCACCGATGTTCTTTCAATGGATTCTCCATGAACAATCCAATGCCTGTATTCTTTTACTATACCATGAAGACGAAGATGCTCACCCACAATATGTGGTTCGTGCAATATCCTATTATTGCAACGATGGCACGGACAATATATTTTTCCGTTAGAAAGTGATTTTCCAATTGCAAATGATAGAAATCTTTCTAGTCCAGCTAGGTGATTGGAGCTAAATCTTGGAGCATCCATCCAACTTTTATCAACCATCTGTTAAAGTAATTAATATTAAAATAGAGCATCTAATGCCTAATCCTAAGGTTCATGTGTGAAAATAGATGAGCTTTCTAGTGAACTAACAGCAACCAAAACTACCCAATTAATCCATAAATAAATAACAAATTTAAATATTAAAATAAATAAAATTTATCTTTATGATGATTAAATAATATTAAAATTTATGATAAATAATATCTAAATTCCTAAATAAAATAGTCCAAACTACAAAGATAGAAAAATTTAAACCTAAAATAAAAAGACCAAAAAAGAAGGAAAAGAAAATGTTAACTAACCTCCCGGTTATATCAAACCTAGTAAATCCAATGTCACGTATATCTCACTTATAGTAAAAGGTATATGCTTGGGATCTTTAATTTAGCCTAACAAGTTCACAAAAATGAAATCATCAATAATAGAACTCAAAAAAGCTTTATATGAGGCAAGCTCAATGGACCTGCATTTTCACTAAATTACAGCAAAATAGCATAAGATAATAGATGACTACTGGTTTCTTTTTTGTCTTTTTTTTTTGCTTGCATCAACCATTAATTATTAAAACTAAGAAAATGTTAATTTATTGATATATATATATATATATATATAGAGAGAGAGAGAGAGAGATGTCAGAAATTTTGGGTAAGTTGATGTTAATTACACTGAAGAACTGGAACCACTTCTGTACCAAATAAACCATCTAGAAAAAGGCCTACTCCCGGGATCACAAAAATGAATAAGCGATTAGAATCGAACTAGTAAAATGAAACAATCTTACGAAATGCGAACAAGAGATAAAGATTCATTTTGTATTTACCGACCAACACCACCACTAAGCACAAAAGGTTAAAATTCAATCTTTACCACGTGTGTGGTACTTTTAATCTCTAAATACCGTAATAAGCCGGAGTACATGACAGGAAATTGGAGAATACATATTTGTAAATTACATTATTTTAACAAGATCATACAAGCCGAGAGAAGGGTATGGGAAGTTTGTGTAACCAATATGTCACAACTCAACCTATACATATGACTTTACCAAGGTGCAAGACCGATGAGCCCAGAACGATCGAGACTGGCGGTGAACCGAGTTTGAGGAGCTTTGCTATAATAAGCACCATTCTGTCAAAATTTCTACAAAATCCCATATACTCGTAACGGAGAAAAGGATTGCAAAACGTTCAAATATTCCTCTCCCAGACTTCAGGAAATGTGGAACATACTGCAAAGGCATTAGTCATAAACCACATCAATTGGAAACTCAAAAAATTACGTCATCACTAGTTGCAAATTAGTGAGAAGAGAAACAAAGATTATGGTAATGATCATGGCACAAGCAAAGGTGAAATCTAGCCCATCACATAATACAGCACAGATATTAGCAAGAAAGAGAAATTCACATCTTGTACATCCACTATTTTCCCAAAGGATACGAATTAAGAATCTAATGCTATGTGTACTATTAGCAGTTGAAGTGTTGCTTTTGTAGGCCAAGATGAATTGAAATTATACAGAAATAGATTAAATCAATTATTAGTTGCCATGAATGTATTTTTTTTTTAAGAAATTGAAGTTTAAACCATGTTCGCAGTCACCTATGAATTACATTTTTATGTTTGGGAGCCACCACCTAGTTGTATTCGATGTATGATTTTATTTCTGAATATGGGGTTACAGTATCACCCCTTTTTTCCTTACTCAACACTACACCATTACTAACACTAGAATATCCATTTAAAAGGGGTTCCTCAAGGAGGGTATATTCACCCTCATTTTTTACAAAGAACCCAACAATACATAGAAACAAACCAGTAACAGCAGACAAAACATCAGATAGTAAATATTGGATTGGGAAAGAAAGATGTTTTTTGAAGAGAACAATGTCTATATCAAGACAATAGCATGAAATTGAAAAGTAAAAACCCCACCAAATTCTCAACACAACAGGGAACCTCTTTTATTCTCTAGGATTGGAGAATTGACAATGCATGTAAACACATGTTGCACATGCACATAGCAGTTCCATTTTACATGCCCACGGTAATGGCAAATTAAAGAATGTTCTTTGTAACCAAATGGTTAAAAATGCAAATCACCTAAGATAAGAAAACAACTGCTACCAGTATATATCAGTACTAATGTCCCACAACACACCTCAATGATGGCAACAAAGGACGCAGCTATGACTGCAAAAGCATCTCCAGCGTTAAAACATGGTCTTCCCCATTGAAATGGGATACGAAAACCTTATCCTGTATGTACAGAAACCAAAGATTTAGCTAACCTCTAATCGGACTCAACAAAGACCACGAGGCATGGGGCGAAATGGCAAGTTTCATATATTAGTAATTGAGGGTAAACGATAGAAAAACCTCTTCCGTCATATATTATATGAAATTGGTTAATGAACAAAGTACTTCTGGATCTTGATTTTGGGTTTTGATTAGGGGAAGGGAAGAGAAAGGGGGTTTTGATTTGAATGCAGGGTTTCGATTTAAACCAAAAGTGGAAGGAGAAAAGAAAAAAAGGAGCAAGGGGTTTTGATTTGGTATGGGGTTTTGTATTTTTTTTTCAATAACAGGGAAAAAACTCTAAGGGGATTATAAATTGCAGAAGAAGATCATGAAAGACGGAAATGACAAAACAACAAAAATCCCAAAAAAGTCAAAAGCATTTATTGAACTAAAATCCAAATTTTCAATAAAATAATCCCCTTTTCTTCGCATTTTCGAACCAAGAAGCATAGAGAAAAACAAAGAGAAAGCTTCCAGACTTCACCTTACCTTGGGAAATCGAGATATAGTAAGGATGGATCGAAGAGGACAATCAACTCCTTTAATCTGATTTTGGGATTTAGATTTGTTTCGAAGTCCATACCAACAATTCAATTAATTGTTTATTTATTTAATTCAAGTCTCTAATGGGATAACTTTTCCTTGGATTGAAACGACTAAAACCAGTAGCCCAATAGTGAATTTATTTTAGAAATCAACATTAGAAAAGCAATTCACTTAATTGTCCACCAAATTAAGGGTGAACTATACAAAGTTAACATCTTATCATTTTGAACATCTAATTTCAAAAAGCGGTCATTAAATTATTTGAAATTAAATCATTGAATTAATAACAAATTTTTATTCAAGTTATTAGGTTGTTATATATTTAAAGATCCAGCTAACAAGTTTCAAGTTGTGATTTAATAATCGGTATGATATAGTAATATTTATCAAATATTCAAGTTAATTTAACGATTAATGTCAAAGATAAAAAAAGAAAGTTGTATGGATTTTTGTTTGTAGATTAGTGGTGTTCAAAAAAGCTTCATGAAAAAACAAGAACTGTAGAAGAGGAGAACAATATGAGAGCTTTCGATTGGTGCAGCTAGTGCAAATAAAAAAGACTATAGTGATTTTAGCAACTGGTGACTTGAATGAAATTTTTTGAAAAATTTAATAACTATTTTGTAACTCTTTAAAGTTAAAATTGATATTAGGTGTGGTTTTGACAGCATTACATTTAGTTAAAATATATTTAAAATAATAAAAAAATAAATTAATCTTTTGATGAAAATTTACACACTAAATATTTCATGAGTAAATATTAAAATTAAAAATCTTTAAGATGTTCTTAAAAAATAAAAATTCAAACTCAAATCGATTAGTGTTTTTCACTACTTTAGAAGAGATATGTAACACCCCAAACCCAGCCCATGCGTTTCGACCGGATCTGGCATGTTATCGAACACATAACATTTTATCGCATTTTGAAAACACAAGTTAAATTAATTAAATTTGAATAAAGGAGAGACTTTTTGAAAATAAACCTCTTTGTATTTTTATTATTTAGTATAAATAAACCTTATTGTAAAATTCATAAGTTGCTTAACATTGATAACTACTGAGTTGAATGAAAGCTAGGGGCCTTGTTACAAAAATATTCTCGAAATAACAATGAAATAAAATAAACTTTAAGAAATCCCAAAAGAAATTAACTTGTATAAATAGAACTTGATGGCCCCTCGAGTCTATCTCGGCTCCCATGTCCACGATCTACTGTTCACCTGAAATATTAGGAAAAATAAAAGGTTGAGTCACCAAGACTCAGTGTGCAAATCCCGAGAACACATAAAAAGGCTTGAGGCCCACAAACACATTATGAGCCTTGGCCCGTATACAAGGGTAACAAAAAATATGCAACATGGCCCATCCCAAAACCTAAAAGTCCATCCTCTACACACCCCCGTACCAACCATCACACCATGGGGATTTCTACAATCAACCCTCCATCCGCTACACACCATATCGATCACTATGTTACCTATGTGGCAAAGCCACCGATCGCTATGCGACCTTAGTAATACATTATAGTATTCGACAGCCTTGCTGCCTGTCATAAAGACCGATCACTATGTGACCTATGTGGCAAAGCCATCGGTCGCCTCGCGACCTGCTCCCCTTCCGTAATCAAACCATCAATCCCATCCCATGCATACATACATACAAGAATCAAAATATTAAGCCATCTAAATAGATCTCATACTTTCACATGCTTCGATACACATAGAAAAGTTTCTATGATTACGTACCTGGCATCTCTTGCCTACCTCTTCTGGGTAATACGACTGTCTACACAGCCTCTTTTCGGCTTTTAGCCCATAACATACATAAATAGATTTACATACAGGTTTATTGGTAGTGTGTTAGAGATCTACACACTTTTTGACTTTTAGCCCATAACATACATATAATATAACAAAGCTTATGTGTCAAGAATCTACACACGATTACCAATAAAGCGGGCTTTCTATATCGATGCTATCCTTAGTCAACACAACCGCTTTACGCCTAAGGTGTTGTTCAAAGCCGATCCACAACCAATTGGCCAATCTCGAGCAATGAATCTTGCTCGTTTCTTAAACTTAGGGATTCTTTCTTTTGCTCGATCCATATTTAATTCCATCATAAATCCTTATCGAGTTACTATAATAATATTTAATCGTTAATCCTCCTTAAAACTTAAAATCTTGTATATAATGATGAAATCTAATAGAAATCTAGGAAAATCTTCTTACCTTAAAAATCCCAAAATTAAAGACTTATGAATTTCACTTTTAGATCTAGTTGACTAGGCTTCCTTCAAATCCCGACTTGCCGCCCATCATAAGCCTTTAAACTATTAGCTTTCGGCTTTTGCCTTTTCAAAAATCGGGAATAGATTATGAGAACTAATCAAAAATCTACTCTTACCTTAACTTAGGATATTCGGCTAGCACTAGGGAGAGGATTCGGTAATGCCGATGGAAGATTTAAATGCCAGAAGTGTAGAACAATTTCTCAAATAGGATGAATTAAAGAAAAAAGCGATGGATGCTTGACTTTTTAGAGAAATCGCACAAGGGAAAAGAAAGTGGGGAAAAGTTTGACTTTTAAAGAAATAGAAAAAGAAATTTAGAGAAAAGAAGCTAGAATTTCGGCACAAAGGGAGAGGATTTAATGTCGAAAACAAGGAGCTAGCCCCTCTATTTATAGGAAATTGACAACCCTTTGCCATGTACTAGCTGGTTTCTTTACTCCTCTCGTTATGGATTCTTGGCCATCACTCTCTTTGTAGATAAATTCCTAACTTTTCTCCTTTATCTTAATCTACTAGCTCATCTAAAAGAGACTTAATTATCTCTAACTCCTCCTCCTTTATCAGCATATTATCCACATATTTTAATCATTAAAATCCCTAAATCTTAGCCTTTATTTGCTTATTATCCACATAAAATAAATTCCTAAATAATAGCCTTTATCTGCTTATTATCCACATATTTTAAACATTAAAACCCCTAAATTTTAGCCTTGTTGCCATCCACTCCACCTAATCCTAATGCCCAAAATTTAGCTAACTTAAATTAAATTAATTGGGCTCCATGAAACTTAAATTTGGGCCCCTTACTCCCTTGTGTGGCGTCACCTCCTAAGATTGGGCCACAAGCCCACTTTGGTATTTTAAACATAGATACTACCTTTTAAACCCTATAATGCCCAAACAGATAATTTTAATCAAGGCCTCTGCCTAAGCCTGAGCCCAATTTGGACCCCTAACACTTAAATTTGGACCCCTAACACTTAAATTAACTTATTCCACATATTCACCCATTAAACGCATAGGCCCAAAAATTTAGGATGCTACAAGATAAGTGGAAGTTAGCATCTCCTTCCCTAACTGAAAGCTTAACTCCAGCAACTAATTCACATAGTGATTTTAGCAACTGGTGACTTGAATGAAATTTTTTGAAAAATTTAATAACTATTTTGTAACTCTTTAAAGTTAAAATTGATATTAGGTGTGGTTTTGACAGCATTACTTTAGTTAAAATATATTTAAAATAATAAAAAATAAATTAATCTTTTGATGAAAATTTACACACTAAATATTTCATGAGTAAATATTAAAATTAAAAATCTTTAAGATGTTCTTAAAAAATAAAAATTCAAACTCAAATCGATTAGTGTTTTTCACTACTTTAGAAGAGATAAGTGGAAGTTAGCATCTCCTTCCCTAACTGAAAGCTTAACTCCGGCAACTAATTCACATGCTTCACTTTTCACTTCCACTACACTGCAACTTCCTCTTTCAGCTTTGTTCCTTCCTAATGATATTTGCCAATTCAAATTGCATTTTCTCTTAATATAAACTTAAATACTTAATTTCTTAGCCCTTTGAAACGCTGTGATGTCCCACTGATTAAAATATCAGAGCATATTCTAAAAATATAAGTCTGATGCTTCCATCCTAAACTCTAAATCCTAAATCCATAATCATAAAATCCTAAAATGATAAACCCTAAACTCATAAACCTTAAACCCTAAACCTTATAACCCTTAAACCTTAAACCCTAAACTCTAAACCTTAATCCCTAAAATATAATCCCTAGCCCTCAACCTTAAACTCTAAACCCTAAATCCATAATCACAAAATCTTAAAATGATAAACCCTAAACTCATAATAAACCTTAAAATATAATCCCTAAACCTTAAACCCTAAACTCTAAACCTTAAACCTTAAACTAAATTAATTTTTTACGACATTTTAATTAAAAACCTTATTCACACTCGAAGCTATTAAGTTATTTTTAATTTGAATATATATAATTATTAACAAATTGATGATGTAAAATTTTAAGAATATTTATATTTTAAATCCAATTTTTTGGTGCTGCGCATTCAAAAAAAGCCGGAATTAAGGAAATTTAGGACGTTACACCTTTATACAAAGAGTTAGCCAGAGCGTATGTTGAGAAGTCTATCCCAACACTTAGGAAAGTGTGGCCCCAAAACTGTCATCTTAGGTTAGGAAAGTGTGGCCCCAAAACTGTCATCTTAGGACTAGGTAAAAGCCAACTCATATTTAAGCGTTGTCTTAGGCATACATATCCCAACCCTTATACAAAGAGTTGGCTAAAGCGTAGTCTATCGCAACACTTAGGAAAGTGCCGCCACAAAAGTGTCGTCTTAAGACTACACAAAAGCCAACTCTTATTCAAGCGTTGCCTTAGGCATACATATCCCAACCCTTATACAAAGAGTTGGCCAAAGCATAGTTTATCCTAACACTTACGAAAGTGTCACCACAAAAGTGTCATCTTAGGACTACACAAAAGCCGACTCTTATTCAAGCGTTGCCTTAGGTATACATATCACAACCCTTATACAAAGAGTTAGCCAAAGCGTAGTCTATCCCAACACTTAGGAAAGTGTCGCCCCAAAACTGTCGTCTTAGGACTACACAAAAACCAACTCTTATTCAAGCGTCGCCTTAGGCATACATATCCCAACCCTTATAAAAAGAGTTGGCCAAAGCGTATGTTGGCAAGTCTATCCCAACACTTAGGAAAGCTTTGCCAAAAAAGTGTCATCTTAGGACTATACAAAAGCCAACTCTTATTCAAGTGTTGCTTTAGGCATACATATCCCAACCCTTATACAAAGAGTTGGCCAAAGCGTATGTTGGCAAGTCTATCCCAACACTTAGGAAAGTGTCGTCCCAAATGTGTCGTCTTAGGACTAGACAAAGCCAACTCTTATTTAAGTGTTGCCTTAGGCATGCATATCCCAACCCTATAAAAGAGTTGGCCAAAGCGTATGTTGGCCAGTCTACCCCAACACTAAGGAAAGTGCCGCCCCATAAGTGTCGCTATAGGACTGTTTTGTTGTAGTGAACCAAATGTTATATTTTATATTCTAGTAAGAATATATATATGGTTGATATGCATATGCATAAAAGTATATGCAAATTATAATTCTCATAGTCTGATAAATGTGTGAGATATGTGATGGTGCCTTAATTGAAATATAAAACGACCTTAATAGATGGTGGATTTGTTGTATGTTATTAGGTGCTTGCATAAATGAAATTTATATTTGCATTGGTATGTTAAGGAGTGTATATTTAATTTGATTTTATCGTACAAATTACACTCTTCAATTGTGAATTAATCTTAATTGCTCCGACAACAAATGCGACACACTGTAGCTCGAATCCAGTTATCGATCGAATATAAAATGTTACATTTAGTGGTATCAATGTGCTTAGTTCTTGAATAAAACAATGAATTTTTTAAAAAATACTTATGACACAATGTTTAAATAAAATTCTTAGTATTTATTTACAAGTCTTTTATATGATTTAATTTAATTTAATGATAATATATCATATTATTATTCACAAATGGTATATAAAAATTATGTCATTTCACTTAAAAAGAAGCACTAAATTTTATGTCATAATTTTTCTTTTCCGAAATTTGTTTCGTAGATTAACACATTCTTGAAGGAAAATAATCATGTGGCAGTAGTTTGATAATAATAAATGATAAAACCTACCTAGTGATATGAGTAATGAAGGAGTCCCACTCCTTACGGTAAACCTCACCTTCAGCCACCGATTGGCGCACCGCACCACTTACTTCTGCCGCTCTTTTCCTTATCTCATCTCCTTCCTTTGAAGCCATCAAACGTTTCACAGCATCTTCAACTACCGCTGCTGTCACTACTTCATCTCGACGTGCCCAGTCCTTGATGGTAATGCCGAGTTTGAGCAACTTTGTGATTAGTACTGCGTTTCTTGGTTGATCTGAATGCATAGGCCAAGCCCCTATTGGTACTCCCATGGTGATGCTTTCCATGCATGAATTCCACCCACAGTGGCTTACAAACCCACCAATGACAGGGTGGGCTAATATCTCCAGCTGAGGTGCCCAATCTCTCACCACCAACCCTTTATCTTTCACTGAATCTTGGTATCCCTTTGGAAGCTCCGGTCTTCTAACTTCTCCATTGAAAACATCACCTGTGTCCGCATCTCTCAATACCCAAATGAACTTTTGATTGCTTCTTCTCAAACCAATTGCCAGTTCTTGGATTTGTTCATCACCCATTGTGGTTGTAGTCCCAAAAGACACGTAAAGAACAGAGTTTATCGCCTGTTTATCAAGCCATTCCAAACAGTAGTGTCGGCTACCGCAACTGTTTTTCTCAGGTACTTTTAATGGATTAAATGGCCCCAAAGCCCAATGTTGCTTTTCTTTCATATGTTGGCGAAGCAACTCAACGTAAGTACCTTCTATCACTTTGCTTGTGTTATATATACTCCCAGAAGTGACGTTTAGATATCGGTGTTGCAAAGCAATGAACTCCAAGAAATCTTCAGTGAAGCATCCTTCAAGAGAAGGGACGTTATTTTCACCAAGCATTTCTGCGTTAACTTGTGGTTTCCCCGTTGATTCCCATAAATAAAAGAAGAGAGAAAAGGCAGAAACAGTATGGAAAGCATAGGATTCTGTGTTGGGAATTGAACCAACATCTTGAACCACGGATCCCATCATAGAGTCATGAATGATAACGACCTTTCTTGCTTGTGAAGAAAGCATGCGTAACAACTCAGTGACAGGTTTACGAAGATGATAACAGGCATCAAAACATGGCTGGAGATGAGAAGGGAACTTGATTGCTTCATTGGGGTTTGGAGGAGGAGAAGCAAAAGGAGGAACTTGACAGTCATGGAAATGGAAACTAGCCACAGCTACCGGATCCCAACCATGAACTCTGACCTTTGCCTGCCGGTTGTGTGTGGATGTACCAACATAATGAACCGGGATGCCATAGGAGAGGATGATCCTAGAGAGGTGAAGCAACTGGTTTAAATGACCTTGTGCTGGAAATGGCACCATCACAACAATCACTGAGTTTTCTTGGTTTGTCATCTTAGGGAACCCCCAAAAAAAACTATTTCTTTAAGGAATAATATACGAGATTGTTTGAACTGACCAAACTCTTATTTAAATAAAATTCAGTGTTAAAATAAAATAAAATAAAAATATTTATATAATTATACTTTTTATTTTATTTTAAAATAATATTTTTAAACTTTATTAAACTCTATCTATTTTATATTGATTAGAATAAATTATTTCAATCTTTTACACTCTTATTAAAATATGACTGTGAATTTTTTTTTTCTCATCATGATTTTTTTCTCAAAAGAATTTACACGTAAAATTTATTTATTTTTATTTTATTTTTTCCCATTAGGTGGTGGTTATACTTATATATAAGCAACCATGGGAATGGGCATGGGATTTTTGTTAGACAAAAAATAAGCTGAAAGTGATGCTTCATGTGCCATGTACTTATTTTTCGACAAATTATGTCACCATAATCCATGTGAATTCCATAGTGTGTTTTAAAATGTGATTAAGGCTTTTCAGTGTTGTCTTTTTCTCTGGATGTGAGCTGAATGTTGTTGTAGAAAAGTTCTTTGGGAAACCATGCTTCCCGGCCCCTCTTAACATTCAATACATTAAAAACTCATACATCATGCTTTAAATGTTTTATATTATTCCTTATACGTACTTCAACAACCCAAAACTTCATATTAGTCCTTCAATTATATATTCTTATAATATGATATACTAAATGAGTAAAAGGAAATATATATGATAAAGGATATATGTATTTTTAAACTAAAAAAGTCAATTAAATCTCCTTTAAATTATGAATTGCATTATGTCAAAATTGCTAATTATTGACACGGTTGATGCTTGTAAAATTTTCTTATAAATTATAAAAATTACTAAAATATTATAAAAATATTAAGAAGTTATTAAAATTATTAAATTATTAAATTATTAAATTTTTCTAGAAGATTATTAAAATATTTAAAATATAAAATTATTAGACACGTCAAAATCGACAATAACAAATCATTTTAATACAACCTAATGGCAAACAATAACCAATACAAAAACAATTTAATATAAACAAATCCATTTCTATCATGCACATGCCATATACTTTAATACAAAAAATTCATTTCTATCATGTACAATAACCAAACAATTTAATATAAACAAATCCATTTCTATCATACACATGACAGACAATAAAATACAAAGAAATTGATGTCATGTACAATAACCAAACAATTTAATACAAACAAATCCAAAACAATATCATGCACATGACAAACAATAACCAAATAAATCTAAACCCGCCATACACTTTGATACAAACAATAATCATATTTGAATCAATATTTAAAAAAATGTTCTTCACAACTAGGAATTGATTTGTCATATTTGATTCATATTTGAATCCAAAGAAGCTTGATATTGTTAGTCAAAAAAATAGGAATTGATTTGTCTTTTTCCTAAAGCTACAATTCAAACTTGCAATTCAATTTGATACAAACAATGATCATATTTGAATCAACAATTAAAAATGTTTTGAATCATATTTGAATAATTGAATGACATATACAGTTTTGAATAATTCAATAAAAATTGATTTGTCAAATAGGAACTTATTTGTCTCTTTCCTAAGGCTATCTGTATGCATATTGAAGACTATAACTTTAGAAAAATCTAAACTTGCCATACACTTTAATACAAACAATAAACATACATAGTGCATAAACCCCATGCGAATGTAACTTTTTCAACAAAGAAATCCAAAAAACCCTAAACCAAAATCCCCTTAAATCCAAAAAATCATAAACCAAATACAAAAACTTACCCGTTACAGTGGATGCAACAACATTAACTGCTTCTCTACTACTAGCCATTGTGGCCCTAAACCCTAACCATTGATATCTTTTATTGTCTTCTTTTTTCCCTAAACCTTAAACTCAAAATATCAATCCTTCAACCTTCAATCATTCAACGTTATAGTTACACTAGAAGTTTCAATCCTTCAACCATCCAACCCTAAACCCTAAAATATTAATCCCAATCAATTTTCTTTTCTTCTCCCTTAATCCCAATGATTTATTTTTTGTTACCCTAAACTCGTCCAAACATTAAACCCCTCGGCTCCTCGTCTAATGTGGCAAGTTAACTGGCCACGTCACCCGTCTCGTTAGGCCTGTAATAGAAAATGTTAATAAGTGATTGATTTGTCACTTTTCGATAATGTTGATGATCGACTTGTTATTTTTTAAAAGTTGAGTGACTGTTAGTGTATTTCACCCTAAAATTACTTATAATTTCTTACAAATATAACCGTCGAAACCATTTTTTTATAAATGGGATTGACTTTGGTTTTGAAAATGAAAATAAAAATGGGAGTCGCCATCGATCTTTTATTAGGTGTGATCGGATCACCTTTGTTTTAATAAAACGTTTTGGTTTACTAAAACGGTGTTTTTGGTCTACGAATATTCGAGAGAATAGGTTCAGGAGTCGGTTACGTGCGAGGAAGGATTAGCACTCTCGCAACGCCCAAAATCGGTACCAAATTGATTAATCAATGTCCTAATGTCGAAAACTTAAAAGGATTTAAAAATATGATTTCTAAAAAAAACTTCGAATAATTTGATTTAAAGTTCTTTGATCCGAAAGAATACAAATACCTCATCCAGCACGATTGGACACGATATTTTTAAACCCTCGTAACTAAGACCATCTCATAATTTATGAAACTTCGAGCAATTTTGATTTAAAATTTGAGAGTTCTTCGATCCGAAAGAATATAAATATCACATCCAGCACGATTGGACACGATATCTTTAAACCCTTGTAACTAAGATCATCTCATAATTTATAAAACTTGTTAAAAGGATATTTAGTTATTTAGCCAAACAAAAAATCGAAACCCAACAGATTGGGCACTATTTCCAATTTCTAAATACCAAAATATTACCGTATTTAAAACCTTTAAATAAAATATTAATTTTACAAAATGTATTTTTATTTTTAAATAGTAATCTATGTGACAATATTAGATTTATACATTATCGAACATAAATATTAAAAGCGATTATAATATACTAACATTTAAGATAGGCAATAAAATAATAATAATAAGAATCGACAAATAATAATTCCTATACTAAAGCGATTACAAATATATGATGAAATATAGACAAATACAATAAACAATAAAAACAAATATGAACATATTTCATGCAAGTTTAAATAATAGATAAAAAGACATACATATGATATAAATAATATAAACAATGTATAAAATGAAAATAGTATATAATGATTTTAAATAAAATATATAACAATATAAACAATATAAATGAAACATGTTTTTCAATATAAATATATATTATATAAAAATAAGATATAATATAATACTATACAATGTATAATTTTTTTAAAATATATAATATAATAAATAATACATGAAAATAATATGTAATTAAAATAATATTAAACAAAATAAAATAATGAATAATATATATATATATATATATATATATGTATATAATACACTAATCATAAAATTACATACATAATATAAATAATAAAATAGATTAGATAATATAAATAAATCCAAAAAAACTTTAGAAATATTACATAATATAACATGATACTATATAATATAGAAATTTAAAAATATATTATGGATAAAATAATATGTAAAAGAAATAATATTAAGCTAAATAAAATAAATAATAATATGATTTTTAAAGAAAATAAATAAATAAACAAGCGAATAATAAATAGTAGAATAAAATAATAAAATAATAATAATAATAATAATAATAATAATGATGATGATGATGATGATGATGATGATGATGATGATGATGATGATGATGATGATGATGATAGCAATATTAATAATAATAACAACATCAATATTAAAAAATAGAAATAGCAAAATTAACAAAAGGATGTAAAAAGAAGGACTAAATCAAGAGAAAAATAAAATTAAAGGCCGAAATTTAAAAAATGAATTGGGGCCTCTTTGTAATGCGTGAAAATGGGGAGGGACCAGATGGGAAATAATCCCGATCCTTGTGCGCTGCGTTTCAAATGACTTGGACGCGGACCAAATCAAAACATCATAGAAATAATAGGGCAAAAATAAAAAAAAGGAAGAATGCGAAATGGGACTTGATTTAAATAGCGCCGCAAAAAGGGGGACCAAGTGCGCAATTATCCCTTTTATGGGATATGCGCATTCTCCTAGCGGCGCCGTTTTACTCAATGTTTAAAAGACAGAAGTTTTCTGAAAAATCAGATTTTTTTACCCTAACGTTTTTTTTTAAAGAAACCAACAGCCTCAAAACCCTCTCTTTCTCCCATCTCCCTCTCTCACAATCAAAATGGCAGCCCTCTCTTTCCCATTTACGTCTGGACGATCGGCCTCCCCTCAGCCTCCCATCGCACCACCACCGCGTACGGTGGCCGATGGTGAGCGAAGTGGGTCCCAACCACATTCGAAACCCCTTTTTTGAAGCCTAGACCACGACGCCTCATCGTGAGCGGAAGAGAATAACTTTCACTCCCCTCCTTTTTTGGCTAAATGCAAGAATAGAAAAGGCCTTCCGACGCCTTGGCCTATGGGGGTTCCGTAAGGTTTCTTTCCTCCTTTCTCTTTTAGTATTTTTGTTTGTAAAAGATTTCAAAAAGAAATAAAAAATAAAATAAAGATAAAAAAATGACAGTAAATCGTGATAGAAAAGTAGAAACGAAATCAACCTTTTGATTTTCTCTTTTTTTTGATTTCTGATAGTTTGTAAATTTTTTGATTTTTTCGAATCCGAAAATCCCCCCTTTACACTGGTGTTTTTGCTTGGCTTATATAGCCGAAATAAAAATTACAAAAATAATAATTTTTGCTACTATTGCTATCGATTTGTCCTGTCACTGCTTATTTTGCTTCGTTTTGCAGGTCCTGAAGGAGTCAACGATGCCAATAAGCCATTTTGGTGCAACATCAGCGGAGGAACCGCCTATCGGGCGATGTGCGCACCGACATCACGTGGGGAGCGGTGCTAGGGTTTCTAACCCTCCTTCTGCTGAGATTTGGTTTAGACTTTGGGCCATTTTGGGCTTGTTTTAGTTGGGCTAATTATTTGAGTTGTTATTTTTTATTTTTTTGTTGTTGGTTTGGGCTCCGGGCTAAATTGGGCCTGTACAGTTGCCCCTCTTTGCTCATTGTCGTGTAATAAGAATGGAGCAAAGACTTTAAAAGGACCAACTTTGCCCAGTCTTACTGAGTCTCAGCCCTTCTCTTCTTCTTCACGTAGCCTTGCTTTAACCCACTGCAACTTCAAAAATTTAGGAATTGGTGTTTCGATTCGCTCGACTGTGACTTCAGGATAAGAATTCAGGGAGAAGAGATTCGTAATCTCTATCTTCTCTACTGAAACTTCAAAGAAATAAGAATTTATCGTCATTGTTAACTTAGGGAGACGGGATTTGTAATCTCAACCTACTCCACGGGAACTTCGAGGAAATAAGAATTCAGGGAGAAGAGATTCATAGTCTCCATCTTCTCTACTGAAACTTCAAAGAAATAGGGGTTGATCCTCAGTGTTAACTCAGGGAGACAGGATTTGCAATCTCAACCTACTCCACAGGAACTTCGAGGAAATAAGAATTCAGGGAGAAGAGATTCGTCGTCTCCATCTTCTCTACTAAAACTTCAAAGAAATAGGGGTTGATCCTCAGTGTTAACTCAGGGAGACAGGATTTGCAATCTCAACCTACTCCACGGGAACTTCGAGGAAATAAGAATTCAGGGAGAAGAGATTCATAGTCTCTATCTTCTCTACTGAAACTTCAAAGAAATAAGGATTCCTCCTCATTGTTAACTCAGGGAGGTGGGATTTGTAATCTCAACCTACTCCACGGAAAAGTCGGGGAAATAAGAATTCAGGGAGAAGAGATTCGTAGTCTCTATCTTCTCTACTGAAACTTCAAAGAAATAAGGATTGATCTTCATTGTTAACTCAGGGAGACGGGATTCGTAATCTCAACCTACTCCACGAGAACTTCGAGGAAATGGATTTATCCTCATTGTTAACTCAAGGAGACGAGATTTGTAATCTCAACCTACTCCACGGGAACTTCGAGGAAATAAGAATTCAGGGAGAAGAGATAATAGTCTCCATCTTCTCTACTGAAACTTCAAAGAAATAAGGATTGATCCTCATTGTTAACTCAGGGAGACGAGATTTGTAATCTCAACCTACTCCACGGGAACTTCGAAGAAATGGATTTATCCTCATTGTTAACTCAGGGAGACGAGATTTGTAATCTCAACCTACTCCACGGGAACTTCGAGGAAATAAGAATTCAGATAGAAGAGATTTGTAATTTCAATCTTCTTACTGAAACTTCTCGAAAATAAAGTTGGATCCTCTTTGTAAACTCAGGGAGAAGGGATTTATAATTTCAACCTACGCCACTAGAACTTCGGGGTGATAGACATCTTCTTACTGAAACTTCTCGAAAATAAAGTTTGATCCTCGTTGTAAACTCAGGGAGGAAGGATTTGTAATTTCAACCTACTCCACTGAAACTTCAAAGAAATAAGACTTGTATGGCTTCGGTTTGCTCCTGCGACTTCAGGATTGCCAGATTTTCCATCTTCGATCCGCTTCACTCAAGAAAACAAGATCTTCAAATTCACCGGTGTTGCGACAACATCCTCTAGAGGACCTGTCCTGTAAAATTAGTTTTGTGTTTATGCTTATGCAAAATGATTAGGATGCAATGACTAGAATGAATCTAATGCCCCTAAATAGATGTGTCCCATGGATGACATTTGTATGAATGTAGAATGTCATGAGAATGGTTTTTTTACAATGATTAGAATGCAATGATTGGAATGGATCAAATGCTCCTAACTAAATGATATTATGGATGACATTTGCGTGAATACAAAATGTCATGAGGATGATTTTTTTTACAATGATTAGGATGCAATAATCGGAATGAATCAAATGCTCCTAACTAAATGATATTATGGATGATTTTTACAATGATTAGGATGCAATGATCGGAATGAATCAAATGCTCCTAACTAAATGATATTATGGATGACATTTGTGTGAATGCAGAATGTCATGAGGATGATCCCTTTTTTCTCTCTTTTTTTTTTTAAAAAAAGACTTAGAGTTGTCTTTCTCATTGTTCTTCAGGTTGTATCACTTGACGTAATGTCTTGTCTTCTTGCTTGGGTGGTATTTTGACTGAAAACTCGAAGAAACAATTGTAATTCGCTCAACCGGTTTGCCCCACTATAACTTCAGCGACCCTTCCACTGCATTATGGACATAAGATTTGTACCACCTTTAAATCATCCTACTGCGACTTGTGGCTATAGGATTTGTATCAACTTCAACCCATCCCACTGCAACTCGAGGGTATAGGATCTGTAACTTGTTCGATCAACTGATCACTCCTAGGGTGATCTAACCAAATGTGTATGCATGATATTCGCATAGATGCATAATAACATTTTTTCGAGAATGATTCCTTTTATCATCAGGTTAACATTGCCTATTCTTCGTCAAGATTGTATCACTGATGAAATACCTTGTCATTTTGTTCGACCAATAAAAAGTTCAAAGAGATAATCATCTTTCTCCAATATCTCCAAACATTAGACTTGGTGAGTTCTAACCAATAGTCCTGCTTCAGGTTCTTGCATTATTCAGAAGCTTCCGGAGTAATATGTGAAACTCCTTTTATGAAAGTATTATTAGTCCACTAATCATTATTTCAATGCAAAATGCTTGAAAAAGATTATAACAATGGGCCGGAAGGAAATTAATTGAGAGCAAAACTCAAAACGAATAAATTAATCAAGATATCAAATTTTGAAAAGACACCAAATAAGAATGAATTAATCAAGATAACAAATGAAATTTATTGGGAACATGTCTTGAAAAGAATAAAGTAATCAAAGATAGAAAATTCAATATGTGTAAGATGAAAACTAGGTGCCCCAGATATTGCAGCCTGAGCTTCTCTGTACGAACCTCTTGAGGGCCATTTTGAGCTCAATATGTGCTGAGGGAATCTAGAGTACTCTGTTGATGCCCCAAGACGTAACATACTTCCTCTTTGTTAATTCAAATGTAGCAAGACTACTGTATGCCCCACTTTTTATTCAAAATTTGAGCCACCCTTTTCGGGTTTTTAGCTCAAAGCCTCTTTGGTCTCAAAGCGCCCTTTACGGGTTTTCACCTTGGCCTCTCTTTTTTTTTTCTTTTCTTCTTTTCTTCTCTTCTTTTCTTCTTCTTCTTTTTTTGAATTTAGACTCAAGGTGCCTTTTACGAGTTTTCACCTTGACCCTTTCCTTTTCAAGTAAAATCCTTCTTGATCGAATCTGAATTCTCCGGATTAGGCAAGTCTTTGGCATCCGTCTCGGTCAATATCAATGCTCCTTTAGAATAGGCCTTATATAAGTCCTTCCCAATTTGGCATATGCTTTCCTCTAAAATCATTGTGTAGGAAAGATCTGTTTCAACATTAGGTTCCGCTTGTGAAATTCACTTGGATGAACTTCTTTGTCGTAAGCTCACATCGTCCAACCGTGATGGATAACTTTTAACCTTTTCTTCGATTAGGTTCAATTGGCAAAAACGCTTCAATTCCATAATGAGCAATATGTTGCCTCAGTGAAGGTTCTGGCCAATGTTTGATAAGACAGAGGGCAACGGTAGCTTCTTATGCCAATCCTTACAAGTCTAAGTCACCTTTCATAATTTTTTTTATTTTTCTCTTTTTGTATTTTTTTGACAACTTTTGTTGTACTGTGGTATGCTGCCTGATCTTTGGACAAACTGTAAACTTTGACTTTGTACAGTTATGCATTAAACATGATCATTTAAGGCATTCTTTGCTGACATCTGATCCTTTTTTTCGAATTTAATAACCTCGACCTCGTAACATTGGCATATGAAGCTACTTCCACCCTCTTAGTGAAGTAAACGACGACCATGACAATGAATCGATATTGGTTAAAAGCTTTTGATGAGATTGGCCTCATCGCATCCATGCCCCACATAGATAAGGTTTACGAAAAAATGAAGGAGGTATATGAATCTTTTCTTCATAAATTTGGCACTTATAACATTTCTCGGTATGACTGATGTAATCCCTTTCCATGGTGAACCACCAGTACCCAAACCTCATGATTTGCCTAGCCATTGTAAATGTATTCCTCTTCTAAGATTTCCTTAGCCTTAACAGCATCCACATGTCTCGGCAGCCAGGACATATCCTGATACGATTATGGGAAAATATCTTTGAACCCTTGGAATGACTCAATAACATCTCACTTTGTCTTTGTGGAGATGCATGCTCTGATTTTCACCTATTTCTCTTCTTCTAGGCTCAAAATTTACAATGATTCTTTGTAAGGTAGGGTCTGCTTCATCTTATTCTACTATCCTTAACAAATCAGGAGATAAGTTACATCCTCTAACGTCTTCAAAGTCCTGAGATCCCTCTAGACACTTATCTTGCTCAAAAGTAGATTCTGAGTCGATAGTAGCGTCGCTCATGTCATTGATATCTAGGGACTTGTTTCAGGTACGAAGGAATATTCAAAGAACAAATGAATCTAAGAATAATTATTTATGTGGTATGAACATGAATGAAATAAGGAATAAACGAATATTTTCTCAAAGTGAGACACAAAAATGCATTTTCATTAAAAAATATAGATTTTGAACATAAGCCTATTTCATCAAAAGATTCTTATTGCTCCTAGGCTTAGAGCAATAAGCGTGTTTTGGACATTACTCCGAATTAGCTCTAAAAATACAGGAATCTTTTCCACAGTCCCATTGTTCAAAACACTCCCAACTATGTAAGGGCAGACGCCTAAAAATTCTATTCCCCGGTTCCCTCTTTGGATACGTTGTTAATGTTCAGATTTCCCATAATCTGGTCTTGCGCTAGAGCCTAAACTTGAAGTACTCTTGGATCTCATGGCACTATCCATCATGGCTCTCACAATATTTACCCCTTTAACAAAAAGGTTGGGTAACGAATCTTCTACACCAGAGGGATTATCGAATCTTACAATATCTATCTTGATGAGTCTTTCGATTATCTTTTTGAAAGCGACGCAGTTCTCAATTGAATGCCCTATGATTCTTGCATGGTATTTGCATTGGGTGTTCACATCGTACCATTTAGGGTATGGAGGCTGTATTGGTTCCACGTAAAAAAGGGATACAACATGTTCTTCAAATAGAATTTGGTACAACTCCCTATACGTGATTGGGATGGGTACGAACTGGGGTTTTTCTGAGTTCAATTTTGGATCGGGTTCTTGTCTTGGGGAGACTGACGGTGGTAATTCTGATCCTTGGTCAGGCTCATCATGTCGGCTCTGAATAGCCTTTGTTATACCTTCTCGTACCATTCGCTTTATTTTCCTTTTTCTTCGGGGTTTTAACAGTTCAGTCCTTTTTGTTTTCTATTTTTGTCAATACAACAGGCTTGGCTCGATCATCCTCCGGATTAAAACTGGAGCCCATCGAGAAGTTCAACAGTGCGAGGTATTAATCTGACATTGGGGTTTGATAATGGCAGGTGCCCCTTGAGGAGGCACGTCTTGTTGGGTCGAGACACTTATTGGAGAATAAACGATATCTTCATCATTATCCACACTATTGACCACTTGGTCACCCCCTTTTTTAAGCCTTCCAGCTAGTAACCGGGTTAATTGGCTCATCATATTCATTTGTTCTCGCATGTCTTGTTGGATTTCAATCAATTACTTTTGCATTTGTATTTGCATTCTCTCTATCCTTTTAACCTTTGGTCCATGGCTTTTGTTCTTGCGCGAGTACCGTAACGATGCTAGTTTCCAGAATACTGAAATAATTTTTAATTAATTAGAGTTTTTCTACAAAGTTTGATGCATATGATATGATGTAATGCAAATGCATGAAATGCAATGCAAATGCATGGAATGAATGCAAAAAGAAAGAGAGGCATTGATTCTGAATTCAATTCCATTAGGAGAACTTTTCTAGAAAATAAATTTCTTTACATAAAACAGATTACATATACGACCATGCCCTAATGCTCGAAGCCTTAACTTTCCATAGAAGCCAGGTTAACTCCTAACCCTAATATGATTCTAATCCACCTCAAAATAGCACATCAGCTTGAACTGCTATGATTTGCAAATGGTTTGTCACCTCTTGTATTTGAGCAACTGATTCTTTCAATGGAGAGTAGTTCTTGGAGAATACTTGATAAGAAACCCTTTTCAATCTCCAAAAGTGGCTATGGAACCACGCCAACAAGAGTTCCGCACATCTAAATAAATCTTCCTTCACCTGCTCCTCGGATGTATTCAAAGATCAGAATGTTTCGGCGAGAATTACAAGGATGGGCGTGACCCTCTTGTCAAGTCTATCGAACAAGTCTGAAATTGCCTTGTCCATGTGCCCCAGTACTTTAGGGAAACATCCCGTTTGTAAATGCCCAAAGCGAAGACATTGACCCTTTTCTTTATATTTGGGTGTGCTAAGATCGAATCTCACGAATCCTCTAATGGATTCCTTCATCAGCTCCTTTTGATTGTGATGCGTCGTTGAATGCACCAAAATATATCCTACTCACAGTAAAATAATGAAAATAACGGTAAAGGGAAAGTAGGGTTGAATCCATGAGGATCGGATTATACAAATGCACATTTTTGAGATCACAGGCGAAATCGTGCCCAAGAAAACCTGCGTTCTGAAAATAAATAAAAATAGAATTAATAATTTTGATCTGGAAAAATAATAATAATAATGAAATTTTAAGGCGAATTGAAATTACGAGAATAAATTACGAAATTAAAATGAAGAAAATAAAAAGAAAGAGTTTAGAAAAAGTTTCTTATGTGGAGATATTCCAGCCTCCGGTTGTCTCGTTCCTCCTTGGCTCCGTCTTTGGCTTTTGGATGACCCTTCTCTACCCAAGTAAGCCAATTATAGTGGAAGAGGGCGCCTCGACCACCAACTCCAAAATTTAAACTTACGGATTTAGGGGCGACTCTAGCTTGCGATTGCTTTTGTGGAGTCTTTTACGCTAGATCAACGTTTCTCAATGGCGAATCCCACGCCATTTTGTCTCTTGGGCTCGCTAACCTCGACGCAATGGCTCACGAACCGAAGCGGTGCAATCCTCTCAAAACATACAAAGTGGCCGCCTTTGCATACGTTGAAAGGTTACTTTTAAAGGGACACAGACGAGCGTCGGCCCGTGTCTGAGAAACGATGAATACTTGGGTGAGAAAGTTGAGTCGGGTTCTAAGCCTCAAGAACCTTTTACAGAATTTGGCAACCTTGACTAGATGGAATTTAGTGGCTCATATTTGTGGTGGAAAATATAAAAATATGGAAAAGGAATTTTATTGAAAGAAAAATAAATGAAACACAAAAGAATTATGGGGAGGAGTGTACGAGAAAAGATGCACACCCAAATGAGTTACTCCATCCCCTATTTATAGTGCTTAAGGTAGATAGTCTAATTCTACTCAAACTCCCAAAGATAATTACAATTTAATTAAAGATAAATAAAGATAAATAAAGAAATTAAATAATCCTAGATAATTATCCTAATATTAATTATCCTAATATAATTTAAAATAGAATTTGATAAAGCAAAGTCTCTTCTTTTTGCATTTCATCCTCTCGCTCTCCATATACGCACTTTTGGCACCATCTTTTCCTTTGTTGCACATTGGTCCATTTTATCTTTAATTTCACGATTTGGCCTCAATTTTGCATTGGTCTCCAATTTAGTCCCTATGAGAATAAAGTCCATAAATAACCCAAATTAGTAGAGTCACATTCAAATTAATATATAATTAGAACATAAAAACATGTCGTTCTAAAGTGTTATCAAATCCCCCTACTTAGCCCATGCTTGCCCTCAAGTATGGTTCCTATCCTTTGTGAAAATTAGATCTGAAAGAAATTCTACTCCAAAGTTTTATAAAGATTAGTCAAAAATGCATATGAAAATAAGAGAACTTCAAAGCTTGCTTTAAGTAAAATAGAAAAAGTTTTCTAATTAACACACAAAAATTAAAATCGTCTTGAATTATTTCATGCTATTTAGGTAAATTACCAAACCTACCAAGACACTTTATTTATTTCCTCCTTAGTCCCCAAGCTGTAATTTTATTAGTACTATTTTTCTTTTCTTTTCTCTTTTTTTCCTTTTTCTTTTTTTTTATTTACTTGAATATATCGAACCTTTTTACGCTAAGAGATGACAACCCAAGCACCCCACCGGTTACTCAATCAACATACTCTTAAAAATTTTTTATTTCCGTCAATGAGTTTTACTCATCACGTCACAAAACCTTTTGACGCCAAGTAGAATAACAACCCAAGCACCCTACCGGTTACTAAATCACCACGTTACGAGCCATACTCATAACCTTGGCTAGCGGAGTTTACCTATTACGTCACAAAACCTTTTGACGCCAAGTAGAATGACAACCCAAGCACCCTACCCTTTACTCGATCGATCCACGTTCTAAGTGAACTCATAACCTTGGAAATATTTATTAATCACAATTTTCGCGAAAATATAAACTTCAAAAGGATCTAGGAGAAATAATCAAGTGTCAAAATAAGTTTTAGTAACCACCTAATAGTCATGAACATAACTTAGACATGCAAATATATTAAGTGTCCACTTGATATTAAACTTGATCAATTTTACGAAAAGCAAGATATAATTAACTTATTAATCATAATTATTTTAGCCTAATAAGAATAAAACAATGGAGATAAAATCAAGCAGACATGAATCGAATTTACTCGGTGGCCAAGAATCATGCACGTGGGTCAAACGGTGGCAAGTCGTGGGCAAATTCTTGGGCATGATTAGCGACGAATGTTCTAAAAAATATGGACAACCTAAAAGAGCCTCAAGCAACAAACACAAATCTCAACGAGAATATGACAAGAATCTGAAGAGTACCTCCCCCACTTAAAGCACATTGTCCTCAATGTGGGCGCAAAACAAATAAATAAGAAGAAAAGTTTAGAAAAACTCCCGTGTAGCTACTATCGAATCACGGAGGATAGCAATGAGTTCGGTGAGTTGCTTGGCCAAAAGTGTTGAGTCGAACCTCAACGCGCTCCATTTAGCTAAGCAAAGAAGAGAAATTTATTGATATTTAAATAAAAGAAATTAAAAAGAAAAGAAAAGAAAATAAAATAAAATAAATAATAAAATAAAATAAATAATAAAAGAAAAATAAAGATTGGGTTGCCTCCCAACAAGCGCTTGTTTAACGTCATTAGCTCGACGACTTAAATGGTTCTACTGGTGGCTCAAAATAAATCTTTTTAATCGTGTGAGCTTGGAATTTCTCGTTTTTATCACATCCACCATATTTGGGTTTAATTGTCCTTGCGCCTTTTTCATTGGTTTCATATTTTCCTCCAAGGGTTAATCCTTTTAAGTCGGCAATGGTCTCATCATCCTCCAAAATGTGAATTTAAGATGCTCGAGAGGTGGTTTTAATTTTGGATCCGCTCTGCACAATGAAGGTAAAAGCTTAGTACAGGGATAACAACTCATTAGCAGTTCAAATTTATCAAAGTCAAATTTAAAATCATAAATGGATTCAAAATTTTCTTCGACTAATGAGTCAATTATATCAACACAATTCACGTTCAAAATTTCACTTGGGGTGGCTAATGGCATCATAGGCGTTAAATTTCACGATCTCCCATCAAACTCCATCGTGAGAGTTCCACTCCGACGTCAATTTTAGTACTAGTTTGTACTAAGGAATGGTCGTCCCAACAAGAGATCTCAAGATCCGAAGCCTTTGTCCTCCTCCATTTTTATCACGTAGAAATCTGCGGGAAAAATAAGTTCGTTAACTTTTACCAACACGTCCTCGAGGACTCCTTGGGATGCACAACGGACACATCGCCAATTGAATGCTAACACTGCTTTTTGTCAAAAACACTGCGTTAAGTGATTCATAAATAGAATAGGGCATTACATTTATGGAGCTCCTAGATCACACATAGCCTTTTTAATTCCCAAATGACCTATTTTGCATGGTATTGCAAACATGCCCCTATCCTTACATTTAGCCGGCATTTTTCGTTGTAACACTGCGACACATTTTCACCAACATTCACCCTTTCATTACACGTTAACTTTCGTTTGTTGGTGCAAAGCTCTTTAAGAAATTTAGCGTGCACAGTTATTTGCTTGATGGCATCCAACGGTGGAATGTTGATTTGACGTTCCTAAATGTTTCGAGGATTTCCTTATCCCGCTTACCTTTTAAACCTTTGGTAGAATCGTTCGGAAATGGAGGTTGAATTATGGGCAATGGGGGTTTCGTTCGGACTGCTTCGTCTTTTTGGGTTTTCTGGCGATTTCTTGGGCATGATTTACATAGAATCGATTCGATACCTTTCCACTTGCAGTCATCTACATTTGCGTTTTGCCTTGGGTTTGGTTACATTTGTGACAAAGACTTCCATTGAGAGTTCAATTTCTCAACCGATATGGTCAATTCTCTTATAGATGCCTCGGTTTTCTGTTGAAAATCAAGCATATTAGCTGCTAATTTATTGACCAAAGTTTCTAGAGGAACTCGGTTACGGTAAGGTGATTATATTGTGGGTTGGCCCCATAACTTAAGTTAGGGTGATCCTCCATCACAGGTTGTAGGTATTAGAGTAAGGGTCGATCGCCTCTGTGGTGGGCCAGAAAATTTCCTTTGCACCTAAGTGAGCCATAGAGTCATCATACAAACGGGACATGCATCGGTTGTGTGCTCGGTGTAGCACATATTCCACATAACCGAAATTTGTTTTGTTTTTTACGCAAGAAGAGTATTCATCATATTAGTAAGTTTATCAAGTCTATCTTCTATGGAAGAATTACTTAGTGTGAACCCTTCGGGAGGTTCGAGATTGGCTCAAACTAGCGAGAATTTGCAGCCATTGTGGAAATCAAGTCCCTTGCTTGTTGGGGTTCATGTTAACCAACGCTCCTCCACTAGCGTCGTGTTGTGGGCACTTGCACACAACTTCTTGAACCGCTCCCAATAATCATATAGAGTCTCGCCTCTTCTTGCCTAATCCTACGATCTCCTTTCTAGCTCATCTGCTCTAGATCTTGGAAAAACTGTTGAGAAACAAACGAGATAGTTCATTAAGTAGTTATAGATCCGGAGGTAAATAAAATAACCATTCCCTAATTGAATCTGCTAGGGAAAAAGGAAAAGCGCGCAATTTAATCTGATCCTCAGTTACGCCTTGAGGTTTCATACTCAGACAAACCATATGAAACTCCTTTAAGTGTTTATGGGGGTTTTCATTCTGTAACCCTCGAAATGTTGGCAGCAACTGAATCAACCCTGATTTCAACTCAAAATCGGTATCCATGGTAGGATATGCAATGCACAGTGGTGGTTGTTCTGTCGGAGCTTCGGCTAGTTGCCGAATCGTTTGAGCCATTGGTTCTTGTACCAAATTAGGGTTTTCGTCAACCCTAGCGTTGAACACTTCTTCAAATGGATCGACTTCTTCTACTTTACTTTCAAGCATTTGAGTAGGGTTTTCGTTAACCCTAGATTCCGCTTCGTCGTCGGTCCTAATTTCTGGTGGTGGATTGCTTCGAGTCACTACCACCGCTGACTGCTTTTTCTTCAACTTAGTTTCTTTTCGATTAGCTTTCGCAGTCTTTTCGATCTCCGAATCAAACGCAAGAATGCCTGGAGCAGATCTGGTCATAGAAAAAAAATAGGATTAGTCGTTCTCGATCCCTAACAGCGGCGCCAAAATTTGATCGTCGTTGAATGCATCAAAATATATCCTACTCACGTAAAATAATAAAAATAACGAAGAAGGGAAAGTAGGGTCGAATCCACGAGGATCGGATTATACAAATGCCTATTTTTGAGATCACAGCGTAATCGTGCCCAAGAAAACTGCGTTCTGAAAAATAAATAAAAAAATGCAATTAATAATTTTTGATCCGGAAAAATAATAATAATAACAAAATTTTAAGACAATTGAAATTACGAGAATAAATTACGAAATTAAAATGAAGAAAATAAAAGAAAGAGTTTAGAGAAAAGTTTCTTATGTGGAGATATTCCGACCTTGGTTGTCTCGTTCCTCCTTGGCTCGTCTTTGGCTTTTGGATGACCCTTCTCTACCCAAATAAGCCGCTTATAGTGGAAGAGGACGCCTACGACCACCAACTCCAAGAATTTAAACTTACGGTTTAGGGAGCCCGACTCTAGCTTGCGATTGCTTTTGTGGAGTCTTTTACGCTAGATCAACGTTTCTCAATGGCGAATCCGCCATTTTGTCTCTTGGGCTCGCTAACCTCGGCGACGATAAGCTCACGAACCGACGGTGCAATCCTCTCAAAACATACAAAGCGGCCGCTTTGCATACGTTGAAAGGGTTACTTTTAAAGGGACACAGACGGGCGTCGGCCCGTAATGCGAGAAACGATGAATACTTGGGTGAGAAAGTTGAGTACGGGTTCTAAGCCTCAAGAACCTTTTTCAGGGAATTTGGCAACCTTGACTAGATGGAATTTAGTGGCTCATATTTGTGGTGGAAAATATAAAAATATGGAAAAGGGAATTTTATTGAAAGAAAAATAAATGAAACACAAAAGAATTATGGGGAGGAGTGTATGAAAAAGATGCACACCCAAATGAGTTACTCCATCCCTATTTATAGTGCTTAAGGTAGATAGTCTAATTCTACTCAAACTCCCAAAGATAATTACAATTTAATTAAAGATAAATAAAGATAAATAAAGAAATTAAATAATCCTAGATAATTATCCTAATATTAATTATCCTAATATAATTTAAAATAGAATTTGATAAAGCAAAGTCTCTTCTTTTGCATTTCAGGTCCTCTGCTCTCCATGTCTGCACTTTTGGCACCATCTTTTCCTTTGTTGCACATTGGTCCATTTTATCTTTAATTTCACGATTTTGGCCCTCAATTTTGCATTGGTCTCCAATTTAGTCCCTATGAGAATAAAGTCCATAAATAACCCAAATTAGTAGAGTCACATTCGAAATTAATATATAATTAGAACATAAAAACATGTCGTTCTAAAGTGTTATCAGATTGATATAGACTGTGACCCATTGCTTACTCGTCCCTGCAATGCTTATTAACTCCTTTAAGAAAGTCGAGATGTGACAACTCTTGAGTAGTCTTTGTCGGCTTAAATCCTCGGGCAAAGTCTTGTATTCTTCGGTGGACTATCAAGCTTCTCTCGTTGTGTTTACTTGGACCCTATTCGGACGACCGTATTATAATCCACTTTATCAAGTAACCCATTTCCTTATGAAAAACTCTTCTATTTAGCAATCGAATATGAATCAACACCTCCTTTCTAAGATGATACGATGCAATGCAATGAAAACAAAAGGAACATGTTAGGACAAGAGAAATAAACAAAATAGAGTACTTATCCGGGTGACTACTAGGGGTTTGGGATGGTTCTACCTAAGGTGGGATCTTAAGGCTCACTATATGAGGTTCATTTCTAAAGAAGGATATCTGAACCAACAGATTCCTCAATCCTCACCCATTATAGGCTCATACGGACCGAGTTCGGTTTAGGGGAATACATTTCCCTATGGCCATGCGGAGATGAGAATCTCACGAAACACATAGGTACGGATGTATCCCGGAAGCAATTCACTAGCCCATACGGAGGTGAAAACCTCACGAAGGCGTAGTTTCTTACTCCCACTTAAGGGTGCGACCACAACGGTCATGCAATGCAATGTGCACAAGAAAATAATAGTCATATGCAATGACACAAACGAATGCAACAAAATGATCAAATTTTCAAATTTTCAAATTTTCAAATCGAATTTTCAAATTTTAGACAAAGGACAAAAAATAATCAATTTACGGCATGACTCTCTTTACGTCCCCAGTGGAGTCGCCAAGCTGTTGAAACCATTTTTTTATAAACGGGGATCAACTTTGGTTTTGAAAATGAAAATAAAAACGGGAGTCGCCACCGATCTTTTATTAGGTGTGATCGGATCACCTTTGTTTTAATAAAACATTTTGGTTTCCTAAAACGGTGTTTTTGGTCTACGAATATTCGAGAGAATAGGTTCGGGAGTCGGTTACGTGCGAGGAAGGATTAGCACCCTCGCAACGCCCAAAATCGGTACCAAATTGATTAATCAATGTCCTAATGTCGAAAACTTAAAAGGATTTAAAAATATGATTTCTAAAAAAAACTTCGAATAATTTGATTTAAAATTCTTTGATCCGAAAGAATACAAATACCTCATCCAGCACGATTGGACACAATATTTTTAAACACTCGTAACTAAGACCATCTCATAATTTATGAAACTTCAAGCAATTTTGATTTAAAATTTGAGAGTTCTTCGATCCGAAAGAATATAAATATCACATCCAGCACGATTGGACACGATATCTTTAAACCTCGTAACTAAGATCATCTCATAATTTATAAAACTTGTTAAAAGGATATTTAGTTATTTAGCCAAACGAAAAATCGAAACCCAACACGATTGGGCACTATTTCCCGAATTTCTAAATATCAAAACATTGCCGTATTTAAAAACATTTAAATAAAATATTAATTTTACAAAAATGTATTTTTTATTTTTAAACAGTAATCCATGTGACAATATTAGATTTATACATTATCGAACATAAATATTAAAAACGATTATAATATACTAACATTTAAGATAGACAATAAAAAATAATAATAAGAATACGACAAATAATAATTCCTATACTAAAGCGATTACAAATATATGATGAAATATAGACAAATACAATAAATAATAAAAACAAATATGAACAAATTTCATGCAAGTTTAAATAATAGATAAAAAGACATACATATGATATAAACAATATAAATAATGTATAAAATGAAAATAGGATATAATAATTTTAAATAAAATATATAACAATATAAACAATATAAATGAAACATATTTTTCAATATAAATATATATTATATAAAAATATAATATAATAAAATACTATACAATGTATAATTTTTTAAAATATATAATATAATAAATAATATATGAAAATAATATGTAATTAAAATAATATTAAACAAAATAAAATAATGAATAATATATATATATATATATGTAATACACCAATCATAAAATTACATACATAATATAAATAATAAAATAGATTAGATAATATAAATAAATCCAAAAAAAAACTTAGAAATATTACATAATATAACATGATACTATATAATATAGAAATTTAAAAATATATTATGAATAAAATAATATGTAAAAGAAATAATATTAAGCTAAATAAAATAAATAATAATAAAATGATTTTTAAAGAAAATAAATAAATAAACAAGTAGAATAATAATAATAATAATAATAATAATAATAATAATAATAATAATAATAATAATAATAACAACAACATCAAAAAAAAATAGAAATAGCAAAATTAACAAAAGGATGTAAAAAGAAGGACTAAATCAAGAGAAAAATAAAATTAAAGGCCGAAATTTAAAAAATGAATTGGGGCCTCTTTGTAATGCGCCAAAATGGGGAGGGACCAGATGGGAAATAATCCCGATCCTTGTGCGCTGCGTTTCAAATGACCTGGACACGGACCAAATCAAAACATCATAGAAATAATAGGGCAAAAAAAAAAAGTAAGAATGCGAAATGGGACTTGATTTAAATAGCGCCGCAAAAAGGGGGATCAAGTGCGCAATTATCCCTTTTAAGGGATATGCGCAGTCTCCTTAGACCAAACGGCGCCGTTTTACTCAATGTTTAAAAGACCCAAGTTTTCTGAAAAATCAAATTTTTTTACCCTAACGTTTTTTTAAAGAAACCAACACCTCAAAACCTCTCTTTCTCCCATCTCTCCTCTCTCACAATCAAAATGGCGCCTCTCTTTCCCCATTTCTGTCCGACGATCGGCCTCCCCTCAGCCTCCCATCGCACCACCACCGCGTGTGGTGGCCGATGGTGAGCGAAGTGGGTCCCAACCCTATTCGAAACCCCCCTTTTTGAAGCCCCGACCACGATGCCTCATCGTAAGCGGAAGAGAACAACTTTCAGTTCCCCCCTCTTTCGAAACTGAAGGCAGCAATAGAAAGGGCCTTCCGACGCCGCGCCTATGGGGGTTCCGGTAAGGTTTCGTTCCTCCTTTCTCTTTTAGTATTTTTGTTTGTAAAAGATTTCAAAAAGAAATAAAAAATAAAGATAAAGATAAAAAAATGACAGTAAATAGTGATAGAAAAGTAGAAACGAAATCAACCTTATGATTTTCTCTTTTTTTTTTTTATTTCTGATAGTTTGTAATTTTTTTGATTTTTTTGGAATCCGAAAATCCCCCTTTACACTGGTGTTTTTGCTTGGCTTATATAGCCGAAATAAAAATTACAAAAATAATAATTTTTGCTCTTTATTCTTTGTCGATTTGTCCTCATCAACGCTTCTTTAGCTTCGTTTTGCAAGTCCTGAAGGAGTCAACGACGCCAATAAGCCATTTTCGTGCAACATCAGTGGAGGAACAGCCCATCGGGCGATGTGCGCGCCGACATCACGGGGGGAGCGGCGCTAGGGTTTCTGACCCTCCTGTTGAGATTTGGTTTAGTCTTTGGGCCATTTTGGGCTCGTTTTAGTTGGGCTAA
The DNA here is from genome assembly GCA_025506655.1 of Gossypium rotundifolium. Taxonomy (NCBI): domain Eukaryota; kingdom Viridiplantae; phylum Streptophyta; class Magnoliopsida; order Malvales; family Malvaceae; genus Gossypium; species Gossypium rotundifolium. The sequence continues at coordinate 6,788,097 of CP106722.1, read as the reverse complement.
TGATTTGAATTGTTATTTTTTATTTTTTATTGTTGGTTTGGGACTTGGGCTAAATTGGGCCTGTACAATAACGATATCCATATTGAATTTCCTTTATTTTATTACTTTTAATATAAATATTTCTCTTTTATATTTTTTAAATGTATAAAATTTGAATAATCTTATTTTCCTAAATCACTCACTTATCCAAACAAAACAATTACAAAGAATTTATCAATTCTAAAATACTAATATTTAAAAAAAACTAAATAATTTTAAATATTTTCACTCAAGGACACTCTTACTATTTTTTTTTAATTTAATTCTTGAGTAAACCAAAGTGAAACAAATGGTCACAATGGGGGTAAATATCCCATATATACCAAAAATAAAGAAAAATTACGAAAATGTGCCAGTTTAAAAAATAATTAAGGGAAAGTACCGTTTCCCCCAAAAATGCGTCCATGTCGGTAGCGTTTTGAGGATCTGAAAGAAAGCGCGCCCTTAGGACGCCGCTTTTGTCCATCTCAGATGATGTGGTCACGTAAGCGCAGGTGGACAAAGCGACAATAGGCGCTTTAGCAAAAACTTCGCCGACGTGGGCGCGTTTTGCCCTCCATTCCCTATGAAAAATTAATTGAATTTTTGGGCGATAGTCTCCGCAAAATAATTTTGAGGAGACGTTTACAACAAATAGTGGCTAAAACGCTTCAAACAAGGTGCACTTTGTCGGCGAGAGTACCAAAAGAGCTCCCATGTGGACACTTTTTTGCTCTGATGGTCTCCGATAAAATAATTTTGAGGAGACATTTTGAACAAACAAAGGCAAAAATGCTTCTAGTAGGGTGCATTTCAATAGAGTACTGAAAAGAGCTCCCACGTGGATGCTCTTTTGCTCTGATGGTCTCCGGAAAAATAATTTTGAGGAGACGTTTACAACAAACAGTGGCCAAAAACACTTCCAATAGGTGCATTTGTCGGAAGAGTACCGAAAAGAGCTCCCACGTGGATGCTCTTTTGCTCTGATGGTCTCCAAAGAAACTTAGGCTATAAATCAGCCAAATTTCATTCTCAGTTGGCAGAAGGCAAATTCAGGCAAAAGAAAAAAAATTGAAAATGAGTGAACGTATTAATGCTGTTATTTATTACGATGGTGAAGTTCGTGACACTGAAAATGGTGTTATTTTCTTATCGGAGAACATAAGCATGATCGAGTTTTAATTGGAACGTCGATTTGGTAGAATTTCGCAAAAGAATTAGGCGTAAAATATTCAGAACAACGCCAAGAAAGTTCAGTCTATTAAGTATAGATTTTGCACTTCGGTTAATCCAGTGAAATATGACTCATGAGACATCAAAGGTCCTCGGAGCCTTGAGGCAATGGTGGAGACTCATCTTGCCAGTGGATCACCCTATCTCGAGTTATATGTAGAATTTTCATCTCCAAGTGATCTTTCTGCGACCTCAACATCTCTGCCGCTCGAGAGGAATACACGACCCCAAGCCGAGCACTCTTTAAGTGGGAGGCAAAACACGAAGTGTCGTGTGTGGTGGTAGTATGGAAAACATAACCCTTGCACGACACTTTCGGTTGGTGGATGGGACATGCATATCCTTCCTTTGACGTCCGATGATAGAAATATGTATTGGGGGCGTCGGCAACTTCTAGTGGTTGGCAATCCACATATGATTGGGATCTTCTGAAAGATGTTTAAGGAGGGATGATGTACTCCGACGACATCCACCGGCGAGGGGCCCTCGTTTGTTGCATGTTATAGAGGGTCGAACGATGAATCCAATGTGGATCCACCTCGGAAGCCAGGGCCCGACGGTGCAGAAGTTGGATTATTTTCTAAACCGGAGCCCGTCCCAATTGTACTTGAAGACGTTGAGGGTGGTTCAGATGAAGAAGAAGAAGATCCACTATTCAGGGCTTACTCACCTCCAGCCCACATGCATAATGTCGATTTATCTCAAGATGATGCATTGGAGTTTCCTGAACTACCACACCGGACGCGTGACCATACAAATTCTTCGTTGGATTCGGACCAATTAGAAGTTGGTAACCAGTTTTCCAACAAGAATACTTTTCTTGCTGCATTGAAACAATACAGCATCAGGAACGGGGTTAACTACAATATGGTTAAATCCAGGCTCGATAAGTTCGAGGCAAAATGTGCAGTGCAAGACGACACATGTTCATGGAAAATCATGACTTGAGGAAAAGGACAGGGTTGTGGGAGGTCAAAAAGTACAAAGGTCCACATACATGTCTTGCCTGTACAGTACCACTATGTGTTTAATGATTTCGAATAACACTAATATTATGTAATGTTGCATTATTTAACGTACTTCGATGACAGGTGTAACACAAGATCATTCGAGGATGGATTCAGACATGTTGGCTGACTTAATAATCCCAACGGTGAAGGCCAATCTCAAGACTACGGTGCCGGCCTTAATTGGCAATATTCATAGTTAATTGGGTACACACCCTCTTACAGAAAGGCTTGGATAGCTAAGTAGAAGGCATTAGAAAAGTTGCACGGTCGGTGGAACACTTCATATAATAAAGTGTGGCAGTGGTGTCAGGTGCTGGAGAGATATGTCCCAGGCAGCATGACAGACCTTAAAATAGAACCGGCGTACTACAACGATCGCTCGCTTCCGTGGATCGCGCATGTTCAAGCGTCTGCATTTTGGACATTTAAGCAATGTCGAGATGCTTTTACATCTGCAAGCCATTGGTACAAATTGACGGTACCTTTACGCATCGGCTATTGCTAGCTGTGGCCTGAGACTGTGGGATATTTGATGCACTACGTTACCCATGTGCTCATGTACTTGCGTCCTGTCAGAATCTCCATCTTGATCCCATGAGCTATGTCGATGAAGTGTACAAATTAGAAAACATGTACAACGTGTGGAGACACGTATTCCCACCAGTCCCAGATGAACGTAAGTGGCCGTCGGTATCGCTTACACCGTATAAGCTGTTGTCGGATAGACAATTGAGGCGCAAACCAAAAGGCTCGACTAGAATACGCAACAATATGGATATCAGAAACGAGCAACCAAAGTCATTTTGTCATGGATGGTGTAGGAACCGAGCCATACATCTCGCTCAGCGTCCAAATCGAATAGTTGACCGTGTTCTTAGCTTTTTGTCTCACGGTGGCTATGTAATTTCTATTTTTTGGAGGAAAAGCGGTGAACTTTTGTACAAGAACTTTTATTTTATTCAAGTTATTAAAATTAAATTACAAAATTACAAAAGAAATTAAACCATTTCTATCTTATCAAAGATATTAAAATTAAAATAAAAAATTAAATTACAAAAGAAATAAAATTAAACTCAAATTTTATTAAATATAAAAAATTAAATTACAAAAAATTTAAACCATTTCTATCTTATCAAAGATATTAAAATTAAAATTAAAAATTAAATTACAAAAGAAATAAAATTAAACTCAAATTTTATTAAATATAAAAAATTAAATTACAAAAAAATTAAACCATTTCTATCTTATCAAAGATATTAAAATTAAAATAAATTAAATTACAAAAGAAATAAAATTAAACTCAAATTTTATTAAATATAAAAAATTAAATTACAAAAAAAGAAATTAAACCATTTCTATCTTATCAAAGATATTAAAATTAAAATAAAAAATTAAATTACAAAAGAATTAAAATTAAACTCAAATTTTATTAAATATAAAAAATTAAATTACAAAAAAATTAAATCATTTCCATCTTATCAAAGATATTAAAATTAAAATAAAAAATTAAATTACGAAAGAAATAAAATTAAACTCAAATTTTATTAAATATAAAAAATTAAATTAAAAAATTAAACCATTTCTATCTTGTCAAAGATATTAAAATTAAATTAAAAAATTAAATTACAAAAGAAATAAAATTAAACTCAAATTTTATTAAATATAAAAAAATTAAATTACAAAAAAATTAAACCATTTCTATCTTATCAAAGATATTAAAATTAAATTAAAAATTTAAATTACAGAAAATAAAAAATTAAACTCAAATTTTATTAAATATATTAAAACTAAATTACAAAAAAAATAAAATTACAAAACTAAATTAGGGTTTAGGGCTGATGCCGGTGGGAACCAGTGCCACACGGGGGCGGTCGGCGGTTACGCACTGGATTCCTCCTTCTTCTAGCTTCCGGCGGGGGTCGTGGAACCTCGAGCGGGGAATCGAGTTCCTCCCGTGGTGGGTGCAGTTCAGGTGTTGCGATGATGAGCCACCTTGATAAAATAATGACCGGAGGTGTTTGCATAAACCACGGCGGGGGATCGCATCCGTCTGTGAAGGAGCACGGTAGAAATAATCGCTCCTGACGGCCCTTCTCTAATCCCACATGCGGCGTCGGCCTCACGATCGGTGGCTAGCGAGTAGTAGAGGAACGGACTCGAACCCGACCATGCATTCCAACTTTGGGTGGGGTGGGAAAAGGAAACATATCTGAGTTAGGAAGATACATATAAGGGTAGGGTACTTTTGGCATAAGCAGTGGAGGTCAGTGATGTCGGTTTGTCGGCTAAACTGATGGGCTCGGTGATCGTAGGCGCTGTTCTTTGGGCAGGTGAGTATGTAGGCGCTTGATGGCCCCGCTCTTCACCCCTTCTCTTTGGATTTAAAGGGGCCCGACGTTCCCTTCGCTAGCGAATTTGCCGTCACCTCTCTTCTTCCGACAACAGATACGGCTTGCCATAGATCCTAAACCATGGCATGTACTCTGGAACGCACGCTAACTCAGGAACGATGATCAGTTCCCGAATAGGTAAAAAGTCATACCGGTTCTCCCACGTCTCGATATGACCTGACCAAAATCTTTGCCAATCCGTGTGCGGCTGCCGTAAGTCCACTTTGTGCTTATCATCGAGCACCTTCGGTGGCATAGGGATCGGTTGCCAGAATCTAAATTGCCGCAGAACCCGATCTGACTGGTGCATCCCCACGGTCGCGTAGGTGATCAATGGGACCTTCACGTGCCAACTGTTTGGATTTTGGAAAAACTCCTGCGAAATTACCGCCCGAATTTCTGGATCCTCGTACGGTGTCTATTGAAGCTATATTAACATTACCAAAATATTAGTTATATACATAATATTAGAGACCACATATGAAATACTAAATTATAATAACGAAATTTGAAACTTACTTGTGATTAGTAGTTGGTCCAATAGAGCCGTATATCCTCAAGCGAGTTAGGTATTCCAACATGACTCATAGAATGGTTCCACCTAATTAAATGAACTTTTAGCATGCACTTATACTATAAATCTACTGAAATAATTGTAAAATATAATATTAAATTTACCTCGTTATTAGTGGGAATGAATATGGTTTGGTCGAGTCGAGGGCGTAAAATGGAAATCGAAACCATGCCCATGACTACGATGGTGATAGGCAACCTCAATTTTGGCTTTACTCGGTAGCGTCGCCAAGACATCTCCGGTACAACCTCGATAGCAGCGGACTTCAACTCAATTCACCGTTGCTTCTGAAATCAATAAGTTTGAGGAGCCATCTCGGTGGACGAGGTTTCTAGAGAGGTCCCATCGGATAGCCTCCAATTATCGAAGAATGTATGCCCGAGCATCTGTATTCTTTCTACTTTGGTGAACCCTCGTTCGGCTCCGAATCGTCTCGTAACAAATCCATATTGATCCAAGCTCCTTGAATTCTATCTCGAATGGCACCCGAGCTTCGTAGCATACGGCCATCCAATCGGTAGATGTTGCGGACCCGGTGACTCTGAATTCGTCCACCGATAATCCCAACTACAACTGCACATCTTCTAGAGTGATGGTACACTCTCCGCATGGCAGATGGAAAGTGTGCGTCTAGGGTCTCCACCTCTCTATCAACGCGCTGATCAAAGGCGGCTCCAACTTAAGCCCCCGGCCTATCGTGGCCACGTGCCAAAAAGCCGCTTCCTGCAGGTAAGTCTCGATCAACCGCGATGGGGGACAATGCATGTTGCGAATATAACATTCCAACCCCCGATCTACAGATTGTTTAAAAATTATATAATTAAAAATTAATTAAAATTGCATAATTGAAAAAAATTTAAATAATATTGAACAATTAAAATTAAAACTTACCATTTGCATTTGCTCGAGCGGAGATGTGCTTGTTGTCTAGGCGACGTAATTCCCGACCATTGTAATCCGATAAAAATTTTAAAATTTTCCAAAAAATATATTAAAAAATTATAAAGGGCTTTTTAGTAAATAGTAAAGGACTATTTAGAAATTTGAGAGTAAATTTCCGGACTTTGAGAGAAAATTGAGAGAATATTGAGAAAGGATTGAAGTGTGAAAAAAATAAAGGGTTAGGGGGTTTTTATACTTTTTTTTACCGTTGGAGGGCTAAAGCGCGCCCCTTAGGACGCGCTTTTGTCCTTTTAAAACGCTTTTGTCCACCTCAAAGAAAAGCGTGCTTACGTCAGACGCTTTTCTTTGAGGTGGACAAAAGCGCGTCCTAAGGCAGCCTTTAGCTCTGCATCCCAAAAATCTACCGACGTGAACACGTTTTTGGGGAAGCAGATCTTTCCCATAATTATTTTTCAAACTGACACATTTTCGTAATTTTTCTTTATTTTTAATATATATGGGATACTTACCCCACAATGGGAGCGTCTATATATATTACATGTGCCACAGTGGGACATCAATATCACTTTATGGTCATTTATAATGCTCAAGGATGTTACTTCACTGTAGATTGTAGCTTGAACTTACCATTACGAGGTCACAACGGTGATAATAAACTTGGTCCCATAATGAGGCATAATGTAAACATATCATTTACATTACGTCACATCCAGACTTAGATCAAATTGATGCCACAATGAGGGGTATGTTTCGAATTTTTCAAAACTTCTCTAACATGTGTTATGTTGTTCCAACTTGGCATGATCCATAAGATTTTTGACCGGTGTCTCCCTATATTATGGTATTATCCACAAGGCTTTTGGCCAGATTTCTCTACTAATACTGTCTATAACACTATTCACTATTCGACTGCACAGTCTATAAAGCTATTCGTAATTCATATTCAATTGAATGTTAACTACTTTCACATATATCCATAATTGTTTAATAATACGAACTAGAGTAGTAATCAATTTCGCAATGTACCAAAAACAATTTCAGTTTGCGTACAAAGTCAAACGTCGCATTCAATCACGAATTATCATCTATACTGGCGTTTCGTATATACATAAACAAAATATAACACAATGGCGAAGTTAAGGGAGCAGATAATGGCCCGTCCCTCCTCTTAAAATGAAAGTTTTTTATTTAGGTTCTTTTATAATTTATAAAATTTTAAATTATTAATGGTACAATTATACTTTGACCTTCAAAAATAATAAAATTTTTATTTAATTCATTAAAAATTATAAAAATATAAATTATTAAAATAATAAAATTATATTTTTACTATTATAAAAATATACAATTTAATTCCAAATCTTAAAATATTTTTCACTTCACCTCTGTATAACGTATCATCACATCCATTGTCCAATACTAAGCATCACACTAGGTTACTCAACCTATAACAAAGCTAACCTTATTCTAAATCCCATTTTATCTATTCATTACTAGGCCATTTAAATTATAAATATATATATATGAACAATATGGTAACTTTAAATTATATTCTATCCCATATGAACCAACCTCACATAACACAGCCAACTAACTAAATTTCTATTCATTCTAAAATTTATACAAGTAACTCATTTCAAGGTCACGTTCATTGAATACCACCTATGTTTTTATGGACATCAACCCCTTCACTTGGACATTATCTTCTTAATTGTCTCTTGCTTCTTCACCAATTATTCTTAGGCACCAAATGAGATCAATTTCTCCTTTCTTTTCCCCAAGCCGATGAAAACTTATCTCTTTTGCATGGAAAATGGCTTCTTATTCCTATCCCATTACTCCAACTACTATTCTCATCCTTAGTGGGCTAGGTGGCAATTCATTTCATTGCCACATTTAACACCCACTGATACACTTATTCTGGTTACTATGAGTGCTTTTTAAGAAAACTCTTGTTTCCCTTTCCTCATTTCACCACCGATGATTATCTTTTCAAGCAAAAAGAACGTTACATGTCTTCGAAATAAATTACCACCTATCTTCCTTTGACACCTTGCAACCATTATTATATACGGCTGAAATAAAGATTAGAAGTTTCTTTTTTTTTTTCCCTATCCATTTTCTTTTTGTCGAAATCATCTCCTTTTGCTTCTTTCTTTTTCGCCCCTCTAATCAAACGTGTAACTTCCATGCAACTAATGAGATTTTTGACAACATCATTCCTTTACACCTATCTAATAAGTGTCATTTACTCTCACTTAAATGCTATTCTAATTTCATTGGTTTTGTTCAATTTTACCATCCACTTCACTTGGTGGTTTAGTTGCCACCATTTCCATTTGCCCCCATCATGTTTTAAGTCCTTCTACTTTATTCAAATGAATAACTTTTGAATTTACTATTCATGCTTACCGGAACTTTTAGGACGTTAAATCCGATGTTAACTCATTTGAACTTTTTTTATATAATATTAGAAGTAAGGGATGAGATAATACGATTCAGATTTATATTAAATTAGTGTGATAAAAACTTTAATCATTTCTTTATACACGTCTAATTTAAAAATCGGTCCACTAAACAATAAAAATAAGATGCTTTCTAAGAAAATCAAATGTGATAATTTTTCCGCCACATAACGGTAATACAAAGGTTTTAAATAAGATTTTCCAACATAAAACTGAGTTTTGTTTCAAATGGCATAGCCTTTTAATAAATCGAACTTAACAATTGATGACCTAATAAATTGGTGTTTTTAACTTTATGCAACCGCTCTAAATTTTCCAAGAATTTAACAAAATAGAGATTTTACAACCGGACATTTTTACTTAATCATTTCAATGGCTAATATAACATTCGAAATTCGGTCATAATGTCTAAATCGAATTTGGGAGGTTGCATATATAATATCTCCCAATCCTCCAATAACATGTGTGCCCTTTTTTTTTTATTAGTGAAGGACCCTTTAAAAAGGAAAACATTTTATTTCCTCTTTTTTATCTATAAAAACTTCACCATCACCTCATTTTTCTATCACCCCCACTTTTATTTTTGAGGGAGACTATTGTTAACCTTTCTAGAGTGAAAAAGATCATTTGGCATTTCCTGTTGCTGTCAACCTCCCTTTGTGGTATGTCTTTTCACTTTTTCGAAATTATTTTGATAATTTTAACAAGTTCTTCGTAAGGAATTGTCGAAACCATTTTTTTTGAAAACTGGAATCGACTCGGGTTTTGAAAACGAAAATAAAACGGGAGTCGCCACCGATCTTTATTAGGTATGATCGAATCACCATTATTTTAATAAAACGTTTTGGTTTATTAAAAAGGTGTTTTTGGTCTACGAATTTTGAGAAAACGGGTTTGGGAGTCGGTTACGTGCGAGGAAGGATTAGCACCCTCGTCACGCTCAAAATTGGTACCGAATTGATTAATTAGTATCTTAATGTTGAAAGTCAAAAATCGGGAATGAATTTAAAATACGATCCTTTTATTAGTTTAAAAAAATGCATGAATTAAATCAAAACGATTGCTAAAGATTTCCTTGTCTCGAGATATCGGAGTATCGCATCCCGTAAGTTAGGACGCGTGGAGAAGGCTGACCTGTAGCGGCGATGACGTGTAAAGATGGCTAAGGGCGGCAGCTGCTTTAGGTTTTTTTTCCTTCTATTTTCTTTTCCTTGTAATGGGCTAAGGTTAGTTTGTTGTTTGGGTTTAGTCTGGGCTGATTTGCGTTTGGGTTTGGGTAGGTAAATGGGTTTTAATTGGGCCTTTTGGGTTTTGGATATTGGGCTGGGGTTTAAGGTCTAATGTTGTATTGGTTTGTTATTATTTTGGGTTTTACAGCTGCTTTGCTCATTGTCGTGTAACGGGAATGGAGCAAAGACTTTAAAAGGACCAATTTTGCCCGGTCTCACTGAATCTTGACTTCTTTGGTGCTCTTCCTCAGGTAGCTTCATTCCTGTCCACCGCATCTTGTTGCTTTGATCCACTCCACCGCCGCTTCAGAGAGATAGGACTTGTAGTGAAACACCCCAAACCCGACCCACAAGCCCTGACCGGATCTGGCATGCTTCTAAAGAAAATCCATTCAAATCTTGTTTGAAACTTTGCTAAAAACTTGTGTATTTTTGAAAACTCTTTAATTTGGGTTGGGCTCGAATTAAGAACCCGTGTTGATAAGGTGTTAAAAACAATTTGATATTTATACTTAAGAAAAATTTTACTTATAACTTTAATATGACAAAAATTATATCATACTAAGAACCTTAGTAGCACATATAAACAATTTAATACTGATGGCCTTATTACATCAAATGAAAACCCGAAATAATTCAAAACTTGGAAATTTTAAAACTATAAAAACAAAACATAACGATCGTCGAATTGAGCATGGCCACCCCTGAGCTTCTCTCGACCCAGTCCATTACTGATTATCACCTGAAAAATAGTCCCACAAGGGGTGAGTCAAACAGACTCAATGTGTACAACCAACACCAAACTCAAATAAATTCAGGCATATCAAATCATACATAATCGTATAGCATTAAATAAAATGATGCAATCCCGAACCCAAGCCTAGTTATCCATCCGCTACCGTCACCGTACCAACCATCACACCGTGGGGACTACTAAGTCAACCCTCCATCCGCTACACACCATCGAAGGCGTCATTGCGGTCGGCGTGCTCATCGCCTTATAAAATTCGTGGCATAGCCACCGATTACATACTTTGTGTCATGAGACACCATATTCGATATCGTGGTCTTAGGTCACCACATTCGAGATATCGTGGTCTTAGGTCACCACATTCACTTCCCTTTTTCATAATATCCCATATGCCTATGTCATACAAAATCATGCAACATAATGCTTTAAGCTCGATTTCACATTCTTATCATATTCATATTTATGGCATAACAAGTCTTATCATACTCATAGTAGGAGTAGGAAAGCGTGCTGAGTACTTAGTACCATTACATGGTACCTTAACCATAATCTTACACTTTTATATTAGCCCATATAATAAACTAAAGCAGTAAATCTATCGAGATTTAGTGTGAATACACACCGATATACTTATCAATTTACTAAAATCCGAAAACTCGTTCTATTACTTTAGATCTTTAATTCCTATATTGACCAACCTAACATGTTAGTAAAAGCCATTCGCTATAAATCCAAATCTTAGTAGGATTGTTGTAATCAAATTCTTATCTTGGTGCCGATTGGATTAAAATCAAATCTCAAAACTTTGAAATCCTTCACCTTGTATTCGCCAACATTAGATCACCTAAAGGATTAGTTTGACTTTCTAAACAAATAAGGAATAGACTTAAAACATCAAATATGGCCTTGGCGATTGTACTTATGCACTTACCTTACGATTTTCAAATCCGAAAAGTATCCCTTGCCTTAGGTGTCTGTCGAATTCCATGGTTACATGTTAGATCAATTTCTAACATTTAAACACATTAAGAATAGCCTATGGCGAATATCATCTTACCTTGAATCTTAAAAATTTGAAAGATCTTTTCTTGAAGTCGACAACACCTTTGCTTGAATTCCACAAGGATTGGCTAGATGATAATAGGAGATTCGGCTCCTACTCCTAATAGGAATAGGATATTCGGCTATTTTAAGGAATACAAGAGGAAGGGTATGATTCTTTTGAGGGTTTCGGCTATCACTCTTATTGACGGGCATTCGACTTTCAAAGAAATAGAGAGATTTGAGGTTGAATGAAAGAAAAGAATGAGAGGTGTGAGTGGGAAGAAATTGACACAAAGAAATTTAAAAGATATCAAAGATGATTACTCCCCTTATAAAGAATTAGGCTACTATATCCTTGCTATTATCAAACTCTTTGATAATCTCTCTATTATCTCCTTAACAAATAAAATAAATTAATCCAACATTAATCCCTTATCAAACTATTATATTATCTCTTATCACCTATTTAAACCAAAATAAATAAAATAAATCCTTATTTATCTCTTCTTCATCTTGCACAAAATAATTAAATCAACAATTATCCTACTTGAATAAATAAAACAACAATTATCTATTATCTACCAACTTAAAATAAAATAATCATCAATTATCCTACCTTAGCAAAATTAATAGGAGAATTAAGCTCAATCCTCCTTCAATTGAAAGTCCAATTGACGTCCAATTGCTTCTCACCCTTCTTTCTTGGCGCCAAAGCAAAAATAAAACACTTCCATGTGCTTCCCACGTTACTCGAACCCGAGACCTGCTGGCCCTTTGGCGCAAGTGCAGTAACGCCCCAAGCCACTTTCTCTTGGCTCCTTTTGTGTCATAAACTCCCCACACTTCCTTTTAAGACCTCCTTCCTAGCTCTCCCTTGTCTTAACGCCAAAAGCAAAATAAAACACGCCTCTCTGCGCCAACAAGATTGAACATGCGACCTGCTCCTTGCTCCACGGATAACGCCCCAAGCCACTTTGCCAAGGCATTTTTTTGTGACATGACTCACACAGAATTTCTTTTAAAACTTCTTTCGCTAGGCGCCTTCTTGACGGAAAAATAAACGCTCCTTCCTGCTTCCTTCGCAACTCGAACCAAGGCCCTTATCCCCATCGCACATGGCGTCCATTGCCATTTTAGCACATGATTTCTTGTGGCATTAATTCCTAAAATTCCTTTAAAGCCTCCTTAGCCAGTTCCCTTTTGGCGTAAAATAAAAGTCTCTAATCCTTCCCACGATACTCGAACCTCTTCCCTTCCTCCCAGCCTATGACGTCATGCACCAAGTCCCTAAGTGACGCCTTGTAGCCACTTCACCAGGCCCACTTTCATGTCCATAAACTCCTAAGATTTTCTTTAAGGCCTCATTCGCCTAGTTTCTCATTTTAGACTTAAAATCCAACATTTTCCCAAAGCTTTCCCCTTCATCCTTGGGTTCTAAAAACTCTTAAAACATACTCAACCACACTTAAAGCCTACTAACACTTGATTTATACTCCAAACGCATAACCCCTAATTTAGGATATTACATGTAGCTCCAATTTGCTCCATTGCAACTTCAGGGATATGAAATTTGTAGTTATGGTATATTTAATTTGACCTACTACAACTTCAAAGGTATAGGGTTCGCCATTTTAATTCACTCCACTGCAACTTCAGGGAGATAGGATTAATATTTCCAGTCTGCTCCACCTCAACTACAGTGATATAAGACTTGCTATGATCTACTCTACTGCGACTTTAGAGAGATAAGATCTATAATTTATAGCTTCAATCTATTCCACTGCAACTTCAAGGAAATAAGATTCTCTATCTTCAGTCTGCTCCACTGCAACTTCAAGGAGATAAGACTTTAAATTCAACCTGCTCTACTGCAACTTCAGGGAGATAATGTTTGTGGCTTTATTAGCTCCAATGTAATTTCAAGGAGAAGAGATTTGTAGCTTTGATCTACTCCGCTGGAACTTCAAAGAAGTAAGAATTGTGGCTCCAATGTAATCTCAAGGGGAAGGGATTTGTCATTTTGACCTATTCTGCTGGAACTTCAAGGAGATGAGAATTGATCCTCAATGTAATTTTAGGGAGAAGGGATTTTAGCTTCGACCTACTCCACTGAAGTTTCAACGAGATAAGAATTCAGGGAGAAGAGATTTGTAGCTTCAATTTTCTCTATTGGTACTTCAATGATATAAGAATTCAGAGAGAAGAAATTTGTAACTTCAATCTTCTCTACTGAAACTTCAAGGAAATGAGGATTTTAGGGAGAAGAGATTTGTAGCTTCGACCTACTCCGTTGAAACCTCAAAGGGATAAAAATTCAGGGAGAAGAGATTTGTAGCTTCGATCTTCTCTACTAAAACTTTAAGGAAATGAAAATTGGTAATTTCAACCTGCTTCGCTGTATCTTCAAGGAGACGAGGTTGGTGGCTTAAATCTGCTCCGCTGCTTCATGGAGATAAGATTCGTCATTTTCGATCTACTCCACTACTGCTTAGGGAGACAAGATCTATAATCTTCAGTCTACTCCACTGTCGCTTCAGTAAGACTGATGGCTTAAATTTACTCCGCTGTTTCATGGATATAAGATTCACCATCTTTGATCTGCTCCACTACTGCTTAGGGAGACAAGATCTACTGTCTTCATTCTGCTCTGCTGTAAACTCAGGGAGGCGAGGCTGGTATCTTCGATCTACTTCACTGTAACCTCAGGAAGGCAGGATCTACTGTCTTCAGTCTGCTCCGCTGCAAACTCAAGGAGGCAAGGCTGGTATCTTCGATCTATCTTCTACATCGTCCTCTAAAGGATATAATCTATAGAATGAGTCTGCGCTTATGCCATATGATTAGGATGCTATGATCGAAACGCTCCCAATTAGACGTGCTTTGAATGATGATGTATGGATGCAAAACGAAATGATCTTTTTTTTAATGCTTAAGGTTGTCACTGCTCGTTGTCCATCAGAGTTTTATTGCTGATGTATTACGCTGTTATCTCGCTCAGTTGGTACCTTTGCTAAAAAAAATCAAAGACTCAAATGACTTGCCCCAATGTAACTTCAAGGTTCATTCCATGGTACCTCTGGAACTTTAAAGCTTATACCATCTTTAAACCCTCTCATTGCAATTTAGGGGGGTATAGGATCTGTGACATCTTCAATCCATCCCACTGCGACTCAAGGGTATAGAATTTGTATCATCTTCAATCCATCTCACTACGACTCAAGGGTATAGAATTTGTAACTTATTCAATCAATTTGGTCCTGCTACACCTTCCATTCCATAGATGTCATGACCAGATGTATATGAATGTTAAATTTCTTTGAGAATAATCCTATTTTAATGCTTGGGTTACTCATTATTTGTCGAGGCTGTATCGCCGATGCATATCTTATTTTTTATTCAACTGATACTTTTGACAAAAAATCTTAACATGTAGTCTCAAATTAGACTCATCTCCAACCCTTAGTTTTGGTGAGTTCTAAACAATAATCTTGTTTGAAGTTCTCGTACTATTTAGAAGCTTCCAGAGTAATATGCAGAACTTCTTTTGTGAAAGTATTATTAGTCTATCAAGATGGACAAAACGAAAATTTATTGAGAGTAAAGCTCGAAATGAATAAATTAATAAAGATATCAAATTTTAAAAAAATACAAAATGAGAATGAATTAATCAAGATAACAAATGAAATTTAATGGGAGCATATCTTGAAAATAATAAAGTAATCAAAGATAGCAAATTCAATATGCGTAAGATGCAAACTAGGTGCCTCAGATATCGCAGCTTGAGCTTCTCTGTACGAACCTCTTGAGGACCATTTTGAGCTCAATATATGTTTATGGGATCCAGAATAATTTGTCGATGCCCCAAGACATAACATACTTCTTCATTGTTAATTCAAGCATAGAGAGACCACTGCATGCCCCACTTTGATCCAATTCAACTCAAATCCCCTTTAGTCTCAAAGCGCCCTTTTGTGGGTTTTTGCCTTGACCTCTCCCTTTTTTTTTCTTTTTCTTTTATTTTTTATTTTCATTTTAAAGAAATATTTCTTGATTTTAACTCTTAAGATTAGGCAAGTCCTTGTTATCCCTATCGGTCAAAATCAATGTTTTTCCAGATGAGGCCTTCTTTACCGCATAAGGTCCTTCTCAGTCTGGCATCCATTTTCCTTAGAAGTCCTTTTGTATGAGAAGGATCCTTTTCAAAACTAGGTCTCCTTCATAGAATTCTTTAGGGCAAACCTTCTTGTTATAAGCTCGCATCATTCGCTTTCGGTACGCTTGACCATAATGATGGCCCTTAGCCTCTCTTTTTCGATCAAGTTAAGCTAATCATATTGGGATTGGATCTATTCTGCTTCATCCGACTTCAACTCTGATAAAACTCAGAGAGAAGGAATCTTGACTTCAATGGGAAAAATCGCCTCTATGTCATATATCAATGAGAAAAACGTTGCCCAAGTGAGGGTCTTGACTGATGTTCGACAAGCACAGATGCCAATCTTCATGAGTCTCAATCAATTTCCTGGTGATCTTTTTTTTTGAGTAGATACGTTGTTTAATCTTAAACAGATTGCAAACTTCTGATGCCGTGCTGTTGTTTAAATTTAATGCACCGTCAGATATGATCCCCTTTTGGGATTCTATACCGACATAGAATTTGCTGACTGTCGACTTTGTGACATCAACATATGAAGTAGCTTCTGCCCACTTGGTGAAGTAATCGATGGCCACTAAGGTGAATCGATACCCGTCAGAAGTTTTGACATGATTGGCTCGCTGCCATCCATGCCCCACATAAAGAAAGTCATAGATTCTACTTATTCTTTGTAAGGTGAGATCTGTTTCTCATCTTATTCTATCATCCTTAACAAATTAAGAAATGATCTACAGTTTCAGTCATCTTCAAAGTCCTGAGATCCCTCTAGACACATATCTTGCTCAAAAGTAGACTCTGAGTCAGTAGTAGCGTGGTTCATGTTGTTGATATCTAGGGACTTGTTATAGGTACGAAAGAAAGATTTAAATGAATCTAAGAATGATTATTTGTATGGTATGATAATGGATGAAGAATAAAAGAACATTTGATAGAGAACTCAAAGAATAAAAGAATTCATAGTATGAAATGGAAAAAACAAAAAATAAAAGAATATTTGCTCAAAATATGCATCTTATTGAAATAAAGATTTTGGACACAAGCCTATTTCACAAAAGGACTCTTATTGCCTCTAGGTTTAAGGCAACAACCGTGTTTTGAATATTACTCTAAATAAGTTCTAAAAACATAAGGATCTCTTCCACAGTCCCATTGTTCAAAACTCTCCCAAGTATGTAAGGGCTTGAAAACTTTTATTCCCCAGTTCCCTCTTCAGATATGTCATTCAGATTCCCCGATATTCCTTCTGGGCTCTTGTCTTATTCAAGGCATCGCAACTCTTTTGCCCCCACTTTCAACTATCACATTTATTGCTTTGTCAGAGCGATTAGGTTCTGAAGAATTGTCGAACTTCACAATTCCCATTTCAATGAACCTTTCGACCAACTTCTTGAAAGCAAGGCAGTTTTCTATTGAATGTCCTATAATCCTTGCATGATACTCACATTGAGCTTTTGCGTCATACCATTTGGGGTATAGGGGCTGCATTAGTTTTGGGTAGTAAGGAGACACCACATGCGCATCAAATAGATTTTGATAGAGCTCCTTGTATGTCATCTGATGGGTGTGAACTGGAGCTTTTCTGTATTTGGCCTTGAGTTGGATTCCTGCCTTGAAGAGTCTTGATAGCTAGTGGTTACAGCTCTCGGTTGGCCTACGGTGACTGATTTAGAATGCATGCTTAATATATTTATTTTATTTTCCTTACTTCTTGTGGCTGACCTTTTGGTGCTTTCTCCTGTTTCAATCCTCCTGCATCTTATATCATTTTCTATCATCTCACCAGTCATCACTATGTCCGTAAAACTTTTTGTGGCACTTCCCTGCATGTGAGTGATGAATGGGGCTTTTAAAGTGTTGATAAAAAGCATTGTGGGTTTTTTTTCTAAGAGGGGTGGTTGGAGTTGCGTTGCTATCTCCCTCTATCTTTGGGCATACTGCCTGAAGCTCTCACTTGGCTTCTTTTTCATGTTTTGCAGTGTGATTCTGCCAGGTGTTATGTCCATCACATGGCTATATTATTTCATGAAAATTTGTGCCAAGTCCTTCCATGAACCGATTTGGCACTGCTTAACTGGTTGTACCATTTGGCTGCAGACTCGATCAGACTGTCTTGGAAACAGTGTATTAATAGCTGGTCATTGTTGACGTATCTTTCATCCTTCTACAGAGCATTGTGATGTGAGCTTCAGAGTAGCTAGCCCCATTGTACTTTTCAAATTCTGGAGCTTTAAATTTCGGCGAGAGCACCAGATTCGAGACCAAACTTAGGTCTTTAGCATCAATCCAGCAATGGTAGTCAGCACTCTCCATTACCTTAAACTTCTCCTCCAGCCTTCTACAGCATTCTTCAAGTTGTTTTGCCAGATCCACTCTCACTTTCTCCATTTCTGCCACTTCATCAAGATCCGGGACAACGGGATTAGTTGGATTATCCCCTGGGTTAGAACTCGAGCCCATTGGAAAATTTATCAATATCGATGCACTGACTTGGTCTGGGACCTGATGGTGACAGGTACCTTTTATGGGTATACATCCGGTTGTGTTTGGGCATTTGTTAGGGTAAAACCCAGAGGATAGGGAGGTTCTTCATTATCATCACCAGGATTGGTCACAGGGCTCTTTCTTTTTTCGAGACCTCCGGCCAATAGTTGGGCCAGTTGGTTCATCATATTTCTTTGGGATTCCAGCATCTAATCCCTCATGTCTTGTTGCATTTTAGCCAATTGTTCTTGCATTTGATCCTATATATCTTTTTGCATCTGTTCTAATCTTTCTAGTCTCTGATCCATTGCTTTCGTTTTGCAGCGGGTATTGTAGCGATATTTAATCGATGGATTTTAGTTGGTTTCCAGGGTAACTGTCATAATTTTAATTAATTAGGGTTTTTTATGAAACTTAATGCATATGATGTAATTCCATGCAGATGCATGAAGCACAAAGAGGCACTAATTCTAATTCAATTATGTTAGAAGAACTTTACTAGAAAATAAATTTCTTTACATAAAGCGGATAATTACACATACGACCTTGCCCTAATATTCAAAGTGAAGACATTGATCCTTTTCTTCATATCCGGATGTAAGGTCAAATCTCGCGAACCTTCCAATGGATATCTCTACTGGCTTCTTTTGCTTGATTCGGGCCAAGTCTCATTGCTCACTTATCCTCGCGATGCTCGTTAACTTCTTAACAAACATTGGGGCGTGAGATTCTCGAATAATCTTTGTCGGTTTGAATCTTGAGCAACAATGCAAAGTCGCGTATCCCTCCACGAATTATCAGCCTTCTCTTGTTGTTTACTCGGAATATATTCGGACGGCTGTATTACATTTCAGTTTATCAAGAAATCCATTTTCCATGACAAGCTTTCTATTTAGTAATTGAATGTGAATTAACACCTCTTTTGTATGATGATGCAATACAATGCAATCATAAACAAAACAAAACACGTTAGTATAGAGGAAATAGATAATAAACAGAGCACCTACTTGGTGGCCACTAAGATTTGGCGTGGTTGTACCTAAGGCGGGCTCTTAAGGCTCACTATATGCGGTTCAGTTCTAAAGTAAGGGTACTTGAACCAGCAGATTCCTCGATCTTCACCCATTATAGGTTCATATAGACTAATTTCAGTTCAGGGGGATACATTTCCCTATGGCCATGCGGAGATGAAAACCTCACGAAGACATAAGTACGGATGTATCCCGGAAGCAGCCCACTAGCCATGCGGAGGTGAAAACCTCACAAAGGCATAGCTTCTCATTCCCACTTAAAAGGGGTAAGATCCATCGATCTATGTGATGCAACATACGAAGATAAATCAACAGGCTTAACACATTATGATAAAGACCACAAAAATGACGGATACAACAAAAAACGTAAATTCAAATTAGATTTTCAAATTTCGACAAAAGACAAAAATAAATCAATTTATGGCCTGACTCTCTTATTGACGTCCCCAGTGGAGTCGCCAAGCTGTCGAAACTATTTTTTTTGAAAACGGAATCAACTAGGGTTTTGAAAACGAAAATAAAATGGGAGTCGCCACCGATCTTTATTAGGTGTGATCGAATCATCATTGTTTTAATAAAATGTTTTGGTTTACTAAAACGATGTTTTTAGTCTATGAAATTCGAGAAAATGAGTTCAGGAGTCGGTTACGTGCGAGGAAGGATTAGCACCCTCGTCACGCCCAAAATTGGTACTGAATTGATTAATTAGTGTCCTTTTTATTAGTTTAAAAAAACAATGCTTGAATTAAATCAAAACGATTGCTAAAGATTTCCTTGTATCGAGATATCGGAGTATCGCATCCCGTAAGTTAGGACGCGTGGAGGAGGCTAACCTGCAGTGGTGGTGACGTGCAGAGATGGCTAAGAGCGGCAGCTGCTTTAGGTTTTTTTTTTTTGCTTCTATTTTCTTTTCCTTGTAATGGGCTAGGGTTTGTTTGTTGTTTGGGTTTAATCTGGGCTGATTTGGGTTTTGGTTTGGGTAGGTAAATGGATTTTAATTGGGCCTTTTGGGTTTTGGATATTGGGCTGGAGTTTAAGGTCTAATACTGTGTTGGTTTGTTATTATATTGATGGGCTCTGGCAAAATTTGGGTTTTAAAGGAATCATTTTGATCTTCTCACTATGGTTATTTGCGATTTTAGATTTTCTCAAAGTAGCTCACTGTTTTCCTACTTCCTTTTCATTTTCCTCCAAAGAAAAGTAAGTTATAATGTCTTCAACTTCGTATTCTAGTTTCGAATGTGGCAGCAATGTGAGCCGTCGTGAGGTGGTAGTCGTAATAACGGAGGATTTGACATTATGCAATTAGTAATGTCTAGATAATTACCACTCTTTTAATAGGGCTCAATTCTTTCAATACTTTTAACAAGGATGGAAGGGTTTAATTTCCATTCAATTCCTTAGACATTATGCAATTAATGGTTAGACAATTACATCGCTTAATTATTTCCATCAGCACCCTTTCAAGACACTTAATTTAAACATAAATATTCTGAAGTTTATCATTCACCTCAAAATTTACTATTCATGCCTCGAAATTGTGCCATTTTGAGGATGTTACAAATTAAACTAGAGTTGTACATAGGCTGGGCTACCCGGCTCGGCCCGAAGGCCCACCCGAAAAATGAGAGGGTTTGGGTAAAAATATAGGCCCAAAAAATGGGCTTGGGCAAAAAATGAGGCCCATTTAAAAAATAGGCCAGGCTTCGGGTATGATTTTTTTTCCCGGCCCGGCCCGGCCCAGAATATTTTATTATTATTACTTTTTTATTAATAAAATTTTAACTTTAGAAATACATTTTCACGTGCCTTTCTCTTCTAGACTTCCACTCTTTCTCCCATTTTTTCCATTTCTGAAATCAAAATCCCTAATCTCCACTCTCCACCTTCCTCTTCATCTCTGTCTCACGTTCGGTTCTTTTTTTATTCAGCTCTATTGCACGTGCATCTCGTTTCGAAGAATTGTGATTTTCCTTCTCGTTTCTTACTGTTTCTCTGGAACCAAATAGTTCAAAAGGTTTGTTATTCTTTTCAATTAATTGAAAAGTAGATGATTTTAAAGGTAATTGATGTTATGAGTTATGGGTGTCAGTTATTTTGGTATAATAATTTATGGGTTTGTTATTTTAGGACTACATGCACATCTGTTTTTTTTTAATAACAGATTTGTTTGTCTATACTATAACACATCTAATATTTATTTTCATGATTTTGTCTTCGTTTCGGAGTTTTCTCTGATCTTTTTTTTTATTTGAATAAATCAATGTTTGTCATGATCATGATATGTAAAGATAATAATTTATTTCATTTAATGTAATTTTTGGTTTTCGTTTCATTCCCGTTGTTATGCCATTAGCGATTGTGAAATTTCGGTAATTTTATTTCGAGGATTTTATACCTGCAGATATTGGATGCACTGCATTTTTCTTGGATTTTTTGTTCGATTTTTTTCACTATTTCTCCTTTTTCCTGGTAGTTTTAGACCTTTAATCCCCACAATGCGTTAAAAGTGAAATGTTGATTTTTGCAGGAAGGTCAGCACTCAGCACCATCGAGCAACGTTCCTTCGAAACCCGGTATTTTTGCTTATTGACTTTATGAATAACTTTTTTTGTACATGACTCTATGAATAGTTAATTCTTGTGGTGTTATTTTTAATCTTTTGGTCTAAAAAAATTAAATGTAAAATAGTTCCAACAATTTGAGAATAAATTGGGTGCAATTAAGTTTTAATTTTTAGTTAATTTGGTTGCCTTAGACGGTATTTATGACGTCTATATTCTGCTGTTAATAGAGGATTAATGGCAGTAGTAGAATGTTTGTTTAAGGCTACTTAAAAGTTAATTAAAATGATGTCTGAAAAGTATTAATTTGGTTGTTTTAAATGTTGCGACACTACAGCAAAACAGACTTTTAAGCGGCGTTTTTTGGGCATTTAGCGTTTATTAAGCGCCACAAAAAGTATTTATGGCGCTTTCCAAGCGCCACAAAAACGCCGCTAATACTACGCAAAAAATTTTGCGGCATTTATGTAAAACGCTAAAGATCGACTTTTAGCGACGTTTGTAATAAAAGCCGCTAAAACCATGGTCTTTAGCGCTTCTTTTAAAAACGCCGCTAAAACCATGGTCTTTAGCAGCTTTTTTTAAAAACGCTAAAAGTCGGGATCTTTAGCGGTAGCTTATAAAAAACGCTAAAGTCGGAGACCTTTAAGCGGCGCTTTTACAAAAAACACCGCTAAAGAAGGGTCTTTAGCGGCTTTTCAAAAACGCAGCCAAAAGTAAGAGACCTTTAGCGGCGCTTTCCCAAAAATGCCGCTAAAAGTCGGGGCTTTCAGTGCTTTCCCAAAAACGCATAAAATTTCTTGAGATTTAGCGGCGCTTTTGTACAAACGCTAATTTGTACTGATTTAAAAAATAAAATTTTTCAATATTATACCCCTCCTGCACTAAAAACCAACCAATAACGGTATATAATTCCAACGCAAAACAGCAAATTTAGCATAAAAATCACACCGAATACATTAATTCTAAATGATACTTAAAATTTAATAAATTAAATGAATGATAACTGAAAATATTGTAACAATAATGTTAAATGTAATAATGTCAAAACTTCTTACAACGAAAAACTAAATGTCTAAGATGGCGGTTTACGCATCTTCAAAACATCTGCATCATATCTTTGAAAATTGTCTTTGAAGCTCTTCGTATTTTTTGTTCTGCTCTGCTAGCATCGATCTTCCTCTGCCTCTCTCACGGTGTCATTTGCCTCTCTTCTTCTTCTTCTTTGCCGCCTCCTTGCTTGTGCCGCTTCCGCATCCGCTTTAAGTATTCTTTGGAGTTCGTCATATTTTCTTTGAACATCAGTAATTTGCTGCCTCTGCTCAACCGTGCTCTCTTGCATCCGAAGCTATCTCGGTTTTGTAACCTCTGAACTTCAGCACGAGATTGACCCCCGGAAGGCATGTACTGCTGGGAGGCGGATCCAAAATATTGGGTCGGGGTAACACCAGATCCTTTAAATCGAACCCGACCATACCTTTCGAGACGAAAAACATCAGTGATAATTCTATTAAAAATATACTAAAGATTAGCGAGCGATCGATTGAAGCGATCGTACCTTTTAGGACCCAAAACATACGTAATAATTACATTATCAATCTCCTCAAGATTCACAGAACTATCGATCAAGCAGTAGCTTCATACTCGACCTTCTTCTCCTTTAGTTTATCCTAATAAATCAACGAAAGAGTTAGAAACGAAATAAATAAATAAGAAAGAATGCAACATAATTGAACATTATAAATTTAAAACTATAAACGATGAAATAAACTATTATAATTAAGCGGTAGAAATATTTATAAAAATAAAATTTTATTAAGTAAATATACCAAAATTTACTGACTTCGATGTCATCGGAGATCCATCCTTCTTTCTATGAGAAATGTCAAAAAAGCTGAACGCGTCCAACTTTTTGACCAATCGAAGTTTCCTACATTTTAGCGTAAAAATATAATTTAATAGTATAAAGTAATTAATATTTGATGTAATTAATAAATTATAATACCTACGTCGACTACACAAGCAAAACTTCTAGAACTCGCGGGTAAAGCGTGAATTTTTGTTTCTGTCTGCTGCTTATTCCAACTCGCTCACGGTCCTACATAATGCAATTTGAATTATATATATAGTAAATACTATAAACCAAATAATTTATACGATTTTAGATGTACGTAATACCTCTCCTTTTTTTGAATTCCAAAATCTAACTTGATCTTCCCATTGGTACCTCAACATTCTCGGTGGAACATTTCTTAATTTTTCGTCGAGGCTTATGTCTTTCTTAAAATATTGTTTTTTGAGCGTGCTTTTATTGTCTCTCCATTTTTTACCCAATGTCTTCTTAACATAGTCATCAGAGACCTCTAAATTAAATCTAGCCTGAAGAAAAAAGTATAAAAAGTTAATATAAATGAAAATTAAATTAAAGTATTATAAATTACATTCACGTTTTATTACCTTAATATTTTCGAGAGCCTGATTTTTGTTGGCATCAGGCATGTGATGCCATGATTCGTAGTTAATGGGCAACATATTGGGATTTCGTGCTAAAATGCCCAAATAGCCTCCTAACAGTCGAGCTTCAAATCCAACAGGCTGACCATCATTGTTTCTCCTTACTTTAACACGATCGTTAGGCTCTAAGTCGTATAAATCTTTAAGTAAGGTACGTCCCCGAATTTCTACGCGTCCCACCAACTTCAAATTTAAAAATGATATATTATTATATTAAAGTTGAAAATGAATCAATAATAAAATTCAACATGCATGTAAAATAAACTTAACATTACTTTCAAATTCTCCGGCTCGCTATCTATGTCCCAGAGTAGAAGATCCAACAACTGTTTGATGTTCACTACTATTAGCTTCTTTTGGATTTGGAGTTTCGCGGACAATATTTAAATCTAAGTAATCGTCTTCTAGGCATTTTCACGCAATACACATGAAAATTATATAACATGACCAACATGAAAATTATAATATTACATATAAATAATAAATCGTTAAATCTTACTACATCATATTTCAGTAAATTTCTTCGTCCACATCTGTGAACCCATTGAAATTGTTGACTAGTACTAGGGATATTTTCGGTTAAGTCTTGTTCGGAAAAGGCAAAGTTTCGATCTTTCGACTATGTCATCTCTACTTCCACCGCCAATGTCGAAGAAGTCTCTAGGGTGTTTCAAGTACAACGTACCAACCCTCATCGGTTGGATCTTCCGAGTAAAAACTTGTTTAACTTGAGAAGAAAAACATACGGCTCGTCCATCGCTTGTTCTCCGTGTGAATTAATCGAGAAATTCACCATTGAAAGCCATATTGATCGTTTTTAATTCCGCGAGCCGTATTCACATCAGCCCAATCACCTCAAAATAGGACAACTTTGCATTTGCCGTAATAATCCAACTCAATGATGTCAGTAATAAGTCCGTAATATTCCAAATTCCCTCGATAGGATTCATCGTCCCTAGCACTAGCATAACTTGTAATCGAAGAATTAACAACAATTCCGCATTTTGGGTTCTCCTCAATCTCTCGCGATACCTTGTATGAAATCAGATCCGATTGATGAGGAAGCCAATATATCTTTAACTATTTTATTTGGACCTTGTGAAAGCCATTTAACGTCGTCATTTACTTCATTCCGACTCCAAACCTATTGAGTCGAAAGTAAATCGAGTAATTATGAATGTTATGAGAAAATATTATTACTTGTCAATGAAAATTTAAATTGCATACCATTTGGCTTAACCATTCACTAATGATTCTGCGAACAACTTATTAATTTCTCGTTGATTTAATCTTGAGATCGTGAGCGAGCTCTCAATATTTGTTTGTACTCACTACGGTAAAAAAGGTTTTACTTTGTTAGGCGACAAACAAATCATAATTGACAGTATTTATCAAATTGTAGAACGATACTTCAAATGGTTCCATTGAATCGTGATGAAAAAGAACGTGTCGATGTGCTTGGACCCATGATCTATCGTCTAATTACGTAATTTCAACTCTGCCGACGGTTCTCAAAACTTTGAAATAAATAAGTTTCACCAAATTATGATCTGTGAGCCCAACATTTCTACTTGGTCTGCTCATTCTTGTTTCAACATCTTCCAAATACCTCGAGCAGAAAAGTCATACATTCCTCCGCCAAGTATCCTCGGCAATTGATCCTTTCAGATAACGCTTATTGCGGCGATGACTTCAATATGGAAAGGAACCTAAACACGATATACAACATTATCAAAAGTTGGAAATAAAGGCATTTAGTGAATGAATGAATATTTTGCAAATAAAGTAAGACCTTTCAATGGGATACATCCATCGATAGAAAATGGGTCCACCAAAAAGTGCTTCACGCGAGATGAATTAACAAGTGCACCATGATAGTGAAGAAGGAAGGCGGAATATCTTCTCCAAATTGCATAAAGTTAATGCGGCTCGATCTTGTAGTCTCTCAAGTTCTTAAACATTCAAAACTTTACCACAAATGCCTTTCATTATATTTGACATTCAATTCTTGGGTCAGTCACCTTTTTCGACATACAACACGCATAGCAACCGGCGAGAAGTCTTGCATCAATATGTGATAGTCATGCGATTTTAAGCCATATAATCTTCGATCCTTAAGACTCACACATCGCGATATATTTGATGCATACGCATCGGGACTTTATATCCTTCAACACCATACGTAACACTTCTTTCTCCGTCTTCGACATTGAAAAATAGCGGTGACAATCGATATTTCATATTCTAAGTGCTCGGGGATGAAGCTCACGCCAATTCCCATGTGGACTAAATCAAGCCGACTCAAGATTATCTTCGATTTTCCATCGACATTCAAAATAGTCCCAATGATGTTCTCGCAGACATTTTCTCTATGTGCATGACATCAAGGTTATGGCGTAAAATCGATGCTCCCAATAAGGCAACTCGAAAAAAATACTTCTTTTTTTCTACAAGTCCGCCTCATTAGGATCATCCTCTTCATCAGATTCATCATCAAATTCATCCCTAGATCTTCTATTTCTATGCGGGTTTGCCGGTTGATTCATCTTCCCATAAATCAAATTCATATCTTTCAACATTAACAATATTTCGGATCCACCGGTTTGTGAAGGAGTCGATCCGAACTCTTGATTACCATCAAACCGAGCACTCTGAAATCTAAATGTATGATTTTCCCAGTAACCACCGATTTATGCCCCATGTAAGAAAACTTTTTCCCATTATATAACCATTGCGAACATGTCTCACTGCAAAGACAACACGGACAAGCATAACGTCCCTTAGTACTTCACCCAGATAAATTAGCATAAGCCAAAAAGTCGTTAATAGTCCACATTAATGCCGCATATAAATTAAAGTTCTCTTTTCTCATTGCATCAAATGTCCGAACACCAGCCCATAATTGTTTTAACTCGTCAACAAGTGGCGCAAATAGACTTCAATATCATTCCCTACCTTTCTCTCTCGGTATAATCATAGACAAGATAAAAGAAGATTGTTTCATGCAAACCCATGGAGGCAAATTGTAGGAACAAGCACCACGTGCCAAGTACTATACGTTGTGCTCATAAGTTTAGGTGGTTAAATCCATCGGGTGCTTGCCCAAGCCTCACACTCCGAGGATTGCTTGCAAAGCTTGGAAATTTAGAGTCAAAATATTTCCAAGCTAAAGAATCTACAGGATGCCTTAACAACCCATCATCGGTTCATCCATCACGGTGCCACGTCATTGATTCGACTGTCTTCGACGACATGAAAAGCTGCTGAAGCCTCGGTATAAGGGGAAAATACCGTAAAATCTTAACTGGCTGCTTCTTTGACTGTGTACCGTGTTCATTCTCGTTACCTTCCTCTGTATTTCTATTAATCCAACGGATTGGCGCATATATATGACAAAGATGTTGGTTTATGCGGTCGCCTAATACAACATGCGATCATTTGGGCATTTGTGAATTTTGTTGTATCCAAGGCCCAAATCCTTTATCAATTTCTTCATGTCTTTGGAAGATCGAGGGATTTTTGCAAACGGGAACATTTCTTGTAGAAACTCTAACAGCATTGTCAACGAGTTTCTGGTCCACCCCCCCAGACATTTCAAGTGAAAAAGACGAATACAGAATGACGATTTGGAAAATTTTGATCCTTCATACGCTTTTTCATTCATTTCACCAAGTAACGTGTAGAACCTCGCCGCTTCTTCATTTGGTCGTTCATCCAAGACACTTCTTTCCCTTCGGTGAAAGTATTTCCTCCAAACTTATGCTCATCGGTTGCACCCAATTCGTGGAAATGACCGAAACCATCATCGCGATATTAAAAGCATCCCGCAACATGTTTTCCATGTTATCGCCACTAACATTCGATTGAAAGAACTATGAGGATACCGGTTCATCGATGAAGATGCTCCACTAGATGTAGACTCGCCATGAAAAACCATATTTTGTACCCCGGACAAAGCCATCAACAACTAGATGTTCATAGACCACTTCACGATAATGCCAGTTAATATTGCAACACTTCTTACACGGGCAAAGAATCATATTCTCTTGGCTTGCATTTTGAAATGCAAAATTCAGAAAAGTTTCTACTCCATTTCGATAGCCGTTGCTTACCCTTGACAATTTCATCCAACGCCTATCCATTTCGTAGTTGTTGAAGTCTAAAGTTGATAATAAATTATACTACTAAATTGTTAATTAATAATTTATGTAAATAATGCTATGGAATTTGATCTTAAAATTAGGTAAGTTATGTATTCTATAAGATCCATCATACGTGGCATTGTTACATCTAGGAGGATCCATTATATCGACAAGGAGATATAAGGCAACCCGTCGGGTTTCCAACCTATATACTTTGAATCTTTTTCTTAAAATTATACAAGTTTTATGTAAGTTATGAAGTTTGATCTTAAGGAAAATTTTGTAAGTTATGAAATTTAATCGTCAACTTATGTAATTTATGAAATTTGATATTAAAATTAGGTAAGTTATGTATTCTTTAAGATCCATCATACGTGGCATTGTTACACCTAGGGAGGATCCATTATATCTGACAGTGAGATATAAGGCAACCCGTCAGGTTTCCAGCCTATATACTTTGAATCTTTTTCTTAAAATTATACAATTTTTATGTAAGTTATGAAGTTTGATCTTAAGGAAAAATTATGTAAGTTATGAAATTTAATCGTCAACTTATGTAATTTATGAAATTTGATATTAAAATTAGGTAAGTTATGTATTCTTTAAGATCCATCATACGTGGCATTGTTACACCTAGGGAGGATCCATTATATCTGACAGTGAGATATAAGGCAACCCGTCAGGTTTCCAGCCTATATACTTTGAACCTTTTTCTTAAAATTATACAATTTTTATGTAAGTTATGAAGTTTGATCTTAAGGAAAAATTATGTAAGTTATGAAATTTAATCGTCAACTTATGTAATTTATGAAATTTGATATTAAAATTAGGTAAGTTATGTATTCTTTAAGATCCATCATACGTGGCATTGTTACACCTAGGGAGGATCCATTATATCTGACAGTGAGATATAAGGCAACCCGTCAGGTTTCCAGCCTATATACTTTGAATCTTTTTCTTAAAATTATACAATTTTTATGTAAGTTATGAAGTTTGATATTAACTTAAAATTAGTGGTTAAAGGTTATAGGTTAGTGGTTAAGGGTTAGGGGTTTAGGGGTTATGGGTTTAGGGTTAGGGATTTAGGGTTTAGGGGTTAGGGATTTAGGGTTTAAGGGTGTAAGGTTTAAAGGTTAAAAATTTAGGGTTTTAAAATTTAGGGTTTTAAGGTTTTAGGGTTTAGGGTTTAGGGGTTAGAAATTTAAGGTTTAAGGATTTAAGGTTTAAAGGTTTAATAAATGTTATATTATTTCGATATTTAATTTGGTGTTTCGTTAAGATCCATCGTACGTGGCATTGTTACACCTAGGGAGGATCCGTTATATCTAACAGTGAGATATAAGGTAACCCGTCAGGTTTCCAGCCTATATACTTTGAATCTTTTTCAAAGTTATGAAGTTTGATATTAACTTAAAATTTTAGTGGTTAAAGGTTATAGGTTAGTGGTTAAGGGTTAGGGGTTAGGGGTTAAGGGTTTAGGGTTAAAGGTTATGGGTTTAAGGGTTAGGGGTTAGGGGTTTAAGGGTTTAAGGTTAAAGGATTTAGGGTTAGAGGTTAGGGGTTTAGGGTTTAGGGTTTAAAGTTTAGTGGTTAGAGATTTATGGTTTAGGGTTTAAAGATTTAAGGTTTAGGGGTTTAGGGTTTAAAGGTTAAGGATTTACGGTTTAGAGATTTAGGGTTTTAAAGTTTCAAAGTTTTAGGGTTTCAATGGTGTAGGGTTTAAGGGTTTAATAAATGTTATATTATTTCGATATTTAATTTGGTGTTTCGTTAAGATCCATCGCGTGGCATTGTTACACTAGGGAGGATCCGTTATATCGACAAGGAGATATAAGGCAACCCGTCAAAGTTTCAAACCTATATACTTTGAATCTTTTCAAAGTTATGAAGTTTGATATTAACTTAAAATTTTAGTGGTTAAAGGTTATAGGTTAGTGGTTAAGGGTTGGGGTTAGGGTTAGGGGTTTTGGGTTAAGGTTAATAGTTTAAGGGTTAGGGGTTAGAGATTTAGGGTTTAAGGTTAAGGGGTTTAGTGTTAGGGGTTAGGGGTTTAGGGTTTAGGGTTTAAGGTTTAATGGTTATAGATTTAGGGTTTAAGGGTTAAAAATTTAGGGTTTGGGGGTTTAGAGTTTAAGGGTTAGGGATTTACGATTTAGAGATTTAAAGTTTTAAGGTTTCAAAGTTTTAGGGTTTTAATGGTGTAGGGTTTAAGGGTTTAATAAATGTTATATTATTTCGATATTTAATTTGGTGTTTCGTTAAGATCCATCGTACGTGGCATTGTTACACCTAGGGAGGATCCGTTATATCTAACAGTGAGATATAAGGCAACCCGTCAGGTTTCCAGCCTATATACTTTGAATCTTTTTCAAAGTTATGAAGTTTGATGTTAACTTAAAATTTTAGTGGTTAAAGGTTATAGGTTAGGGGTTAGGGGTTAGGGGTTTAAGGTTTATGGGTTTAAGGTTTAGGGTTAGGGATTTAGGGTTTGAAGGTTTAAGGTTTAAAGGTTAGGGATTTAGGGTTTGATGGTTTAGGATTTATGGGTTATGGATTTAGAGTTTGGGGTTTAGGTCGGATTTAGGTAATCGGTTGCAATGTTTGATAATAGTTATATAATATATTACTATATTATTATTAAAGCTTAATTTTATATATTTTAATAATTATTATTTTTATATATTTTTTTTACATATATAATTATAGTATTCAAATTATTTGTATTAACTTGATGTTTTTAAAAATTATTTCACTTTATAATTTAATATAATAAAATTATTTCACTTCCAACAAAAACTTTCAAGTAAAATACCTCTTAATTTGATGTTTTTAAAAATTATTTCACTTTATAATTTAAGATCGAATCGGTTCTTAAAATATTAAGTTCGTAAAAGTTTTTCAACAAAATCAAGAATGGGAAAAAATTTACTTCAAAAATATTCAAATCAACCTCAATGGCAACCGTATTTAAGATCGAATCAAGAACATACCTCTTAATGATGAAACAATCGGTTCCTCGATCAACAAGAAAACTCGATTCCTTCTCGTAAGTCGCAAAAAGGGGAAGCGTTGAGTAAAATTAACCCTCTTGATTTAAATCGATCAATTTACAACATTTAAATTTATCAATTTGCATCAAAAAGGGATATATATATTCACAAAATGGTTTAACAACCTCCGCAAGCAACAACATGATCTACTTAACAAGCTCCAAAGATTGCTAAAACAATACCTAAAATATTATTATATTATAAAAAAGAAAGTCACAATTCTAATTTTTTCAGAGATTAATCAATAAAATATGAAATAGAAAAGCATATGTTTGACATATTCAAGTAGGATTAGTATTGAATTTCATAAACAACCTTAAAGGAATTAGATATTCGAATCCAAACCATTTTAATTTCAACGAACATTGGCACATGTTATGAATTGATTAACTTTAGCAACTCATGTAAAACGAAAATTTAAACCAATCAAAACGCTTAAACAAACATATACGTACCTCTAAGAAATGTTTAGAGAACACGAAATGTGAAATGGTCTTGCCAACTTCTTGAGATCAAATACCAGAATCAAACAGCCCCAAATTTACTAGAAAAATAAAATAGGAAGGATGATTTAGTAAACAATATAATCATTTACTGTTGCAGATAAAATTCTAAACCAGTCAAGCATATTGAGTAAACTTCAAGGAAAATAAGTACACAGAAAAAAGCAAACCTTATCTTAAAAGAACGTAGAATCCTTCTTAATCAAATATGTAAACTTAATGTGTTAACATCATTATTGAGATAGATAAGCTTATGGAGACTAGAATCATTCATGCAAGAAGCTTTGCGTCTCTCTTGCCATTGAACGTGATTTATAAATTAGGCTCCAAAAGCAGATATAGAAAGATATTACTCCCGGATACCCATAGTAGAGTAACATATTCAAAGTCCATATCTGATTCCCACCATCTTGAAATACAAAGTTTCCCACGTCTTAAAATATAAACACGCTGCATAGCTATTATATTTTCGATTCCATGTAATTGCAAATCCACGAGTCTTTTTACTTTTGAATGGTGAAAACCCTAATCATCAATTCAAAGCAAAACAATATAATATGTAAAGTTATATGTTGCGCTTGGAGCCGATGAAGCAAATATCACTTGAGAGAGAGAGTTCCCTTACTTTTCCACTTATCTATATATCGGAACCAGTTTTTCAATGTACTTGTCTTGCTACTAATTATATATGTATATTTAAAGCAGAAGAAGGATGATGAAGAGAAATGCAAAGAGAGTAGTGCTCCTCGGATGGGAAATCTGACCTTCCACCGATGACGACTACGTTGGAGAAAGTATGGACAGAAAGAAATTTTGTGTTCAAAGTACCCTGTAATCAAGTCTTTCTTTCCCATTCACAACCATTAGATTTTCTAAGTTCTTGAAAATCGAGATATTCACAACGTAAGTCTCAACTATATAATTCAAAAGGAATCATCTTTATTATCGCAATATATAATATATGCATGCATGTTTACATTCATATTCAAAACTTTGATCGAGTATAAATGGGTCGCTTCGAATTTGACTTGGTCTCGTTCTATACTCCATAGAATTAAGAAATGACAAGCACATACAAATGCACAAAATTTTATTCAAGTTCCAGATAAACCCAAGTAAATCAAAGCAAAAATACACAAAGACAAAAAAGAAACGCATCAAGAGCAAAATGAAACGCAAAAAAAAGTCATAGCTTCTTTAAAAGTTCAAAATTTAACATCCAATTAGACAAACGCAATGAAAGATCAATCAAAATACACGCTTAACATAATAAAAACAAAAAAAATTCAAGTATTCGTTACCTTGACTTTTTCTTTCCCCATTGCAAATCCGATCAAACATCTGATTAGGGTTTTGAATCCGCCAAAATGGATAATTTTTATTTAAAATATCTCTAATAGCATGCTGAAGAAGAAAACAAGGATTACTGAAAAGAAATGAAACGTAACCTAATATTGCAAATTGAAATCAAATATGATTGTAGATTAAGACTTACCAAAGGATACAAAGAGAGTGTCGAAGGAGATGGGACACGGGAAGGTCAGCGGTGATGTGGCAAAGGAGATGAGACAGAGGAAGCGGATGGTCGACCAAGTTTTTAGGACTTAGGGATTTAGGGTTTTCAATTAGAGGAAAACAATAAGGACTTAGGGTTTTTCGAGGTTGGATTGGGGATAAAAGCGAACACGGACAAAAAGCAGCTTTTGCTCAATAATAAATACATTTTGGCGTTTGCAACCTAGTGCCACTAATGTGCGAGTTTTAGCGTTTATTCACTAGCGCCACTAAAATTTTTTTCAATTTTGACAAAACGACGCCGTCCAATAAGGGTCTCGGAATGGATAAAACAAAACGACATCGTATAACTTTACATTTTGCGGTAGCTTTAGAAAAACGCTGCTAATTCTTCGATCTTTAGTGGTGTTTTCATAAAAAGCGCTAATGCCTAACAAGCACATCTGAAACGACACCGTTTTGGCTAAAGTGAATGCGTTTTTGTGCGCGTTTTTAAACGCCACTAATGTTTTAATTATTTCTTAAATTCCATAAAACCATTAACCTCTTAATCATTAATTAAACCCTAAATATATTTACATTAAAATTTTAATTTTGATTTAATCATACACATTATTTTAAATTATAAAATACATCAATTTATTTTTTATCTTGAGTAAATATAAATTTTATGTATGCAATAATAAAAATGATGTTAATAATATCTATAATTATGTTTATATTTTACAAGATTTGGATCAAATTAAAGTTCATGTATGCTTTTAGGATTTAACACGTTTTGATATGTATAAACTATAAACTAACCCTAAACTATAAACTATAAACCCTAATTAACCCCTAAACCTTAATTAACCCCTAAACCCTAAACCCTAAATCATACACCCTTAAACCCTAAACTATAAACCAATATACATAGTATCCCTAAACCCTAAAACCCTAAACCCTTAAACCATAAAACAACAACCCCTAAAGATTAACCGGCCCCAAACCATATTCCCATAACCCTTAACCTATTCCCCTAAACCCCAACACTTAAACCGTAATCCATAAAGTACATGATCCAAAAACCCATGATCTATAAACCTTTAAATAAATAATAAAACATAAACCCTAAACGAGAAAACACTAAACCTTAAACTAAAAAACTCTAAACCCTAAACTTAATTTAGATACCCATAAACCCTAAACTATAAAACATAAACCATTAACCCAAAATAATGAACATTATATCATAAACCCTAAAATTATAAACTATAGACAATATTAAACATTAATTAAGTCCTAAATCATTAACCCTAAAATAAAATATTCTTTTGCGGTGTTTCTATAAAAATTTTCACTAAAGTTCAAAAAATTAACCTTAACCTATTCCCCTAAACCCCAACACTTAAACCGTAATCCATAAAGTACATGATCCAAAAACCCATGATCTATAAACCTTTAAATAAATAATAAAACATAAACCCTAAATGAGAAACACTAAACCTTAAACTAAAAACTCTAAACCCTAAACTTAATTTAGAAACCCATAAACCTAAATTATAAAACATAAACCATTAACCCAAAATAATGAACATTATATCATAAACCCTAAAACTATAAACTACGGACATTAAACCTTAATTAAGTCCTAAAT
This sequence comes from Gossypium rotundifolium, assembly GCA_025506655.1. Taxonomy (NCBI): domain Eukaryota; kingdom Viridiplantae; phylum Streptophyta; class Magnoliopsida; order Malvales; family Malvaceae; genus Gossypium; species Gossypium rotundifolium. The sequence goes on along the minus strand of CP106722.1, from coordinate 6,752,888 downwards.
CATTAACCCTAAAATAAAATATTCTTTTGCGTTTATATAAAAACGCCACTAAAGTTCAAAAAATTAACCTTTAGCGGCGTTTTCCAAAAGCGTAGCTAATGTTCAATTTTAGCGTTTTCCCAAAAGCGCCGCTAATGTTCAACTTTTAGCGACGTTTTGACAAAATGCCGCTAATGTTGATTTTTCCGGCTTTTTTTAAAAGCGCCGCTAATGATCGACTTTTAGCGGCGTTTTACCAAAAGCGCATGAATCTTTCGAGACATTTATCGGCGTTTTACAAATAAACGCATAATATGTCCTTTTAGCGGCGTTTACTAATAAACGCCGCTATTGATCTTTTTTTGCGGCGTTTTCCTTAAAACGCTAATGTATAATATTTGCGGCGTTTTTCTTTAAAACGCTACTAAAAACGCCGCTAAAGGTATGTTTTGGTGTAGTGCGAATTTATGGTGTTGGAAACTTTCTTAAGATCGGAATTAATGGTGTCGAATGGTATTTTAATCTTTGCTTAAAGGTTTGGTTTAGAGATGTCCGAAAGAGTAAATTGGTTGTGTTAAATGTTGCGAAAATTATGGTGCTCGGAGGTTTTAATTGGAAGTTTTAAATTGGTTTGAGATGTTTTTGGTAAAGTATTATCTAGTGGGCTTTAAGTTCAAGAAATTATGGTTTAAATTCAAGAAAATATCTTGCCTTAGGTCGACTTTGAAATGTTTACATCCATTGGTTGTTTTATGACTATGAATAATTTGGGCTAGTTTGGTTTATTTGAATTTGGGACCTAAGTTTTGATGACTATGGCTAGTTCGAACACTCCTATACACGTGGACGATGGGTTTAATGAGTATGAAAGTGCTTTGCAAGCGTCAAAAGTCTACCACTTCAAAGGTGTGGGATAAAATGACAAAGCTTGAATGCGAGGACAAAAATGAATTGAAGGCACAATGTAATCACTGTAAGAGTATCTTCTCTGCTAAATCTTCTAGTGGAACCTCTCATTTAAGACGTCATCTAAATCAATGTTTGAAAAAAATTAATAAGGACATCACTCAATACACCATAGCCAATCAACCATCATTAGGAGGTGGTTCATCTATAAAAACCTATAAGTTTGATGTCGATGAGTGTCGTCGATCATTTGTTTCTACTTTTCTTGTGTGTGGCAAGCATTCATTTAGGACAGTTGAAGAACCGGGATTTAGATACATGATGAGAATTGCCAGTCCTAATTTTAAGAATATAAGTAGAGTAACAGCTGCTCGGATGTCCTAATGTATTATGCAAAAGAGAAAGATCATGTTAAAGAAGAGTTGGCTAAAGCACCTGGTTTAATTTGTCTAACTTCCGATAATTGGAACTCAGAGCATACTAATGATGAATATATTTGCATTATCGCTCATTGGATTGACAAAGATTGGAAGCTACAAAGAGAATCATAAGGTTTAGAGCTTTATTTCCTCCGTATGATGGTTTGAGCATAGCGGATGAACTTGTTTTATGCTTATCTCAATGGGGTATAGACAAGAAAATTTTAGCATCACTTTGGATAATGCTTCTTATAATGATGTTTGGTTTCTTGTCTTAAAAATAGTTTCGTGCGAACCGAGCTATTTTGTGTGATGGTACTTTTTTCAAGTTAGATGTTGTGCACATATTTTGAATCTTATAGTTAAAGCTGGTTTGGAACTTCTTGATGATGTTGTTGGTAAGATTCAAATGGAATTAAGTACATAAAAGTCGAGAATTCGTGAGGAAAAAATTTTATGATGTGGTAGACAAAAGTTTTCATTTGAATGTGACCAAAAAGTTGCGTCAAGATGTGTGTGTGAGATAGAATTCTACTTATTTGATGCTTGAATCTTCTATCTACTATAGAGATGTGCTAGATTATTGGGGCCAACGGGATAAAGACTATCAAATATTTGCACTTTCTGACGAGGAGTGGAGAAATGTTGTTATTCTTTGCAAATTTTTGAAAGTCTTTTATGATGTGACTTGTATTTTTCCGGTTCTAATTATCCGACGCCAATCTTTATTTCGAGGGTTTGAAAGGTTCACAAGGTCTTGCTTGATACGATTAAAGGTCCTCATTCTTTTTTAACTCAATGGTTAAGCAAATGCAAGAAAATTTTAATAAATATTAATGAGTATTCGTTGGTATTGTCATGTCTTGCAATTTTAGATGCTCGTTACAAGTTGAATTATGTGCGATTGCTTTACTACAATCTATGGTATTCATGCTTCGATTTTGTTGAAACCATTCTTAGCAATCTTAGACTCTTGCTTGATGAGTATGCTAAGAAATCCAAATCCACATCTTCCTCTTTGGTGAGAATTCTAATGTCTCGAGATAAAGATCCGATTGATTCTAGTTTGCATCATAGTGTTGATTTTGGGGGAGATTTTGATGAGAGTGATGATTATAAACAGTATTTAAATGAATCTAGCACTAAGAGTGAAAAGTCACAGTTGGACATTTATTTGGAAGAACCGGAGCTTGAGTTGAATAGTCAAATAGATGTTTTGGATTATTGGAGCAAAAGTTCAGTTCGATATAATGATCTTTCATTATTGGCTCGTGATCTTTTGGCCATTCCAATATCGATTGTAGCCAGAATCGGCTTTTAGCATGGGTAAAAAGTTATCACACCTTTGAGGAGTTCACTTAAGCCAAAAATGGTTCAAGCCGTTGTATGCCTTGATGATTGGATGCGAGGTAAGGGATTTTCAACGGTAATTATTATTCTCATTTTATTGTTGTAATTTTATATTATTTTTATCAATTTGATAATCTAATTATTTATTCTTATTTCATGTTAGAAGTTGGTGACAAGAATGACGATGAGGACGATATTTCTTCGATTGCTTTTTAGGTTACCTTCTTTTCTAACTATTGATAATTTAATTTAGCTTACAATTTATAGTTTATTATAAAATTAAATATGTTAATTGGTTAATGTATAGATATTTTGGTTGGTTGATTATATTTTGCAAGTTTTGGTCTTTGTTTTGGGATTGTTGATGATGTTGTTTTTCATTGTTTAGTGATATTTTTTTGCTATTTTTGGCCTTTGTTTTGTTCTTTGTTAGTTCTTTGTTTGTTGCTATTTGTTCTTTGTTTGATCTTTGTTTGATCTTTGTTTTGGGGCTGTTTTGATGTTGTTTGATGTTGTTTTGAAATGTTTTGATCTTTGTTTTATTGTTCTTTTATGGTATTTTATTATTCTATTATCGTATTTAATATTATTTCGATATTGTAGAACTTTTGTTTTATTATTAATTTGGTTATTATTCTAGTTCAAACAACTTGTTTCAATTTTAATATAATTACTTTTTACTGCTCATTGTTATTTTTAATATTATTCCGATATGATCTTTGAGATCCTATAATATATTGATTGAATATCAAGACTTAAAAGAGGTGGGTTTGATCTGGATTTGGCGTTTGGGTTGGAGGAAAATTTTTAACAGTTTCAATTTGGGTTCCTTAAAAGAAAGGAATTAAAGTAATGCAGAAAGTAGTCATAAATAATGCATTGAGGAATGCCATTTTCTGGTTAGTCTAATCAGGCACTATGTTGTCTTTAAATAAGCTTTCATGGCAAAACATTGTAAGGATTACATACAGTTGGTTATAGTGGAGAATATAAAAGTTGTTATTTCCATTTCCTTTGAATAATAATAAAAAAAAAAGAATATCAAGACTTAATTTATTATTTTTAATTTAATAAAATAAAAAATACTATGGGGCGGGCCGGGCTGGGCTCGAGTTTACCAATTCTATGTCGGACCGGGCTTGGACAATTTTTTAGGCCCATATTTCGGGCCGGGCGGGGCCCGGGCCTAAATTTTTAGTTGGGCCCGGCCCATGTACACCTCTAAATCAAACATGATTAAGATTAATTCAATAACCTACCATCTTGATAATCATGCGCTTTATTAGGTTGGTAGATAACTAGCGTTAGAGACTAATTGCATTCGTAATTTCGATTAGAGTTAAGTCAGCTTCCCTGAAAGCTTTTATCCTTGGCGTACTTCTTGTGAAGTATTTTGTTGTATATTACCACTTGATGATACATGCACTTGTGATTGTGAATAGCCATAAGTTGAGACAATATTTTATAGCAAGTCAAACTGACGAGAAACTAGTTTCCAACTTCTAGTTTTAAAGATTTTAACACTATTTTTAGTGCGTGCTTGGTTGGATAAAAGGAGGGAGTAAAAAAGTGAAAAGAAAATAAATTTTGAGTATACTTGATAGGGAAAAAGTGTTAGGGTAAAAATAATAGGAGAGAATATCATTTTTCTATCCCAATTCATAAAAATCAATCTTCCACGGGAGAAATGAGAGAGGTATATATCCATTCAAAATTATGTATTTTTTAAATATTTTATTTTTTTTCCTTTTTCATTTTTTAACTCTACCAAGCAATAGTGAAAAGAAAATTAATTGTTCTTTCACTTTTTCCATCTTCCATATCAAGCACGCATTTAAAATACATTTTTTCATCTGTCTAATTTTCTTTCTTAAAAACAAAACTTTAGTCAAATGTGCCGCTGAAAACATTAACACCTCACCTAATATTTGGGATAGAATCTTGTCCCCATATCCATCTCAAAATTCCAATGTGGAGAAACTAATAACATTGAGGGAGGGCTCCAGGAGGCGAAGTTTTCATATCAAGATGCCATCCCATTGCGGACCACGGCTTCATGATGAAAATGTTCATCTTGTCAATTTCATCACCGAATATGAACGTGAATATGTTCTCCGGTTCATGAACCTCAATGGTGCCTTTTAAAGGCCATGCTTTAGAAATTAATCACGTTTTTCAGGGGATTGAGCTTTGGTACCTTCACAATGGTAGCTTTCCCGACAAGAGAGTGTATGCGAATCTTCTCGCTCACATTAATATCTATCTCTAGCTCGAGAACATGAAGATCAAATGAATGGTCTTCTTGCGGGATGATCCCCATGCTAAATAAATAAAGCTTCCAAATATCTTCTTATTGTTAACCCCTATTACTTTTTTGGTAGAGATGTCTATTTTATTGTCCATAAAGATTTTTTTGGAGTTGTGATTGTTCTTCTCAACAATATCATTTTCAAAGTTCAAATTTAAATTTTTTCTCCTAAAAGTGAAATGTAACTTACCATCACACCCAACACTTCTTACTACCTTTATGACTTTACAATCAAAGAAAAAAAAAGGTTAATATATATATACACACATATATTACCATTTAAATTTGTCCATTTGTATTTAGTTAGTACCTAATTTTTTCTTGAATCTAATTGGTATTTGAACTTATATTTCGTCATTGAAATTAGTATGTATGTATGTACTAACACTGTTAGTATATGCAAACGTAGCACTGATAGCCAATTTAGTAGTGACACGTGGTAGCCTCTCAATACGTTACATGACAAACTTAAATTTTAAAAGAAATCTTTAAAAATATATAAACTAATAAAAAATATAATTTTTTCACATTAAGAATGAACCTGAACAACAAGTTTTTTAGAAATATTTGAATTTGAATACTCATTTATCTATATTCATTCTGAATGTAGTTTTAATAAGTTTATATATTTTTATTTTTTTAATAAAATATGCCAAAGGTATTTATCAGCAGTAGATCCTTTAAACTCAACGTTCACTGTGCTCCAACATCGAATCATTGGTAAGGAATATTATGAAACTGCACAAAGGGTTAAGCAAACCTTAGAGCGTTACAAAGAACTTCAGGACATTATAACTATCTTTGGGTTAGACGAATTGTTCGAAGAGGATCGCTTAACTGTAGCTAGAGCGCGAAAAATTGAGCATTTCTTATTACAACCCTTTTTCATAGCGAAAGTATTTACCGGTTCCCAAGGAAATATGTTAGTCTACTAGAAACAATTAGAAGATTTAAATTGATCATTTCTGGAGAATTAGACTGTCTTCCTGAACATGCCTAAAGTTATTTATATTATTATTTTGGAATTAAAAAGTAAGTAAAATTTAAAACCTATACACACCGAGGAAAGGCATGTTAATTGATCCCATCCATAAGTGGTCGTCTTTCTCTTGCACTTCACTTATGGAACTCATTTTATTCCCACTCTCAAGTTCCAAAGTTTCTAAAATAACACCCTCTTCACTTATCCTCATTGCCAGCCCACTCCCTAAATACTTCGACATCACTGAATAAGCTTTGGTAATGACATCAACAGGCAATACCCAAATCAAAGCATTCCCTAGTTTTGAATACGAAAGAATCCATGATAAAACCTTGCATCTTCGTGAATGAATGGCCACCCAAAATCCTCCTCTGGGGCTCCTTTTGATATTGTCTGGGAATCCTGGGAGTTGTGCCAATGTTTCCAGGTTTCCAGCTTTGGGTGTTGATAACCAGTACCTTAGGATCCTGCATTTGGTGGTTTCTGCAAACACAAGAAAGCTGCCATCTTTGCTTAATGCCACTCCATTTGGGAACGAAAGATTGGTTAGAAGGACAGTGATTTTTTTGCTTTCTTGCTCGTATTTCAACAGCATTCCTGTTTTATCCCCACTTAGAACCACTGCTATATGGTTCCTGCAAAACAGTTTGTACCACTTTTCAATATTCTTCATACACCATTTGAACTTATTTTTCTTGTTAAAAGGAGGAGAAGGCGACGATGATAAATAAGATTTGGGTGTTTCTAATCTATAATCTATAATATATATTACCAAAACAAAATCTATAAATTATCATTGTTTTAAAGCTCTTGAGTTGGTTTCATTGTTTTAAAAAGATGAAACTAATTATTTATATGGTTTTTCTAACTTTACAAAAGAAATTATTTTAACCCTTGATTCAATTTTTGAAGTTGCATTAATCGCTAAATTATCCCAAAATAGGATCCATGTGATAATCCACATGCTAGGTTAGCGATTAATTAAATTTTAAAATTATTTTTTATCATTTTATACTTTTTAAATCATTTATAATTTTTAAAATAATTTCATATTTTTGAATTTTTAAATTTTAAAATTGATTAATGGTTTACATGGTATCCATGTGCATGCCACGTTAATAAAGTTGACAAATGTTAATTTTTTTATCTATTTTAGATGATTTGACAAATAACGCAAGTTTAAGAGTTAAATAAATCATTATGCCTGAAAATAGAAAAACGTACACAATAACAAGATTTGCATCTATGTCTCTTTAATTTTTAAATTTATATTTTATCATTTAACCAAAGTCTTATTTGTTATTTATAACATTTTTTAAAAATATATTTATTACATAATTTTATTTTTTCCCACATTCATAATCTAGTATATATTTTAAAAGGATTTGGGTTGGTGTTACCTTTCAACAGAGTCTCAACTGAATTAAAAATTATTAAAAATTCAATTATTTTATAAAGTAATAAATATTATTTTAAAGATATTTATATCTTTTACATTTTGATAAATTTAAATATATATATATATATATATATATAATAATCATAAAAATTTTATATAAATATTTTAGAATGAAATCTAGTGAAAATCTAGTAATAATAAAAGGAGAGATTGAAATCATAGAACCTTAGCAGACACATTAAATTGAATGAGAAGAAAACAAAAGAATCCTTTTGGTGAAAGAACTTGATTCAACTTGACAATTAGTTAAAGAACTTCGAATCTCTCACTACTTGGCTATCTAGCTAAAAAAAAAAAAATTAATAGATATGATTAATTTTAGTATGTTTTTTATTTGTTAAAATTAGTTATTATATTTTTATTTTTTTGAATAATATAATTTTTATCGAGTGAAGCGTTTGTAGATTAGTTTTAACAAATGAAAAATATAGAAAAATTACGTTAAAAGAAATAAAGAAGAGAGAAAAACAGAGGGAGAAGCTGAAGAGATAAAGAGAAAAAAAAAGAAAATTAAAAGAACATAAAAGAAAAAATTGCTCAAAATGAAAAAATATCAGGGGCAATTATATAATTTAACTAAAAATTTTCATTTGAAATGATGATTCAACGTGCCACATCAACTTTCCGTTACACTGCTAACGGCAATTAACGGCTCAGTGACTAAATCACAACCTGAAACAAATTAAAATGACTATTTTGATAGTTTACCCTTGATATTAATGAGTGATTGGTGTAATTATTTATTTTTTCTAAAAAAATTATAGTTTAAAAACTTCAATTATCATGAATATGTATGCAAAACATTATGAAGCTATAAGAATATATATTAAAAAATACCTAATATATTTTATTGGAAGCAAAAGAAGGTATAAGATTAGTTTCATATTAAAAAGCCTTAAATTCAATAACCCATACTTATTATACTTTTAATACCAATAAATCACAATTTTTTTTATGAAAATAAATTATAATTTTTTTTATTTGGTTAGTTGAGGCCAAAAAAGCTTTCGCAATTCTAAATTCAACAATTTTTGTTGCTTAGAAAAAACTTTCACTTAATGATATATATATAATTCATAGTATGCAATATTACGAGTATAATCATAATTTAAATTCAGACTATTCTTAAAGAAATTGAGCATCCGTCTAATAAACTATAACTTGAAATTATGCAATATTATGAATATATATAGAAGAACTTTAACTTATGAAGTAGTAAGTGATATGGTCCACAAATATTTTTAATCAAATCATATTAAATAAACCCAGAGCCGTCCCTGAATTTTTTTAGGCCCGGGACAAACTAAAAAAATAGGCTCCTAACGCACTTCTTCTTTGGGCCCTAAATTTTTTTAAAAAAAAATGGGCTGCATTTCTTATTTGGCCCTAAATTTTTTTAAAAAAAATAAACCCCTAACGCACTTCACACTGAATTTTTAAAAAAATTAGACCCTAACGCACTTCTTTTCTTCAACAAAAGGGCCTCGAACTGAAATTTTTTAATGATATTTAAAAATTTTTCTATTAGGCCTTAGACGGGTACCCCACTTACCCTACCCCAGGGCCGGCCCTGAATAAACCTAACCATTTAGTACATCTCTAATCAAATCACATTAAATAAATCTAACCATTAAAAGAAGAGATGATAAGTTTGGCCAGCATTAATACACGTGCGTGCCCTTCTTTACTATCACACGATTTCACCAAATGAAGATTATCCACAAATCAATCAATAATATAGAGAAGTTAACAGTCATGTCCTATTTTATAACCATAAAAGCTCTCTATGTTTAGGTAATTACTTTAATTCATATCATGCACCAAAGCATTGAGTAGAAACAATTTATGTAATGATTTAATAGTAGATAGAATTTTAGAGATGGTACGTACCTCCTGTGATAAACAGAAGAGGTGTGGGTGAAATAAATGGAGCCATCAGATTGATTGATGTCCAAGCTATTGGTGAATGTCAAAGGGACAGGTTGAGGTTGAGCATGCGTTGGGATAGGAGTGGCTAAGCCACCTGCTGGACCTAGTTTTAGCAGTCCCATGTAGGCATCCGCAATGTATAGGTCACCGGTAGTCTCGTGGAAGCATATGCCTAATGGACGTCCACATATGTGTTCCCTTGTTTCATGATCGTGTTTCCCTTCACACCCTTCTCTGTTAAAACCCATCATCTCAGTCTCATCACTAATAATTTTGTCGCAAGTGTTGGTTTTTCCCTACTATAATAATAACAATAATAATATGTCACTAGTTTGGAGGGTGGGCGTGCGTTGCAGAATATAAGCCACACAAGCTTGTCGAGGGAATGACATCTCTAATCCTATACACGTGAGTAGCTATGATACGAGACAAACAACATCACATCATAACAATTTCTTCACCTATATCCAGAAAACATTGTATTTGAAATATAAGTTAAAAATTTGCAATTAATTTTAATGGCATAAAATAAATATTATATAGTCAATTGAGTCTTGACATCAGTATTATTGTTAGTATAAATGTAAGTTTCAATATATTAAAACACATTATCTTCTTATTTAAAGGTTGAGGAGACCCTATGAGTAATTTTAAGTTTTGTATAAAAAAATCGATATGATAAGAACTTATAATCAAATTAATATTCAAAAATGACTTATAAATTATTTTTATTTACTTGAAAAAGGACTTCATAAATTTATCAAATAATGTTTTATTATTAGGATAAGTAAAAAATAAAATCTAAAATTTAATATAAAAATTAAAATTCAAACCAAACCATCCACTGGGAATAAAAATCCGAACTAACCAAACCATTGATGGAGGATAAACGTAAACTAGATTGCTTATGAGGAAAAATAATAATAACTTGTAAGACACGTACCTGTTAGGAGAAGTGATGCCAAAACTGATCCACCGATGCTCATTTGGTTGCCACTTGATAATCCGACCGTCGGATATTCCAACGTAGGGACCGTCTCCAAGTGGGTGAAAGGCTACACTTTCAGGTCCTACGGCATCCGTAATTGGGACAACTTCCATTTCCCCAAGTTTGCCGTGGAAAGGTTTCCCAAAATGATTGACGGCGATGAGGGAGAAGAAGAAAACAGTGGTGGCTAATGCGATGAAGGGTTTTGAGGCCATGCTGAGATGAGTAAGGAGGAGAAGCAAGTGGTGTGAGCAAAAAGCAATGCCAATGAAAGGAATAATTCATTCATATGTTGCCAATAACACACCTGCCACTACTTTTGCAATTTTATTCTTTCTTTTTTTTTGTTGGCCTAATGTGAAAATATATTACATATATAAAGGGAAAAATGTTAGCACCGTAGATGTGCTTATCTCAGAAATTCACAAGTGTGTTTTTTCCTTTTATTTATTTCACTTCAAAAATTCACAAGTCTTTTTTTTTTTTTACTTTAATTTATTTCACTTCAACTGTTTAAAAAAAAAACCAACTAAGTCATTCCTAATTTTTTTTGCATTTAATTGAGTTCTCAAATTGACGAATTTCATCAAAAAATTTTGAGTGTTAATTTATTGGCATGACTGTTAACGGTATTGATGTGACTATCATGCTAATAAAATTAAAAATTTTAAAAATAAAAATATATTTTAATATACATATATAAATAAAATTTAATTTTATTAATTGTATGTGTAAAATTTTCTTAAAATGTAAATATATCCTATTATTAAATACACATTTTAATATAAAATTTAATTTTAAAAATAATTGTTACTGTTATAAAATAAAAGACAAAGAATAAATAACAAAGAGAATGGGAGAGCAAAAGAGAAAGCGTATTTTATTGATCAATCGGAATATTTACAATGCTTCTCCAAAGTCTCTATTTATAGACATAAGAAGTACAAATGAAGTAGAGATCCATTTTCCAATCACTATTAGAATTTAAAGTACATCAAAACTTATCTTGATCTTGATGAACATCCACTTAATAAGATATTCGTAACACTCACCTGATGTCCATTGGTAGATAATGTGTCTCGTTTAAACTTTACTAAGATAAAAACCCTATGAAAAAAATAATTCTTAGGGAAGGAAAAGGAGTACACATATCTATAATACGCATAATATGTTGCCTCATCAAAAATCTTACCAGAAAAATGCAATGGGACAAAATATTGGTTAAGAAAAAAAGAGTACAGCGCATATTTACTCCCCTAAAAAAAAAATCACATAATATCTCATATTCTACGTATTTAATCTTGAATACTAGTTTTTCAAATGAATATTTGAATGTGTTGCTAAACATTTGTATCACCATTCTTTTGAAAGTCATGAGTGAGGAAAAATTTGAGGGGAATACTCTTCAGGTGTTTCAACAATAATCATAGGAAACTTTAATCATAATTCTTCTATAAAAATATAAATAGGTATTTTGAATTATTTTATTATCCTCCTTCAACTACTATTCATTTAGTCAAATTTACCACATATGTTCAAATTATTTCAATTCATATAAATAATCAATTTCCGAGAATTTCAATATGCTTCTAGCATTTTAAACCCTTCAATGTTTTTAATATAAACTTTACTATATAGTGATTCATAAAAGGTTGTAACAAGTAAGATCTTTTACGAACTATCAGTTTAATAATATAACTAAAGTTTATTGTATCCACCAGAAAAGAATATTATATCTTTTCATAATCAATGTTAAGACTTAGTGAAAAACTTCATATTTTTATTCTGCTTTTGCAAAACTACTTCATTTGTACCTCACTGCTTTATACCTTTAGATATTTTGACTACTAGTCCAAAAACTCCATGAATTTAATTGTACTCGAGTTGCGTCTTTCTATTTTGAGTAATATATTCCATATCTATATTTTTCAATAGATTTATTGAAGATCCTTCTTTTATTTCATTATTTCAACAATAATATTGCATACAAAACCATTGTTGACCACTTTTATTATCGATTCCACATTTTCTCAAATTGACATAACTTATCTAGATATCTTATTTTCACTATTTTAATCTTCAGTTTCAGGTACCTGAATCTCTTTTGGAGTTTTACTTATTAGTTATGTCTTGGGTCTCTTCTGGAGCACCCGTCTTCACAATATGATCATCTAGATTTATTATTTTCTTTTATGAGAATTTTTATATTTGGAACTTGTAATGAGTTATCATTGTTTAACTTCTAGTTCAAATTACTCGCCCCTAACTCATTACAAGTTATTATTTCTCTCCCCCTAATGTCAAGAAAATTATCAAATCAAAATAGTAATCACAAATCATGTCATAATTTGAATCCCCAATACATTCAAAACATCTAATAATACAATGAGACTTGTAACTAATATATATTCCCAACTTTTTTTGAGGAGTCAATCACCGTTGTGCGTTTTGGTGGATCAATTTTATATGCACACATACAAAAGTTCAAAAATGAGAAATATTTAGCTCTTGACTAAAAACCAATTGTAACGTGAAGTATTTATAACTTATTGACTTGATGCGTACAACACGTAAATCAACATAATGCCATGTTGAAATAGGAAGTTTAGTTATCATAAATAATAGTTTAAACATTAATCAAAGGCGTTCAATCAATAATTTCTCTAAACCATTATGGACATAAATAACAAACTTTTACAAAAAAATTTCAAACTCAATCAATAAAAGACTGAGATATAAACTCATCGGTATTAGCAAGATGAATTGTCTTAATTGTATGATCTGAAATTAATTATTTAAACAAGCAATCTTGGAAACGACAGGTTGCAAGTGAATAACACATATGTAATTATTTTGTAGATGCATCTACCAAAATCATATAATATCAAAATCATCCACATGGTGGATGAATGGTCCCATATTCATTTCAGAAATGCAAGACAATAAATCTCAACTTTTACTAGTGAGTTTTAATAAGCAATTTTCATTTCAAACAAACAACAAATGAGAATTTTTTAAATTAAAGAATCTTTTGGTTCTTTAATGAATGTTCATATTAAGTCTTCAATTAATTTTCACATTTTATATAATTCAAGATGGTCTAACTGGTCACGCCAAGTAGTAAATGCATTTGTATCAGTGAACTTCTGATTTACTTTAACATGCATTTCAATTGTACTAATAATGTCGATATAAATTGTGGCAAATTGATAATTTTACTGTTATTCCTTTTACTTTGTATCTGTCGAAACCATTTATAAGTTTTTATGAAAAACGGGGATCGACTTTTAAAAACAAAAAAGGAGTTGCCACCGATCATTTTTTGCTTAGGTGTGATTGGATCACCTTATAAAACTTTTATTTCAAAACATTGATTTTGGCCTACGAAATTCAGAAAAACGAGTTCGGGAGTCGGTTACGTACGAGGAAGGGTTAGCACCCTCGTAACGCCCAAAAAAATTGGTAACCAATTGATTATTTAATGTCCAAATACCAAAAATTTGAAAAATTTAAAATACGATCATTTTATTTGAAAGAAAGCCAAGACTTACTTATCTCAAAGAAATAAAATGCCACACCCAATAAGTTAGGACGCAACATTTCAAAGCTTCGAAACTAAGTTTGCCTTTATTTGTAGAAAATTCTTACCTTGAGATACAAAACATTATATCTAATAAGTTAAGATATAACATTTTGAATTTTCGATAATAAGTTTTGTTTTGAAGTTTATGGCACTACAGCAAAATAGACTTTTAGCGGCGTTTTTAGTGGCGTTTTAAAGGAAAACGCTGCAAATATTATACATTAGCGGCGTTTGAAGGAAAACAATGAGCATTAGCGGCGTTTATTTACAAAACGCCGCTAAAAAGGATAAATAGCGACGTTTATTCGTAAAACGCCGCTAAAAGTCTGAGCATTAGATGCGCTTATGTAAAAACACCGCTAAAAGTCTGAGCATTAGTGGCACTTTTGTAAAAACGCCGCTAAAAGTCTGACTATTTTTAAATTTATATATTAAATAATTTCTTATATAATCGTAAAAGAGATATATTAATTTTAAAATATTAAATTAATTATTATTATTATAGTTTATGGTTTAGCATATATAGTTTAAGGTGTAAGGTTTAGGAGTTACTATTTTAATGTTTAGGGATTATGGTTTATGATTTGCAGTTTAAGGTTAAAGGGGTTTTGTTAGGGTTTCATGGGTTAAAAGTTTATAGGGTTGATGGGTTTAAAGGTAAATGGTTGAGGGTTTGGGGTTAATAGGCTAAGAATTTAGGGTTAGGGGTTAAGGTTCTATGTGTTATGATTTAGGGTTAGATTAAGGTTTTGGTCGAGTTTATAGTTTAGGGTTTATTATTTTAGAGTATGGGATTTTGGGTTTAGTGCTTAAACCATATCGAATAATAAAGTTAGAGTCTTAGTGTTTAGGGATTTAAGTATTAGGATTTTGATAAAATAAATAAAAATTATATTGTTTTAGGGTTTAGGTTTTAGATTAAGTTATTTCTTTAATTACTTCGCAATGTAATATATATATGAGTTAAGGTGTATAATTTAGAGGTTATATGGTTTAAGGATTATATGGTTTAAGGGTTGTGGTTTAATGTTTAAGGGTTACTGGTTATAGGGTTTAAGTGTTAAAGTTTAATATCTAAGGGTTAATGGTTATGGGGTTTAAGGGTTAAAAGTTATGGGTTTAAGGTTCAAGGACTAGTGGTACAAAGGTAGGCGTTAGGGTTTAATTTAATATATTAATATTATGATTATATATAGTTTAAATTATTTAATAGATAAATATATAAACTTTATATATATTAAATGGTTTAGGTTTTAAGGTTTAATTGAGATTTGTAAAATGATGAAATTATTTGAAATGTTAAAAATCAAGAAAAATAAAACTCAAAAATAAAAAGTTTATAAAATAAAAAATGAAATACATGGAAATTGTCATACAAGTTGTTATGTTTAAAAATTTAAAAAGTTTAAGTCATCATTATTTCCTTTTACAAAATAATAGTTTAATTTTGTTTTTCTTAAATTAATAATTTAAATTAAACTATTTAAAAATTGAGGTGAACATTAACTAAAATAAAATAAGTATTAAAATGAAAATATTATATAAATTTAAATATATTACCTTTACTCATTAATTAAAATATGTATATTACAAATAAAAATATTGAAGTACATAATAATATTAATAGTAATTTTTTTAAATATCATAGTTTATTCACTACTACATATACTTTATTTTTATTTGTTGATAGTTACAATAATAATCATATAATATATTTTCACATACAAATAAAAATCATCCAATAACAATTAAAATAATAAAAGGCACAAACAGAGAGCAATACAAATATAGCTTTCATTTTGAATTTTAGTGGCTTTTAAAAAAAAACATCATAAGAAATTATTATATGATTAAACGACACGCTTTTATATGTGTTATTAGTGGCGCTTTGTTCAAGACGCCACAAAATATATCAAGCATATGTTTTAGTGGCGTTTTTATAAAACGCCGCAAATAAGTTGTCATTAGTGGCGTTTTATCATAAGTGCTTCAAATTTTCACTCATCTAACTTAATCTACGTCATTTTTTTAGCCCCCAAATTTCAAGTTAGATTAATCCCCCGATTTTTTCAGCCTAAGTTCCTAAAATTTTCTCGCCCAAATTTCCCAATTTCCCCCAACCTCTTCTTCCCCACTTCCCCAATTTCGTGATTGAATCCGTATAGAAATTTTTGCTGCCTACTGTTTTGCTACTGTTTTGTTCTCTCCATCTTCCCCAAAAAGTCCGAGACCTTGAAGGAGAAACCTACAAGTTAAAATTTCTCTTCCTTGACCGTGAGAAGGCAAATCGGTGGTGAAAGGTAGGGTACGCCTTCATGTTTTCTGTTCTTATTCATTCTTTTTATCATGTACATACATATTTTTTCTCCATCTTAAGAACTTTTTAATGTTTTAGGGTTGCCTATTTCTGATCCGTTCTTTTATGTAAATCCATGCATTACTGCTCGCAATTGAAGCATGCCCATTTGATTGACTGCAATTGCAACTGCAATGAACAAGGTACGTTCCTCTTCGCTTTTATATTATTTTAAACAATCGAAAAAACTTCCCTTTATCGAAAACATTTCA
This sequence comes from Gossypium rotundifolium, assembly GCA_025506655.1. Classification (NCBI taxonomy): domain Eukaryota; kingdom Viridiplantae; phylum Streptophyta; class Magnoliopsida; order Malvales; family Malvaceae; genus Gossypium; species Gossypium rotundifolium. The sequence goes on along the minus strand of CP106722.1, from coordinate 6,736,417 downwards.
AGAAACTGAGTTTTCATGTCTTTCACATATTTTTCTCCAACAATCAACAATGGTGTTCATTCTCTTAAACATACAAAAGGCAAAAATTGTAAACTCCAACCAATTCATCCCTACAGAACCCATCTAGGTTCAAGTAGTTGTAGTACCAAAATTAATAAAAGGTAACTTCTTGATTGTGAGTGGTGTGGATATGTTACTCCTCGAGTGAATAATATCTTTCAGCCAAGGGAGGGATTAAAGGCTTAGATCAAGCTTTGTTTAGATTAATAGGTCTATTTAGTAGATTGAAAAACATTTAGGGTTTAAAGTTTTAGGTTTAGGTTTAGACATTCTATATTTACTTAAAGGTGAAGCATTCATTGACATATTTATTTCATTTTCCTTTAGTCCCTACTAGTAATTAGCCATTGTTGAGTTATCAAATCAACGTTTCTTTAAGAAGCTTAGAACATAAAATTGAATAGGAAAAACACTACACAAGCCACCACTTTAATTAAAATTTCTTTACCTTATGTAGAATGTTTTCTTTACCTCATTTGTCGCTCAACAAAATTAAATCATAAGTTATATGATTAAAAAATAAAACATGCCAACTCAAAACTTTGACTTCAACAATATTGTTGTTTTATCTGCTGTTTCAACATGAGGTGAAACATAAATTTAAAATTAATATTGTTTTATGAATAAGGATGAATTAACTTATAATCATGAGATTGGCATGTCTTTCATATTGAGGAAGACTTGACGATGCAATCTATAAGTAGCCATTAGTCCGAGACCAGTGTTTTTTACTCAGGATTTATCATTTATATACAAATGGTTGAATAAAAAAGAGTTGGTTTGCTTTTGCATACGGTTCAAATTAGAATATCAATTTGGTAGCTTGTTAAATTCGAATTACCAATTGGTTTTTGAACATGATTTAACACAAATTCATCTAAATTAATAAAATATTTAAATTTAAGCTTCATAGATAGTAAAACATACTTATTCGCCTTTGGATGGCGATTGAAGGTGTGGTAGTTGGAATGAGAAAGAAATTATGTTGATTAGTCCTCAGTTCACATGAATTCCAACTTGAATCTTTTAAATAACCTCTACAACAATGTAGAAAAATACATAATTTGTCATTTAATTGAAACAAGGTATCTGCATGGATGTTTTTGTTTACTTTGAGGGGGAAATTAGTTTCATTCTGTATTGAAATGGTCAATTAGCCATCATAATCATTGGTTGCTGAAATGATTGGAGGAAACTTTCTAAATTGGAGATGTTGGATCATTTACAAACAAATGTATAATCCATGTAATGAATGCCCATGTTACTCAAATTGACCAAGCAGGCAAAGGATTTTTTTACTCTCCAACTCCCAACCGTCTTAACATTTATATATGAATAGATAATAAATTTAAGTTGTTCCTTGGGGGGCTTCAAATATTAATTTCCATGTCAATGTCCTTTTCTGTCGTGTGAGCAGTGTTCATGTCATAGTATACTTATGCATGTCCATGCTTCATAGATTTTATGTTTGCTTATGGCACACAGAAACAATTGTATTTAATTACATGAAAATAGCTACTTTTTTTAAATCGACATATGTCTCTTGACAGCAAAATGAACAAAATGAATAAGCAATATTGAGAGCAATCTTAGTGTTAGCAGCCAACGTAATAAATTGGCTTAGAAGGTGTTGCTCCTTTATTGCTTTATTATGTTAAACTAATGCAGAAATATGTATTATTTTAGGCAAGTCGGCTTAGATTTGCTGCATCCATTTCCTTATTGTTTGGAATAATGTATTTGTTTGGTTTCTTTTCCCCCAAATTCTTCCACATCAACAGCCCAATTTTGTTTATTGTTCTTTATATAATCTCATTCCACCACTCTTTTTCACTGCAGCTTCCCCAAATAAAATAGTCTTTACTTTATAAAGTTTGTATTTTTTATAAAGTTATAACATTTATTCTTCTCTTCTCATTTTCAAACCAATTATGTGTTTGATTAATGTTTCATTGCAAAATATTGTTAACTAGTTTATAACATCTTTACTCCATCTCATTTAAACTCTATACATGAATTAATGACAAGAATCTAATTCATTTTATTTTATCCTTTTTTCATTTTGTTTTATAAAATAATTTAATTTTCATAATAATTCATCATAAACTTCCATTATTCAGATGTTGAAAATGTAGATAATTGCCCTATAAATCCTCTTTCTTTTAAACTTGAGCTATTTAATTCTTCTAGCAATTTTGAATATATAACCCATTTGACCTAATAAATTCTTTTAATTCACCAAATTCACCAATCCACAAATTCTTCTAAATTCTCACTTGGCTCATAAATATTAAATTACTATCTTAATCTTACCTGATTGAAATCACCATTTGATTCTAGTATTTGATCTCTAACCATTTTGTTTTATAAAATGTTGGCGGCACTCATTTGTGACATTTCTTGGGGTTGTCTTCATTTGGCATTTTATGTGTTCTGTAAACATTTCTTAGAGGTATGTATATGTTGTTTAAGCGATTTGAATTGTTTAAATTTTTGTTTACGCTAGTTGCTAAAGTTAATCAATTCAAAATTTCCAATTGTTTTATAAAATGGTGTTTATATATAAGAAGATATTTAGAAATGCTTTGATTACGGTATTTGATCTCAAGAAGTTGGCAGCACCATTTGTGACATTTCTTGGGGTTGTCTTCATTTGGCATTTAATGTGTTTTGTAAACATTTCTTAGAGGTATGTATATGTTGTTTAAGCGATTTGATTTGTTTAATTTTTCATTTTACAGTAGTTGCTAAAGTTAATCAATTCAAAATTTCCAATTGTTTTATAAAATGATGTTTGTAGATAAGAAGATATTTGAAATGCTTTGATTCTGGTATTTGATCTCAAGAAGTTGGCAGCACCATTTGTGACATTTCTTGGGGTTGTCTTCATTTGGCATTTTATGTGTTCTGTAAACATTTTTTAGAGGTATGTATATGTTGTTTAAGCGATTTGAATTGTTTAAATTTTCGTTTTACAATAGTGGCTAAAGTTAATCAATTCAAAATTTTCAATTGTTTTATAAATTGATGTTTGTATATAAGAAGATATTTGGGGCTGTTTGATTCTGGCTACCCACAGGCTATGCTATACAACTTGTTGACATAATTGTTGCTGAAAACCGGTTTGCAAGCGACTCTGTAGGCCTTCTACAATTAGCACGTAAGTATGCTGAAAACTGCTTATATCGACCATTTATTTAGTTTCAGTCATTTTTCCCGGAGACATTGTTCAAAGCTGTTGTTTGTTCTTTTGGTGTTTATCCAATATAAGCTTTCAATCTAATTCAACAGCCTCATTTGCAGGTTTTATATAGTAACTGAAGCTTAAGTTGTAACGGATTGACGAAAAGCTGTAATTATCTGGTAAGTGTCAAACACATTCAACAGTTGAAAAATGATTTTACACCATTTTACACCTATTAATTTATCAACTGATTCGTACCAATTTGCAGCCTCTATTTCTTGGTGATAGTGGAGTAGAGTAGCTTCTTGAAATTATTAAGGTACTTTTTGGTTCAAAATTATGATCGATATGATCATACCATGATGAATTTGTTTAAATTGCTGTCGAAATTGTTGTTTATTATCCTACTTGGTTGGTATATATGTTATTTATTATTTTGCTGTCTAAAAAAAAGATTCAAAGTATATAGGCTGGAAACCTAACGGGTTGCCATATATCTCATTGTAAGATATAATGAATCCTCTCCAGGTGTAACAATGTCACGTATGATGAATCTTCAAAAATGTCTGTCCAAATTGACTATCCAAATTGATGTTTACTATCTAGCTTGGTTGGTATATGTGTTGTTTATTATATCGACCATTTATTTAGTTTCAGTCATTTTTTTATATTATAAAATGCATGGCCGGTATTTATTTATGTAGCAATATAATATAAAATGTTATGTTAAGCATTTTAGTTAGTTTTCTTACGGTTTCATTTTTAATATAAAAATCAAATTAAGATAACAAACAAATTATTATCAATGAATACTTTGATAGTGATTAAGCTTCGATATTTTATGAAAACAACATTGGTTTATAATTTGATACCAACATCTTAAATATTCGAATATGGTAATATATTATGTTTAATATTTAAAATCAATTCTTTTTTCTTAAAAGAATATAAAACTTCTTAAAATGATTTTCTCATTATTTAAATATATTTACATATAAAATCTAATTACTAATTTTTATATTAATAATGTCTAATTTCAATATTTAATATTTGTAAATGTTTTTAAAACTTATACTTTTTTATCAATATGATAATAATGATCATTATTTAAATTATTTTTAATTACAAAATCGACTTTTTTATTAAAAGTAATTTAAAACTTCTCCTTCATAACTCACATAATTATTATTTAAGAACTTATAAATATTTTGTTATCAATATAATAATATAGATCATTATTTAAATATGTTTTAATATAGAAAATAATATTTTTTTAAAAGAAGTAAGTTAAAAACTTTTAAATTTAACAACATCACATCAAATTTCAATTATAAAAAACATATAATAACATTTTCTAGCCTCAATGATTCTCAACTTGAAATTTGAATTTAACTTACATAATACATAACTTACATAAAATTATTTAACTTACATAATACATAACTTACATAACTTACATAGCTTTCATCAAATAATTTAACTTACATAATACATAACTTACATAACTTACATAGCTTTCATCAAATTATTTAACTTAAATAATACATAACTTACATAATACATAACTTACATAATACTTGTATAGAAAAAAAAAGATTCAAAGTATATAGGCTGGAAACCTGATGGGTTGCCTTATATCTCACTGTTAGATATAATGGATCCTTCCTAGGTGTAACAATGCCATGTATGATGAATCTTTAAGAATACATAACTTACTTAATTTTAAGATCAAATTTCATAACTTACATAAGTTTAAGATCAAATTTCATAACTTACATAATTTTAAGATCAAACTTCATAACTTACATAATACTTGTATAGAAAAAAAAGATTCAAAGCATATAGGTTTGGAAACCGACGGATTGCCTTATATCTCACAGTTAGATATAATGGATCCTCCTTATGTGTAACAATGCCACGTATGATGAATCTTAAAGAATACATAACTTACTTAATTTTAAGATCAAATTTCATAACTTGCATAAGTTTAAGATCAAATTTCATAACTTACATAATTTTAAGATCAAACTTCATAACTTACATAACTTACATAGTACTTAGTTATATATATGATCATATCATTACTTACATAAATTATAAATTAACAATTTAGCCGTGTAATTTATTGTCAACTTTAGACTTCAACAACTATGAAATGGATAGGAGTTGGATGAAATTGTCAAGGGTAAGCAACGACTATCGAAATGGAGTAGAAACTTTTCTGAATTTCGTATTTCAAAATGCAAGCCCAGAGAATATGATTCTTTGCCCGTGTAAGAAGTGTTGCAATATCAATTGGCATTATCGTGAAGTTGTCTACGAACATCTAGTTGTTGATGGCTTTGTCCGGGGGTACAAAAAATGGATTTTTCATGGAGAGTGTACATCTAGTGGAGCATCTTCATCGATGAATCTGGGTTATCCTCATAGTGCTTACAACCAGAATGTTAGAGATGATAACATGGAAGGCATGTTGTGGGATGGTTTTAATATGCGCAGTGATGGTTTCGGGTCATTTCCACCTGACTTGGGTGCAACCAATGAATATAATTATGGTGGAAATACTTTCACCGAAGGGGGAAGAAGTGTACCTGATGAACACCCAAATGAAGAAGCGGCGAGGTTCTACACGTTACTTGGTGAAATGAATGAAGAACTGTATGAGTGATTAAAATTTTCCAAACTGACGTTCTGTATTCGTCTTTTTCACTTGAAATGTTTGGGAGGATGGACCGGAAACTCGTTGACAATGCTATTAGAGTTTCTGCAAGAAATGTTCCCATTTGCGAAAACCCCTCAATCTTCCAAAGACATGAAGAAACTGGTTAAGGATTTGGGCCTTGGCTACAACAAAATTCATAGTTGCCCAAATGACTGCATGTTGTATTGGGGCGACCGAATAAACCAACAGTGCTGTCATATATGCGACCAATCCCGTTGGATTAATAGAAATACTGAGGATGGTAGCGAGGAAGATCACGATACACAATCAAGGAAGCAGCCAGTTAAGATTTTGCGGTATTTTTCGTTAATACCAAGGCTTCAACGGCTTTTCATGTCGTCGGAGATAGCCGAGTCAATGACATGGCACCGTGATGGACGAACCGATGATGGATTGTTAAGGCATCCTGCAGATTCTTTAGCTTGGAAATTTTTTGACTCCAAATTTCCAAGCTTTGCAAGCGATCCTCGAAGTGTAAGGCTTGGGCTAGCATCTGATGGATTTAACCCTTACAAACTCATGAGCACAACGTACAGTACTTGGCCTGTGGTGCTTGTTCCCTACAATTTGCCTCCATGGGTTTGCATGAAACAATCATCTTTTATCTTGTCTATGATTATACCTGGAGAGAAAGGGCCCGAGAATGATATTGATGTCTACTTGCAGCCACTTGTTGAAGAGTTAAAACAACTATGGGTTGGTGTTCAGACATACGATGCAATGAGAAAAGAGAACTTTAATTTACGTGCGGCTTTGATGTGTACTATTAATGACTTTCTGGCTTATGCTAATTTATCTGGTTGGAGTACCAGGGGACGTTATACTTGTCCGTGTTGTGCTGCGCAGACATGTTCGCAATGGTCATATAATGGGAAGAAGTTCTCTTACATGAGGCATCGTCAGTGGTTACCGAAAAATCATAGATTTAGATTTCAGAGTGCTCAGTTTGACGGTACTAAAGAGTTCAGAGAAGCTCCTTCGCAGACCGGTGGATCTGAAATATTCTTAATGTTGAAAGATATGAATTTTATTTATGGGAAGATGAATCAATCGACCAACCCGCAAAAAAATAGAAGATCTAGGGATGAATCTGATGAAGAGGATGATCCTAATGAGGTGGACTTGTGGAAAAAAAGAAGTATTTTTTTTAGTTGCCTTATTGGGAGAATCAGATTTTATGCATAATCTTGATGTCATGCACATTGAGAAAAATGTCTGCGAGAACATCATTGGGGCTATTTTGAATGTCGATAGAAAATCGAAAGATAATCTTCAGAGTCGACTTGGTTTAGTCCACATGGGAATTCGGAGTGAGCTTCATCCCCAAGCACTTCTGAATATGAAATATCGGTTGCCGCTGCTATTTTTTCAATGTCGAAGATTGAGAAAGAAGTGTTCTGTATGGTGTTGAAGGACATAAAGGTCCCGAATGTGTATACATCAAATATATCGCGATGTGTGAGTATTAAGGATCGAAGACTATATGGCTTAAAATCGCATGACTATCACATCTTGATGCAAGACTTACTACCAGTTACTATGAAGTGTTGTATGTCGAAAAAGGTGACGGCTTCTGTAATTGAACTGTCAAATATAATGAAAGGAATTTGTCATAAAGTTTTGAATGTTCAAGAACTTGAGAGACTACAAGATCGAGCCGCATTGACTTTATGCAATCTGGAGAAGATCTTTCCGCCTTCCTTCTTCAGTATTATGGTGCACTTATTAATTCATCTCCCGTGTGAAGCAATACTTGGTGGACCCGTTTTCTATCGATGGATGTATCCCATTTGAAAGGTCTTACTTTATTTGCAAAATATTCCTTCATTCACCTCAATGCCTTTAGTTGCAACTTTTGATAATGTTGTATATCGTGTTTAGGTTCCTATCCAAATTGAAGTCATCTCGCCGCAATAAGCGCTATACTGGAAGGATCAATTCTTGAGGGCTACTTGGCGAGAGGAATGTATGACTTCTGCTCGAGGTATTTGCAAGATGTTGAAACAAGAATGAATAGACCAACTAGAAATGCTGGGCTCACAGATCATAATTTGGCCGAAACTTATTTATTTCAAAGTTTCGAAGAACCGATCGGCAAAGTCAAAATTGCAGAATTAGACGATAGATCATGGGTCCAAGCACATCGATACATTCTTTTTCATCATGATTCAATGGAACCATTTCGGAAGTAAGTTCTAGAATTTGATAAATACTCATCAATTATAATTTGTTTATCTTCTAACAAAGTAAAACTTTTTTGATCGTAGTGAGTACAAACAAATATTAAGAGCTCGTTCACGATCCCGAAGATTAAATCGACGAGAAATTAATAAGTTGTCCGCAGAATCACTCCATGAATGGTTAAGCCAAATGGTATGCAATTTAAGTTTTCATTGACAAGTAATAATGTTTTCTCAGAACATTCATAATTTCTCGATTTACTTTCAATTCCATAGGTTTGGAGTCGGAATGAAGTCAATGATGAAGTTAAATGGCTTTCACAAGGTCCAAACAGAATAGTGAAAAGATATAGTGCCTTCCTCATCAACAGTTACAGATTTCATACAAGATATCGCGAGAGATTGAAGAGAACCCAAAATTGTGAAATTGTGGTTAATTCTTCAATTACAAGTTATGCTAGGGCTAGGGACAGTAATCCTGTCGAGGGGAATCTGGAGTATTACGGACTTATTACTGACATCATTGAGTTGGATTATTACGGCAAATACAAAGTTGTCTTATTTCGAGGTGATTGGGCTGATGTGAATACGGCTCGCGGAATTAAAAATGATCAATATGGCTTTACAATGGTGAATTTCTCTTGATTGATTCACACCGAGAACAACCGATGGACGAGCCGTATGTGTTTTCTTCTCAAGTTAAACAAGTTTTTACTCAAGATCCAATCGATGAGGGTTGGTATGTTGTACTTCAAACACCCTAGAGACTTGTTCGACATTGGCGGGGAAGTAGAGATGACATAGTCGAAAGATCGTAAACTTTGCCTTTTCCGAACAAAACTTAAATGAAAATATCCCTAGTACTAGTCAACAATTTCAATAGGTTCACAGATGTGGACGAAGAGATTTACTTAAATATGATTTAGTAAGATTTTACGATTCATTATTTATATGTAATATTATAATTTTAATGTTGGTCATGTTATATAATTTAACTATTTTAAATGTACTATTATTATTGTTATTTGCTACTAAAATTTTGAACTATTTCATGTGTATTACAGGAAAAATGCCTAGAAGATGCTTACGAGATTTAAATATTATCCACAATACTCCAAATTCAGAAGAAGCAAATAGTGTAGAGCAAACAATTGTTGGATCTTCTACTCTTACGGACATAGATGACGAGCCCGCAAATTTCAAAGTAATGTTAAGTTTATTTTTCATGCATGTTGAATTTTATTATTGATTCATTTTTAATTTTAATATAATAATATATCATTTTTAGTGAAGGTGGTGGGACGCGCAGAGGTCGGGGACGACTTTGCTTAAAGATTTATACGACTTAGAGCCCTGTCGAGCATGTTAAAGTAATGAGAAACAATCATGGCCACTGTTGAATCAAGCTCGATCATTAGTAGGCTATTTGGGCATTTTAGCACGAATGCCAATATGTTGCCCATTAATTACTTAATCATGGCATCACATGCCCGCCGCCAACAAAATCGCTTTGGATAATATTAAGGTAACAAAACGTGAATGTAATTTATAATACTTTGATTTAACTTTCGTTTATATTAACTTTTTAAACTATTTTTGTTTAGGAGAGATTTGCTTTTGAGGTATCCGATGACTATGTTAAGAAGACTTTGGGTAAAAAAATGGAGAGCCAATAAAAGCACGCTGAAAAAACAATATTTTAAGAAAGAAATAAGCCTCGACGAAAAATTAAGCAATGTTCCACCGGGAATGTTGACGTACAATGGGAAGATCAAGTTAGATTTTGGAATTCAAAGAAAGGAGAGGTATTACGTACTTTCAAAGTCTTATAAATTTTTCGATTTATAATATTTATTATATACATAATTCAAATTCCATTATGTAGGACCTTGAGCGAGTTGGAACAAGCAACAGACAAAAACAAAAATTCACGCATACGGCGGTGTTCCGTAAGTTTTGCTCGTGTAGTGAGGCCTAAGTATTATAATTTATTATTTCTTTCATATATAATGACTTTATACTATTAAATTATATTTTTCTACTATAATGTAGGAAGCTTCATTCGTCAAAAGTTAGACGCCTTGACTTTTTGACATTACGTATAGGAAGAAGGATGGATCTCCGATGACATCCGAAGTCGCGTAAATTTTGGTATATTTACTTAATAAAATTTGATTTATTATAAATATTTATAATTTTTAATTACAATAGTTTAATTCATCGCTTGTAGTTTTAAATTTATAATTTTAAGTTATGTTACATTCCTTTTATTATATATATCGCTTTCTAACTCTTTAATTGATTTATTAGGATAAACTAAAGGAGAAGAAGGCGAGTATAAAGCGGTTGTTTGCTTCGATAGTTCTGTTAATCTCGAGGAGATTGATAATGTAATTATTACCGATGTTTTGGGTCCCGAAGGTACGATCGCTTCGATTGATACTTCGTTAATCTTGAGTACATTTATAATGTAATTATCACTAATGTTTTGGGTCTTAAAAGGTATGGTAGGGTTCGATGTCAAGGATCCGTGTTACCTCGACCCAATATTTTGATCCGCCCCAAGAATACATGCCTTCCGGAGTCAATCTCGTCTCAAGTCCGAGACTAAAAGACCAGATATCTTAGATGGAAGCGAGCACACCGAGCAAATTTCTCACTTAGAGCGAAGGCAAAGAATGAGGAGGCGAGCATACCGCTCAACTTAGAGTGGAGGCGTGACAAGGGAGGTGAGGGAGACAGAGCAAAACAGAAAGTATGAAGAACTCCAACAACAGCTTCAGACTATGATGAAGTTGTTCCAAAGAAATGCAGAGGCCGCCATCTTAGACATTTCTTTTCTTATTGTAAGATGATTTTAATATTGTTACAATTAACATTATTGTAAGAATTGTTTGAATTATACTTCATTTATTAATGTATATCATATATCTTTTATTAAATTTGAAGTATCGTTTAGATTTAATGCTTTTGGTGAGATTTAAATGTTTTATTTGCTGTCTTGGGTTGAAATTATATGTAATTGCTGCTGCTTTTGGTTGGTTTTAATGCAGGGAGGGTAGGATATTAGAAAAACAGAGCATTGCAAATCTGTGCAAATTAGCGGCGTTTGTGTTAAAAACGCCGCTAAAAGTCCCCACCTTTAGTGGCGTCTTTTTAGAAAAGCTTGCTAAAAGTACCAACTTGTAGCTGCGTTTCTTAGAAAAGCACCGCAAAAAGTCTCCACTTTTAGCGACGTTTTTATAAAAGCTCGCTAAAGTCCACACCTTTAGCGGCATTTTTTATAAGCTACGCTAAAATCCCCACCTTTAGCTGAGTTTTTTGAAAGCGTACTAAAAGTCCCCATCTTTAGCTGCGTTTTTTGAGAAGCGCTAAAAGTCTAAAAGTCCACACCTTTAATGACGTTTTTTATATAAGCGCTAAAAGTCTACATCTTTAGCGGCATTTTTTGAGAAGCCGCTAAAAGTCCCCACCTTTAGCTGCTTTTTTAAAGCCCGCTAAAAGTCTACATCTTTAATGGCCTTTTTTTTTTGAAGTCATAAAAGTCTCCACCTTTAGCGCTTTTTAAAAAGCAGCTAAAAGTCCCCATCTTTAGCGGCGTTTTTTAAGCCAGCTAAAAGTCCCTACCTTTAGCGGAGTTTTTAAAAAGCACCGCTAAAGTCCCCATCTTTAATGGCGTTTTTTGAGAAGCCACTAAAAGTCAAGACTTTTAGCTTTTTACAATAAATGCCGCTTAACTTTTGCGAAAAGTTTCTTTGCGGCATTTTTATGCTACTAGTGGCGTTTAAAAACGCCGCTAAAAGCAAAAAAAAAAATGCCGCTAAAAGTCTGTTTTGGTGTAGTGTGGGTTTAAAAAGAAGGGATACTCGATACTTGAAGTTCCACGAGAAAAATTAAAACCCAGTGTGTAACATCCTAGATTAGGGGTTATGCGTTCGTGCGTAATTCATGAGATAATGGGATCAGTTGGTGTGTTGGATGTGTTCTAAAGAGTTTCAAGAACCCTAAGATGAAAGGAAATAAAAGGAAATGTAAGGAAATGTAAGGAAATGTAAGGAAATGTAGGGAAATGTAAGGAAATGTAGGGAAATATAAGGAAATGAAAGGAAATGAAAGGAAATGAAAGGAAATGTAAGGAAATGTAAGGAAATGTAAGGAAATGTAAGGAAATGTAAGGAAATGTAGGGAAATGTAAGGAAATATAAGGATATGTAAGGAAATGAAAGGAAATGAAAGGAAATGAAAGGAAATGTATGGAAATGTAAGGAAATGTATGGAAATGTATGGAAATGTAAGGAAATGTATGGAACGATTAGTTAAAAGAGGAAAGTGAACATTTTGGAAACCTAAGCTAAAAGAGGAAAGTAAACATTTTGGAGCCCAACCCACAACAAACTATCTTCCAAAACAGACAGTTTTCAAAGTATTCGAATGAATTTGAACCGAAGTTACTTGAGAACATACCAGATCCGGTCCATTCTCGTGGCCGAAAGTGTGGGTGTTTCGATTTGGTATCGAGCCAGCTTTTAAACTCTCGGCCTGTGGGCTAAGGCCCAAAACGTTTTTCAAAACAAGCCCAAATGAGTTTTATGAAAATATTTCTGAAAGTAGACAGGTTTGATGACATGGCACCTAAGTCTCCAACCATGATCCACTGTGTAAGTACCCTATCTATCTGTGTGATTATGTGAATTATAGAAGGGTAGAAAAGGAATAGAACATAGAATAGCATGATAGGAACTTGAACCCTAAGATTAGTCTACTCAAACACAGATACATAAGACTTAATACACTAAACAAACCTATGGCTAAGTCAATCAAGTTAGGGTGTGGCAACCCCAGTACGCATGTCTATGAATGGTTTCAGTGGGAGCTTGGTACTTAAGCAGTCCGTGTGACTCACCTCCTCTCCACTCGAATCCTACATGGTGCGTAGCTTTGGTTCGCCTGACCCGGGAGGCTCCTACCATAGGCTAAACCCAATAACTAAAACCCGAAAGGGAACTAGCCATTTTTTTTAGAACCCTAATATTAAAAATTCTCAAAATCATATGTTCTCTCTTTAATTCACGAAAATTATTTCTTTTTACACAAATTCTCGAAAAATTTTTCTGATTTACAGAAATACCTCTAAAGGTAAAATTACAAAAATGCCCTTGGTTATAAAATGCCCAACTACTCAACAGTTTTGCCAAAATTTCATTATTTCATAAATGTTCAAAAACCCTAATTTGCAACCTATCGTAAAAATACCTTGATTTTTGGAAAATTACAAAATCGCCTCGACTTACTAAAATTACTAAAATGATTCTAACTTCCAAAATTTTTGCAACTACATCGTTTTGGAAAATAAATTTCTCAAAAGAACCCTCAAAATTTTGCAACTTCTGAAATATCCCCAATTTATTAAAACTTTACAATTTACCCGTTTGTGGAAAAAAATTTACCAAAATACCCCAAGGTCCAAAAAATTCAAATACCCTGATTTCAAAAAATTTTCCAAAATACCCTGAACTTAAAATACCAAAATACTTTGTGACAAAACACCAAGGAACCTTATTTTGAAAAATTACGAAAATACCCCGTAGGGCAAATTACGAAAATACCCCAAGTGAAAACTACAACATTTCTCTGAATGAACGAAAGTTCATAATTGATTGATGAGTGTATGAATGTAAAGACTGTGTGCATGTATGAAAACGAAAGAACCACTCTTAAACTCCTTTTCATAAAACTGTTCGCGGTTAAACAGTGGAACAAAGTACTAATGCATAAAACTCTTTAATCAGATTAAATCGCGACGTTAGAAATGAGTTCTCGAGAACGTGAACTTAAAAAAAAATAATGTGCCTAGGAAGTATGATGACTCTATTAAGATCAGAGTGCATAGCATAAGCGTAGCGCGACGAGTTAAGATGTACGATTTTTCGTTAGTAAGTAATTTCGAGGACGAAATTATTTTAAGGGGGTAGAACTGTAACATCCTAGATTAGGGGTTATGCGTTCGTGCGTAATTCATGAGATAATGGGATCAGTGGGTGTGTTGGATGTGTTCTGAAGAGTTTCAAGAACCCTAAGATGAAAGGAAATGAAAGGAAATGTAAGGAAATGTAAGGAAATGTAAGGAAATGTAGGAAATGTAGGGAAATGTAAGGAAATATAAGGAAATGTAAGGAAATGAAAGGAAATGAAAGGAAATGTAAGGAAATGTAAGGAAATGTAAGGAAATGTAGGGAAATGTAAGGAAATATAAGGAAATGTAAGGAAATGAAAGGAAATGAAAGGAAATGAAATGAAAGGAAATGTATGGAAATGTAAGGAAATGTATGGAAATGTATGGAAATGTAAGGAAATGTATGGAACGATTAGTTAAAAGAGGAAAGTGAACATTTTGGAAACCCAAGCTAAAAGAGGAAAGTAAACATTTTGGAAACTAAGCCAAAATAGGAAAGTAAACATTTTGGAAACCTAGGAAATGTCAAGTTTACAGAGTCGCGCGAAAATTTTTGGAAACTTAAAATAACCCCAAATGTCAAATTTTAAAGTTCAAAGGGAGCCAGTGACCCTAAAATATAAAGTATGTGAAATTTGACCCATTAATGAGACTTGGAAAAGTGGCTCAAGATGCCACTTAAGGCCTCGAGAAATGGCCCACATGCAGGGTGTTGGGCTTGAGTTCGAGTCACATAAGAAGAAAATAAAATAAGTTTTATTTTGCTTCTAGAAGCCCAAGAGGTGGACGGCACAAGGCTTGCAAAAGAGGAGTTTCACTCTCTTTAAAACTCGGCTAATTAGAAGATCATAAGGACTCTTAAGGGAAGAGTTTAATTCTCTTTAAAATTCGCTAAATAGGTGGATAAATGAAGAATTATTCTTTAATTAGGAAAATAAGGAAGAGTGGTGGCCAAGTTAAGGATTCTTGGCCTAGTAATTTCTGCTATAAAAGGATGAGACTAGGGCCATTCATTATTCATTCTCCTCTCTCTTTCCTCTCGCCAATATTCTTCTTGAGCATCCATTCTTTTCTTCTTTCCTTTAGCCTCCTAGCCGATTCCTTCTAAGCCTATTATTCCTTTCTTCTTTCATCTTTGAAACCGAATACATAAGGGAATCATAGCCGATTGTTCATCAAGTCTCTAAGCCAATCTCGAAGGTTGAAGTGAAGGTGCAATCGATTCCTTCAAATAAGGGTAAGATCCAAGTTTGGTTTCCATTCTTTTATATTTTAGACTTATCGAAATCTAGGGCTAATCCCATTAATGTTCATGGTTGCCAAACTTTGAAGAGATCTTTCGGGATTTACTAAGTGTAGGCTACAAGGAAGGAGAAGTTCTTTTCCGAAGGTACATCATAGGTCGTGTTCCCTAGTTATTCTAAGTGAGTTTCGGATTTAAAATCCACAAGGTAAGTGTTCATAGCTTTGCCAAGGCCTATTTTGATAATTAGATCTAATTCTTGTTTGTTTAAAAGTTGAAACTAACCCCGATGAGATTTAGTGCTTGGCCAATACAAGGAGGAGCATAGCATAGATTTCGGATTTGATTAGTATTGAAATCGGCAACAAGGTAAGTTTTAAGAATACTAATCCTACTAGGATTTGGATTTATGGTTAAATGGTTTTTTTTAAAGTAGTAAGTGATTAATCAAATGTAGGAATTGAGATCTAAAGCAATAGATCGGGTTTTCGGATTTCAAGGAATTGATAAGCAAATCGTGTGTACCTCTACACTAAATCTTGATAGATTTACTACTTTAATTCATTATATGTGTTAATATGAAAGTGTAAGAATATGGCTAAGGTACCGTGTGTACCCCACACTAATCTTAATAGATTTATGGCTTAAATATGATATATATGTTAATATGAAAGTGTAAGAATGTGGCTAAAGTACCATATTATGGTACAAAGTACTGTGCACGCTTTCCTACTCCTACTAGGATTTCAAATATGTTATATTTAACATGTGAAAAGTGATGTGAAAGTGAAAATAAATATGATATGCATGATATGGGGCATTCGGGTTATTTGAGAAAGAGGAAGTGAATGTGATGACTTCGGTCTCACTAAGTGAATGTGATGACTTCGGTCTCACTAAGTGAAACGTGATGACTTCGGTCTCACTAAGAATATGTGATGACTTCGGTCTCACTAAGAATATGTGATGACTTCGGTCTCACTAAGTGAAACGTGTTGACTTCGGTCTCACTAAGAATATGTGATGACTTCGGTCTCACTAAGTGAATGTGGTGACTTCGGTCACATTAAGTGAATGTGGTAACTTCGGTTACATTATCTAAATGTGGTGTCTCATGACACAAATATCCGGTGGCTCAGCCACGGCCTCGCAAAGCAGTCCGCCGAGGTAAGATATGTGGGATCACCTTGCCAGATCGGTGGATTAGCCACGACCTTGAGCAGGAGTCTGCTAAGGTTGGTGTAACGATGGACCTAGGTTTGGGTTCGGGTTTGCATCATTATCTAATTTTTTATATGAATATGACATGTATGGTGTGCCTATTTCTATTATGTTTTGGTGTTGGTTACACATTGAGACTATCGACTCACCCTGCTAGGGAACATGTTTCGGTGATGAGTAGTAATGGACCTGACTACAGAACTTGTGGTGGCCATGTTCAAACGAAGTTTAATTTAATTTGAATCTTTATTTTATTTTAAGTACTTGTATAATTTTATTTTGGGTTTCGCTTTTATGAAATAAGGCCATCGTGATTTTTTTATTTCGCTTTTAATTACTATGTTATGAATTTAGGGCTTTACAAAGAATAAGCCCATTTAATTTAAAATAAGTTAAAACATTTTGTCACCAAACAAATGGGTTTTTGATATAAAATAGATTTGTTTTCAACTCGAGCCCAACCCACAACAAACTATCTTCCAAAACACACAGCTTTCAAAATATTCGAATGAATTTGAACGGGTTACTTGAGGAACATACCGATCCGGTCCATTCTCGGTCAAAAGGGTGTTTCACAATGAGTTAGGTATAGTTTTTTCAAGTCCCCAAATATCATGTATAGCTATATTAAAACTTTTATATAAAATGTGATAATTTTACAAAATGTGTTTTATATAAAAATAGTTCGAGTAAGATATTGCATCAATACGTTACGACATACATACCAAATAGCAATTTATCGTAACTACGAATCATATTAACAATTACTACTAATGGATAAATAAAGAAAGAATAATATGAAATAATGAGTGATACAAATAATAGAATAATTATAATAAAGCGGGATATAAAATGATAAACAAAAAAAAAGCAAATATAAGATATAACGCAAGAAATAATCTATAAAAATATATATATAAAAGATAAAAATTTAAAAAAATAAATATGAAACTTCTACAAACAAGATCAAATATATAAAAGAAATGGATGATATATATATTTAAGAACATTGAATAAATAAATAAAATACGAAAATCTCTAAAATAATTAATATATATAAACAATTTATTTTAAATGAATAATATAAGAATTTAGAGTATATAAAAATAGGATACTTATAATAAATATATAATTTAATAATTTAGTACATATACAAATGATATATGATAAAACAATTAGTAAATAGTGTACAATAATTTTAAATAAAGATATATAAAAATTACATATATAATATAAACAATATAAATAAAATATGTTATACAATATAAATAAATTTTATACAAAATAAAATTTTAAAAGTAATATATGATATAATATAATACTATATAATATACAAAATTTAAAATGTATAATATAATAACTAATATATAAATTATAAAATAATATGTAATATATATAAATAATATTAAACTAAATAAAATAATAAATAGTAATAATTTAATATATATAAAAATAAATAATGCGTATTTAAGAAAAAATAATACATAAAAACTTTATACTAGTAATAAATTAATATACAAATAGTAAAAATAATATAGAATTTTAATATAATAAAATAATTTAATACAATGTTAAAATAATTTAAAAATAAAATAAAATAAAAGGTTTTTAAAATAAATGAAAAAACAGGGATTAAATAGAAGTGAAAATAAAGTGGACTAAATCAAAACATGCGTCACACTGTAGGGACCTATTAGGCAATTATGCCTTATCTCCTAAACGACGCCGTTCTGATATTGACCTTTAATTAACCCGGGACCAAATTGAAACAGAGACAAACTTTCAGGGTTAAATTAAAATAAAGAAAAATTAAATTGAACTAAAATAATATAATTGCGGAAGGACTAAAGTGGCAATTAGACCCTTTTATAAAAATGCGCGGATCCTCCCCGGGTCAAGTCAACGCGCGGGTCTAGCCTTTTTAAACGACGTCGTTTAATGCTTATTGGCCTAAGCAAAACGGCGTCATTTTCAAGCTGCTATATAAGTTAATTTTAACCCAAAAAAATTCATTTGAACCCCGTTTAAAAAAAACTTCAAAAAAATTCTCTTAAAGTCCTCCCTTCCTCCGTCCGGAGTCCGATCATCGGACTCATGGGCCACCGCCTCAACCGCCAAACGCACCACCGTAGACGGCAACCAGAGAGTCAAATCTCCTTGTTTTGAAGAAGAAACACAGGTAGTCTTCTTACTTGTCTATTTTTTTTATAATATTTGTATAAATATACAAGAAAATGGCATAGATCGAAAAGAAAAAAAATAAACAAAAGCCACCTCTGTTATTCTTTGTATTTTTTTGTATATTTCTTGCTTGTATCTCTGTGTATTTTACAGATTATATCGGGGCTTTTATAGCCCCTAAAAATAAATCAAAAATAAATATGAAGACTTGGTCTTCCATTCTTGCTGTTTTTCTATCGTTTTCCTTCCTTGTTTTACAGGTTAATGGCGAGAAGTCCTGCGCTGATGAAGGCTAGTCAAAGGGCTTGTGCTGGGTGTTGCAGCACGACTAGAAACCTAGGGTTTCAGAAACCCTTGGTTTCTGATTTAGTTGTGGGCCTTTTAGGCCTCATAGGTCCATTGGGTTAGGCTAAGATTAGGTGTAATTTGGGTAATGGTTTTGGGCCACTGGGTCATCTGTTTGTAAACGAACTATAATATTTGGACTTTGGTTTATTATTTTTTTATTTTTTTATTATTATTCTTGTTTGTTTTATTTACACGGGCCCGGGCAAAATAGGCTTATTACAGCTGCCCCTCTTTGCTCATTATTGTGTAACGAGAATAGAGCAAATACTATAAAAGGTCCAATTTTGCCCGGTCTTTGCCAAGCCTTGACTTCTTGGTCCTCGTCTTCTTCAAATGGCTTTCAACTCCACTGTAATTTCAACGGTGTTGGAACTTCATCTTGATTACAATAAGTCTGATGGCTTCAATCTGCTTCACTTTAATTTTAGGAAGGTCAGACTAGTATCTTCGATCTGCTTCACTGCAATTTCAAAAGGACAAGATCTACAATCTTTAGCCTGCTCCACTGCAAATTCAGGGAGGTTAGGCTGATGTCTTCGATCTGCTTCACCGCAACTCTAGGAAGGCTAGATCTGCTATCTTTAGTCTGCTCCACTGCAAACTCAAAGAAACGAGACTGGTGTTTTCGATCTGCTTCACTGCAAACTCAAGAAGACAAGATCAGCTATCTTTTAGCTTGCTCTACTGCAAATTTAGAGAGCTAAAACTAACCTCTTCGATCTTCTTCTAGCAATTTCAGGAAGGTAAGATCTGTTGTCTCCGATATGTTTCACGCAACTTCAAGAATGCTAGATCTGATGTCTTTTAGCTTGCTCTACTACAAATTCGAGAGCCAAAGCTAACGTCTTCGATCTTCTTCCTGCAACTTTAGGGAGACAAGATCTGATGTCTTTGATCTGCTTCCTGCAACTTCAGGAATGTCAAATCTGGTATCTTCAATCTGCTCCACTACAAACTTAGGGAGACAAGATTTGATGTCTTCGATATGCTTTCTGCAACTTCAGAAATGTCAGATCTGCTATCTTCAGCCTGCTCCACTGCAAACTTAGGGAGACAAGGTTTGATGTCTTCAGTCTGCTCCACTGCAAACTCAGGGATGCCAGACTAGTATCTTCGATTTGCTTCACTGCAACTTCAGGAAGACAAGATCTGCTATCTTCAGTCTGCTCTATTGCAAACTCAGGGAAACAAGATCTGATGTCTTCGATCTGCTTCCTACAACTTCAGGAATGCCAGATCTGCTATCTTCAATCTGCTCCACTGTAAACTCAGGGAAACAAGATCTGATGTCTTCGATCTGCTTCCTGCAACTTCAGGAATTCCAGATCTGCTATATTCAATCTGCTCCACTGCAAACTCAGGGAGACAAGATCTACCATTTTTAGCCTGCTCCCTTGCTACATCAGGAAAATAAGGCTAGTGGCTAAAATCTGCTCCCTTGCTACATCCGGAAGATAAGATTCGCCAAATTCGATCTACCCCACAGCTATCTCGAGGAGACAAGATCTACCATTTTTAGTCTGCTCCCTTGCTACATCAGGAAGATAAGACTATAATCTTTAGCCTGCTCCCTTGCTACATCAGGAAGATTAGATTCACCAAATTCGATCTGCCCCGCGACTATCTCGAGGAGACAAGATCTACCATTTTTAGGTTGCTCCCTTGCTACATCAGGGAGATAAGACTATAATCTTCATGTAACATCCTAGATTAGGGGTTATGCATTTAGTGCATAATTCATGTGTTAGTGGGCTAATGAGGGTGTTTGGAGATGTTTGAGGGGCTTTGAAAATTCTAGGATGAAGATGGAAGCTTTGGAAAATTATTGGTTTTTAAGTTAAAAAGGGGGAGCTGGGCTAAGGTAGCCTTAAGAAAAGTATTGGCGAATATAGGACACAAGAAGTGATGTGGAAAAGTGGCAAGGGATGCCACCTAAGGTGCAAGGGTGGTTGCGTCAAAGGGGGTGCCAAGGGGAAGGGGTTCGAGCTGCAGGAATCGCAATTGGGAGTTTTTATTTTTGGCGTTGGGCTAAGGAGGCCTCAAGGAAAATTTTGGGAGCGTTTGGACATGAAACCAGGCCTTGGTAAAGTGGCTTCCATGCGCCACTTAAGGGCCTGGAAAGGACGCCTGGACAAGGGCCTTGGTTCGAATCCCGTTGGCGGCATGGGCGTGTTTTTATTTTGCTTTGGCGTTAAGACAAGAGGGAGCTAGGGAAGGAGGCTTTAAAATAAATTGTGGCGAGCTTATGTCATAAAAAGAAGGCCATGGCAGAGTGGCTTGTGGCGCTATATGTGGCTTGCGGCAATGAGGGCCCAGGTTCGAGTTGCGAAGGAAGCAAGAAAGGGCATTTTATTTTTGTACGGCAAGAAGGCACTTGGGCTAAGTAGGTCTTAAAAGAAATTGTGGTGAATTATGTCACAAAAGAACCAAGCAGCAGTGGCTAGGGCGTTACTGCAGCTTTGCTTCAAAGGGTTCCAAGAGTCCCATGTTCGAACCATGTAAGCAAGAAATGAGTTGGGTTTTATTTTATTTTATTTTTCCTTGAGATGAGAGCAAAGGGACTGACATATGGACTCTCAAATGATAAGGATAATGCTTGGTTTTATTTTTATTAATTTGGCTAAGAGTAGGATAAGTGTAGTTTTATTTATTTATTTTAAGATGGTAGATATAAGATAATTGTAGTTTTATTTATTTATTTTAATTATGGTTTTATTTTTTTAGATTAAATGAGATATTAGTAAGGGATATTGTTGTTTATTTTATTTATTTAAGTGGGTGATAAAGAGATAATAATGGAGAAAATTTTGGGATGTGATAAGGGGAGAGGTAGTGGTATTGAGGGCTCTTGGTGTTGGTAAATTCGGTCATAAGGGGGTTAAGTGCCAAAATTGTTAGTTTTTCTTTAGTGTTGCTTTGCTGAAATTCCATTACTCCTCTCCTCTTCTTTCTTTTTATTTTCTTTCAACCCCAAATCCTTTCTTTTTATTCCTTGAATAGCCGAATACCCCATCTTCTTTTGAGAGCCATAGCCGAATGTGTAGTCACCATTTAGAGCATAAGTCAAATCATCAAGGAAGGTGCCGTCGACTACTTTCTTGTAGTCTCTAAACAAACGTTGGTAAGTACCCTATTAAGCGGTTGGTTTCTCTCTTTCTTGTGGTATCGTCAAATCAAGGGTAGGCCTTGATTTCTAAGAATGGCCGAATATGCTAAAGGCCATATTAATGTGTTTCTTTTGTGCCAACGTTAGGGAGCATTAAATGAGTCTTTCGAGATTTGCAGAGATTAAGGTAAGCAATTGGTAATATTCTACCAATGGCCATCTTTAGAGTTTTCATGTGCCGTCGATTCTAATGGTTGCTAAGCGAGGATTTCACTATTCAAGGAGCAAGTGGTGATTCGGGATTTAGTTTAGTAAGGGGTAAATCGGCAGAGATAACCAAAGCCTTCGAGATTTGGTAGGAGACCAAATCGGCATTGAGGAGGAAAAACCCCGCTCATCGTGTTAGAATCAAATAGTTCGGATTTCGCTAAATAGTCGTGTGTGATTAACCCACCGCTTTTCGCTTTTGCTATATTTGCATGTGTGAATTATGTGCTAACCAAAGGCATGGCGATTATGTGGTGATTACCCTAAAAAGGGGTATATCGATAATCAGGTTAGTATTATCTGTTGATACGAATGTGAAAGTGCCGATGTGAATGTGACTATGCCTATGGAAATATGATGGTCTGCCTTAATAACATGTGCATGCATTTATTATTATGCCACTATTACATGTTGCATGTGCATGGGTTGGGATATGAAAGAAGGTACGGGTGTACTTCGAGTACGTGGTTTGATGTTAGCCTTGAGCTACATCGTGGATTGACGTTGACTGAGGTCACATTGTGGATTAATTGCGATTTATTTCGCGTGGCTTGATGAGTGGCTATGTGCCTCATCGTGGTTGATATAGGCTAAGTGCCATATCGTGGTTGATGAATGACTATGTGTCCCATCGTGGTTTTGGTGTTAGCTACGGCTACATCGTGGATTGGCGCTGACTGAGGTCGCGTTGTGGATTTTTGTGCTTTATTGCACGTGGACGCATTGATTGCCTTTTGAGTGAAAAGGAGAGGTGATTTATTAATCCCGGTGTGTGGTAGGTCGGATAAGGGGTGTGTAGAGGATGGACCCTAGGTTTGGGTTGGGTACACTTTGCATAATTATTTCGATATGTGAATTTAATGTGAAAGTGGGCCAAGCCCAATTGATACGTGGACTAATCGTGGAAATGGGCCAAGCCCAAGATGTGAATGCGATTTGAATAAAAGATGGGTTAAGCCCAAAGATGTGAAAAGTATGTGGTTAATTACCCCATTACACGATAAGTGTTATGAATATGGGCCAAGCCCGTAATGTGGTAAATTGTGAATATGATATCTTGTTATCGATATATGGGTTAATATGTGTTAACATGTGGGTGGAATTCAAGTGGTTTAATTACACATCGAGTCTGTATGACTCACCCAATTTTATCAACATCACAGTGATGCTTGGACCGGTTTGGAGTGGATACGAGGTGGCCCATGCGAAAGACATAATATTTAATTAATTAAGTATTTATATTTTCAGATTTTGATTAAGTGTTTATTGTAATAAGGCCCATTAAAGTATTTAATTATTTCTATTAAGTATCTTTAATATTATGTTTTATTATGGATTGACAATTGAGATATCTTTCGAAATGGTTTTATTTTCATAAATCTATATATATAATAAAGTTTTAATTCGGATATTTTTATCGCTTATATTATTTAAAAATTTTAAATGGACATGGTTTTGAATAAGAACAAAATTTTCAAGTTCCACCGCAAGTCGATATTTTCAAACGCTTTCGCGTGGCATTTCAAATTCGATTGGGCCGGGTTTGGGGTGTTACACTTCAGCCTGCTCTCTTGCTACATTAGGAAGATCAAGCTAGTGGCTAAAATTTGCTCCCTTGCTACATCAGGAAGATAAGATTCGCCAAATTCGATCTACTCCTCTACCGCTTAGGGAGATAAAATCTACAATCTTCAGCCTGCTTCCTTGCTACCTTAGGAAGATGAGACTACAAACTTCAATCTGCTCCCTTGCTACTTCAGGGAGATAAGGTTGGTGGTTTGAATCTACTCCATTGCCGATACATAGAGATAAGATTCGCCAAATTTGATCTGCTCCGCTATCACTTAGGGAGAGAAGATTTGTGAATTCACCGATGTTGCTACACCGTCCTCTGTAGACTCGGTTTTATATACTTATGTTTATGCCAAATGATTAGGATGCTATAATGCTCCTAACTAAATGTATTATGGACGACATTTGCATAAATGCAGAATGTCGTAAGAATGATCCCATAGTATAATGATTAGGATGCAATGATCGGAATAAATCAAATGCTCTTAACTAAATGATATTAGGGATGACATTTTCATGAATGCAGAATGTCATGAGAATGATCTCCATCCTTTTTCTTTTTTTTAATGTACAACGATTAGGACACAATGATCGGAATGAATCAAATGCTCCTAATTGGAAGTGTATGAATGATATTTGTATAAATGCATGAGAATGATCCCTTTTTAATGTTTGGGTTGTCACTGCTCTTAGTTCATCAAGGTTTTATCACTGATGCATTACCATGCTTTCTCGTTCAGCTGGTATCTTTGACAAAAAACCCAAAGAAACGATCATATTCTGCTCAGCAAGCTTGCCTCGTTGTAATTTCAAAGTCCCCTCCACTGTACCTTCTGGGACATAAAGTTTGTACTTCCCATTATAACTTCAGGGGAATAACATTTAGTTTCTTTCATCCATCCTGTTACCACTCAGAGGTATGGAATTTGTATCATCTTCAATCAAGTTGATCTGTTACACCATTGTAACATTACAGTATCCACATATAAGTACTATTGTGACATTTACTACTGGAAATGCCTAAATCAATGTGAAATTTATAATTCCATTAAGTCAACAAAATAAATATAATTTTCAAACAATTATATAAAATATTTGTTTCAAGGAATATACCAAAATCTACAAATGTCCAAAAAATTATTATATTTATTATAGACATTCATTTCAAGAAATGTGCAAAAAGTAATTCAAACAATAATCTAAAAAGTAATTCAAACAATAATCTACGATATATCATATTTCTTACCAATAAGATTTATAAAGATATCATATGCTTCAAGGAATGATAAATTAATATAAATCATTGAAAATTTTGTACTAAGAATAAATATTTGGAAATATTTTGAATCATCCATCTTATTCTTATCTATTTGTCAATAATTACTATAGGTAATTATTACATATTGCTACATTCACTTCAGGAATGGAACAAAATCAATGGAGCTAATAACTCGTTATTTTGTTTAGCCACAAGGGATACGAAATCAATTCAAAATACTTTTAAAGCCCTTTTAACAAGAATTTTTCCATAATTAATTAACTAACAAGAATAATCGGCTAAGTCATTTATAGAAACAAGAATAAATTAAAGATATAAATAAAAGTCACATCTCAAACATAAAAATATGACATAATAAAAAAACTATCAATTTTTTCTTTCATAACCATCATCATAAATATGCATGAAATTTAATTCAAAATCCAATAATTCATGCTCATAGAACTTTTCATTTACAATTGCTCATGTCATTTCTCTAAATAATTAACAAATGGAATAATATAAAACATATGAACTACTACCTTTAACAATTCTTTGAATCAAATATGAATAATCATAAAATTCATTAGTTTATTAACACAAATTTGCATACTAGATATGTTTTAATCAAATATATTATTTAATTATAAAACCTACTATAGCAACATAAATAAATTAGTTAATATTTATTTTCATGAACAAATGAGATGCTTAGAACAATATGTAACTCATGTAATCAAAACTTAAAAGAAGAAAATCTCAAATATTTAAACCATATATCAAGTTGATTTAATATTTAAAGATATACTTTTTTTTCTGCGTTGAGTCTTGACAATTTTATCAAGAAATAAGCAAATTAAACTCCAGTAATAGACTTTGAATCCAATCAAAATCTATTAGTTGCAAACTTTGAGAGTGGATATCATTTTTCAGGTGTACAATGAGTGCATAACCAATGACTTTTCATACATAAGTTTTATCTCTTACAAGTTCTTATCGGTAATATTTTTTCACATAATCTTAATTAAGAACTTATTCTGAATACTATAGAGTTATACTCATAGTTAAAAAAAAACTTGCAACTTTAGTTGTGTAATGGCCTAAATTCAGGTTATCGGAACAATGGTTTCAAACCATAAATCCGATTTAAAGAGAAATTTAATTTAATATATTTGCATGAATATTTATATGATAGGAAATATTTTTATAAATATTTATAAAATGTTAGTAATGTGGTATTAAAATTTCGTTAGAAAATTTTAACGCTTGGGTAGATAATTAAATGAAAAGACTAAATTGAAATAGGTGTGAAAGTTTAATTAAAATTAAAGAAACTAAAAGGACTAAAAAGGCAATTATGCCATTTTTAAATGTTGAGGTAGTATAAGCATAAAAATCTTAAGATTTTTATGTGTTAAAATATATTATTATTAGTTAACTTTATTAATATAATATTATATTATATAATAAAGTAAATAGAATAAAAGAAATAAGAAAAAGAAACAGAGAGCATTCGACACAAGCAGGAAAGAAAGAAGAAAAGAATGAAAAGGAAAACTAAAGATTCAAGGTTTTAAGCTTTAAAAGGTAAGTCAATCAAGTCCTATTCTCTTAATTTTTGTTGTTTTAGAAGCTTTAAAGCAAGATTTTGATGAAACTAAGTTGATAGTTTGAGAGTTTTAGGTTTTAAGTATAGTTGATGTTGAAGAAAAGATGAGTTATGGATTAAATTAAATGAAATCTAAGTTAGAATTAGAAAAGGATTAAATTGTAAAGTAAACTATAAGTTTCCTACTATAGGGAATAATTTGGAAGAAATTATAAATTAGGGTTTAAATATGAATATTAGATAGTCAAGTTGAAGATGGAAGGAATTTAAGTAGAAACAAAGTATGAATTAAGTTAAGAAAATAAGTAAACTTAATTAGGATTAAATTGTAAAATGAGTTATAAGAAAACAGTTTTGGGACAGCAGCAGTAGAGTAAGTTTGAAAATTCACCAAAAATCGTATAAGTGGAATTAGAAGTTGAATGAGATATTAAATTAAATCTTATTGAGTCTAGTTTCTCATAGAAGAAATTATGTAAGCAATAGATATGTAAATCATTATATATAATGAATTTTGTAAGACTGGTTCAGAATGAATTCGGGTTCCTCTGTTTTACTTTAGAAAATCATCAAAATTGGATAAAAATAATTATGGGCTTAAATTTATATTTTAGAATCATGAATGAGTTTATTTTAATAGAAATAGACTAAAACATCATCCGAATCCTATATGAAGAGATAATTAATTTTAGTAAATAAAGGTCAGATCCATCAGACTATGTAATAGGGAGAAGTTAACTAATAAAATGTACTAATTGGCCACACTAAAATTCTGGAAAAATTATAGTAAGAATATATGTGAGTCTAGTTTTAAATAAATATAACGGATCTTAATTTGGAGTTCTATATCTCAAGATAAAAATAATTTAGTGACTGTGACTCAAGTAGACAGTTTTGAATGAACTAATAATAATAATAGAATTATAGAAAATGCTACATGTGAACATGAAATGTGTTGAATTGATGATTGAATTTATTTATTTAGATCCGAAAATACAAATACGGGTTAGATGGAGGAAAGGAAAAGTCCCGGATTAGTAGATTTTTGTGTACGAACAAGTATCGAGGTAAGTTCATGTAACTTGAATTATCTTCTTAAATGCTTGAAATGTATGTTATTGATGTGAATATAATTTGAATGTTCATTGTATGAAAATTGATAAAACATTGATATATTTGATAAAAAGGGAAGAAATCCCGGTTGAATGAAAGGAAAATTCGATGGATCTTTTAAAAGGAATTGACGGTAAAAAGGATCTAGCCTGGACGGGTGATCCTATCCCGATATAGCCTCCCAAAGAATATGTGGAAAATAGATTTAGCCCTGACGGGTAATCCAATTAGGGTCTCAATTTAGCTTTGACTGTAATTGGATCCAAGCTCATTAGAGTAATTGTCGTTGTGATTTAGCTCGGGTGGCAATCCCGACAATACTCTATGAGTTTACATTACTGGGATTTAGCTCGACCGGTAATCCCACCGTAAAGATGAGGTTCATGGGAGTGTGCTCTCCGAAATGAAAATGTGCGCACATGAACATGAATTGACGGACTGGATTGTACACTAAAAGTGTACTTCAAAATCCATCGAAATTTCGAGTAATTCAACGGGAGGTCACCATCCAATCATAATGAGCTTTATAGAGAATTACTATATTCTATTACTCATAAGTAGATCTTTCACAGTCAAATATTTTGCTTTCGACCCCTTAATGGGGATGATGATAAAAGAATATCACAAAGATAGTAACAATTAATTCAATTTAATAACAAGAGTAATCAATAACTCAATCCTCCATATTTTTAATCCTTTCAAAATGGATATTTATAACAATAGTGATTCATATGAAATGTAACACCCCAAACTCGGCCTAGATGTTATGGTCGAATCTGGCGTGTCACATTGAAGTGTTTTTCGAAAACCATGTTTTCATTGAAAACCCTTCTTGAAATTTAAAACCTCTTTCCATTTAAAATTTGTACAAAACCTCTGTTTGCGTTTGTTTATTTTCAATCGTGGTTTATTAAAAAGTTATTCCCTTTTAAAATGTTATTACCTTTAAAACCTTATTTGTTGCAGAAGCTTAATTTAAAACAAATGATTTATGAAAATAGAATATTTAAAAATTGAGTCACGGAAACGTAGTGTTTGAAAATGTTATTGTTTTGGAAAACCGTGTTCTACTTTTAGTAGATATAAATCACAATCAATAAAATACCAAATTTAAAACCCAGAAATTATAGAGGCCTTATTACAACCCGAATCAAAATCAAAGTGCTTAAGTAAATGAGCAAAACAGAATAAAACATGTGCAGTTTTGTGGCCCTCTTCGAGTCCCTCGCAGTTCCAAATCGTCTAACATTGGGGATTACTTGAAAGGTTAAAAATGGGTCGAGTTTACGAAAACTCAGTGTGCAATCCCCTTATTAAAAAAACAACAAGATCTGTAAATGAATCGGTCTTGGCTTGAGCCCTTTATCATAGAATAAAGATTCGATTCAGAGCATATGTGGGCCAAAGCCCAAAGCAATATCATTTGGGTCACAACCCATAACAGAATCAATTGGGCCTAGCCCATCACAGTAACAGTCTTAGTATG
Source organism: Gossypium rotundifolium (assembly GCA_025506655.1). Lineage (NCBI taxonomy): Eukaryota > Viridiplantae > Streptophyta > Magnoliopsida > Malvales > Malvaceae > Gossypium > Gossypium rotundifolium. Next base: position 6,706,914 of record CP106722.1, on the reverse strand, counting down.
AATGATGCATGATGCATGCAAACCCATCTAACCCTGCACTTGCCTCCGTCCAACCCTGCACTACCTGTGGGAATAAATCACCCACGCCATCCCTACACTTACAGTGTTAGCACCGGTTGCAGCACTAATCGAAATCGCAGCAAAGCTGCTAGTATATATGCGGCTTTAAGCCTTCAGTAACGATCTCATAATTGGCACATAGCCATCGGTAACTGTAATAAGATCGGCACATAGCCATCAGTTACGGTAATATAACCGTCACACAGCCATGGGTAAGTATGATCAACACAAAGTCATCAATAATTACGATCGGCACACAGCCATGGATAAATATGATCGACACAAAGTCATAATCAAGACTGCACATAGCCATAATTAGGTTGGCACAGAGCCATAATCAGATGAACTGGCTTAAAGCCATCGGTAGGTTCACAGTCATCTCGTGTGACCCGTGCAACCTTAACAGATCATTACTAGGTCCACAGTCATCTCGTGTGACCCGTGCAACCCTATCAGAATAGTATTTCCTCCTTAAGCAATATCCCAACCCCATGCAGTATGTCATGTATGCAAAATGTCTGGCCTACAAATCATCACATCATTCACAGTTAAGTCAATCAAATCATAGTCATACAATCACAGTCAAATCATAGCACAAGTCAGTCATTTACCCTCGAGGGGCAAAATAGTCATTTACCCTACAGGGGCATTACGGTCATTTTACCCTACAGATGCATTACGATCATCTTACCCTACAGGGGCATTACAGTCATCTTACCCTACAGGGGCATTATGGTCATTTTACCCTACAAGGGCATTACGGTCATAACGGTGTAAATGGGCCCAAGGCCCAATATTCAGCCCAAGTAGGCCCACACACTCGTGTGGCCCATTTAGTCCAAATTCAATCATGGCTATGCCAACTACATAGCCTAGTCCAGTATTTTCCACTTAACGTGGATTTTATCCTTGTGGGGCCCAACGAGCCCATTGGGCCCACACGACCCATTTCAGCCAAACGATGCCCAAGATCACTAGAACGCTCATAGTGGCCTCTACAATCTATCGCCCATAGTTTGTGGGCTCGGTTTAGCATACGAGCGATCGCACGCTCGTGAGGCCTCGAATGCTAAAGTTTCAGCTTTTCTGCTTTTGCCGATCCACAGCAGAGATAGTGTGATTACACACCTTTTCGAGTTTTGACAGTAACAAATTTCGTGTATGGTTACACACCGTTTCAGCTTTTAAGCTGATTATCATTTACAAAAATAGTTACAGACCTGTTCGTGATAGCGAGTGAACAGTTCACCACCCAAAACCTACATTCATTCAAGATATACAGTTAGTCTACCAATCGTTATGGTTCACCAACACTTAATTCCCAAATCACCAAACACCACCTACCTTGAACGAACGAATATGGCTTAATGCTCTTAGGTTGCTGGCAAAAATCGATCACCTGATCCTTGTCGATTAAATGTATCAACAATAGACCTACCAATCAGGATTGTTCATATATGTGGCCTATATTCACAAATGTAAGCCCATAGAACACAAACAATATTCGGCCTATACCAAAAGAAGGTAAGGTAACACATTTATCTTAATTGAACGATGAGAGAAACAGGTTTAGATTGCTTCAACAACACTTGCACTCCTTCACTCCTTGAGAAACCCAGAAACCCAACGGACTACACATTACGAGGAAGGGATCAAAAGTCAGCAATTAGAGGACACAAAGAAAGAGCATTCGACTTTAAGCTAAAAGTAAAATAGTACACTTGAACACATACCGATTGACAAAAACTCTTGCCACACTAAACAATACACCAACGGCAATATAAGGGAGTAACCAATAACTGTAGAACCGACAAAAAAAGGATGAAGGGAATATACGGCACTGCTCAAGAGAGAAGGAAGAAATGGTCTTCGGTTTAGGGTACTAGGATGACCACGTTAGAAAGAATAAGAAAACAGAAAGAAAGAAAGCCAGAGTAGAAAAATACCCGAATGGTCAATACGTAAAACGGCTACCAAAACAAGCTTAAACAAAAACAGAGAAAAAAACATAAGAGGAATAGCTACCAAAAACAAATAAACAAAAGTTAGACAATTTCAGCACTAAGTGCCTATGACCGAATTGGCACCAAAGGAAAATCCTACTTTTGCAAACACTACCACTCCCCTACTCCTTGATCCACTCATCTAATCTCTCCACAATATCCTCCTCACTTAACATCCAATTCAAATTGCCTACAACCACCTCATGACCAATTCAAACTCAGTGTTCCAGTCCAACTCTACCTCCTACACGGCTTGGGTAGCAAAATAAATACTCCTTGTTGTTGCGCCAACACTCGAACCTTGGATCTCATGCACCACTCCACACGCCACTACCACTGGACCAACAAGCTCTTTGTGTTATAAATTCACCATAATTATTCTTAAGGCCTCCAGGCCAGAATCAAGGTTCACTTAAGAGAAAAACTAAAATTTTGCTAGAGCCTAAGTTTGATCCCAGAACTTCTCAGACACTCCTAAACACTCCAAATCACTTAACCACTGAAGCAAATAGTCATTTATGTCATTTTCTTGCACACATAAATTTTTATTTGTTCTCACGTTCATGACCTATTTCCTTCTAGGCCCAAATTCAGGACGTTACATGAAATATAATCTTTTCTTCATTCACAATCTCAATATGATATCTATTATAATGAACATCTTTTAAAACTAATGCATTAACCATCACAACTTTTTTACTTTTTATATATTAATATATTAACTCTTCCGGAGCTTTTAACTAATTTTGTACTATCAAATATTGGAATTCTCTTATTTATTATATCTTTTATTTTCTTTATGTTTGCATTCACTTATAGGAATGCAACAAAATGGGTAGGACAGACTTCTAAACGCTTCTATTGATTCTTTATTTTATAACCACCATCGCAAAACATACGTAGATTTCAAATCAAAATCTATCTATCATGATTAATCTCCAATTAAAATAAACATAATAAAATAAATAAATCATGGTAAAATATACCGAGATTCTTTAACATCATTGTTATCACCTCGCTATAATCACGAGCACTATTACAAGTACTAAAACAATTTTGTTTTAGTAATAACATTTATAATATAATAGTAAAAAATCATTTAATAAACAAAATCAAAATTTTCATGTATGATGCTTGAAAGTTATCCGATTCACATTATACCAAATTTTAATACCACATATATGTTATAAAATCTTATGATGCTCTAATCGAATATTTATAAATTCAATTTAAAAGATATAATACAATAATTTCAAGCATATTTAATAACAATAATTTAATCATAAAAATTTTAATCATCCAAATATCATACATACTATAATTTAATAAAAGAATCTTAGTTTAAAAGAAACCTTAAAGTAATAATATTTTTTTCATAAAAATAATTTTACCAAAAATCAATCAATAAAAGAAAAACATACAACGTAATGATTATATAAATTTCTTTGTATAAAAGGGCATAAACAAATTTAGAGATTTATGTGTACCTAAGTGGTTAAAGGCTCTAATAATTACCTACAGTGCGTAGGCCTCAATTGAAATAGAGCAATTCTAGGAAGCAATCACGAACAGTAAATTTTGGGATATTTTTGTGACTTATGGAGAAAAACAATTAAAAAAGAATCGTGTTGATAACGTGTTATAAAATAAAAGATAGAAAATAAAGAACAAAGAGAATGGGATAGCAAAAGAGATAGTGCATTTTATTGGTCAATCAGAATATTTACAATGCTTCTCCACAGTCTCTATTTATATGCATAAGAAGCATAAATAAAGTAAAGATCTACTTCTAATGACTATTAGAATTTAAAGTACATCAAAATTTATCTTAATCTTAATGAACATTCACTTAATAAAATATTCATAATAGATATACATATATTAACCTCCAACTTATAGTAAAACTCCGATTGATTATAAAGCTTTGGTCAATAAAGGTTGCCCCACTTAAAAATTAAATAAAAATTGACATGTATTTTTATATATATTAGAAAAGCTTTGGATGATGTAGTGATAAAAAATAATATCAATTTTTTTTTAATTTTAGTATATATTTTCATAAAGTTTCCAAAACTAGATTGGTTATTAATTTTGTTGTCACTGGTTCGATGGTTCGATCAATTCATATGATTCAATTAAATAAATCATTAAAAAACTCATAATAATAAAAATATTTAAAAAAAGGTTCAATCCCTGGTTCAATAAGTTTTTTACCGCAGTTCAATTAATCTATATTGATTTACAAGTCAATCAGTCTAGTACCTCTCTCCGGAATGACACCTCAATTGGTTCTTGATCCAATCTATCCAGTTGACTGATCCAATTCAAACAACCACACGGTACACCTAAGATTAAAAAATTGACACATATTTATATACTTGTAAAAAAATAAATTAGTTAATAAAAATATAATAATTTGATTTTATTCAAAATTTAGCTCCTCAGACCCAACTCCAAAAAGTTTGAAAGTGAATAATGTAATCTACCAATCACATTTTTATTAGCTATCATTATCATTTTTTAATTGACCAGCATTAAATTTTTGAGATAAAATGATAATTTAAATGCTCAAATAAACTATATATATATATATATATATATATATATATATATATATATATATATATATATATATATATATATATATATATATATACCAAAACGAAAAACTAGTATATTTCAAACCTAAATCGTAAATGAAGCCGGATAATTTTAAGTTGTGAAGATTAAAAATAAATTTACTGCCCATGTACAATATAATAATATACCCCACTACGTTGGATTTAAATTATTAATTAAAATGAACTTTTCAATTATACTGCATAATTGTCGATTAAAATATTATTTTATATTTTAAATATTTTGTGAAAATAAATTTAGAATTAAATCAAGATAAATTAGCAAATTATGGGATTATTTGAAATTGAAAATATAATATGATAGAATTAAAACGTGACCCATTGTTCAATATGCGGATCAATCACTTCATAATATAATTTAAAAATTAAATAATAAAATATTTTATCTGTATACAATTACTACGACAAATAATATAAATAATTATTAAAAATATCAAATTATGTCAAAATTAAATATAGAGATAAAATCTCAAATTTTAGTGTAGTATAAGGACCAAAACTGAAATTTGGCCATTGTTATACAATTAAAAAAGTAAAGGTATTAAAACTGAAATAGGACCATCATCTTATAATGTAAAAGAGACAAAGAACAACATATCATGTCACTCGAGATACCAAATTGTGTTAAAAATTAAATATACAGATATCAAATTTTAGAATTGTATAGAGACCAAAATTAAATTTGACCATTGTTAATATAAACTAAGTATAGTAAAAGATCATAATTGAAATTGTAGGACACCTATCAAAGGGATCAAAATTGCAATTGAACCATTATAATATAATGAAAATAAGCAGGACAAATATATAGTTCATAGATACAGATAAATTTCTAATTTAAGTATAATAAAAGGACTAAATTAAAATTAAACCTTGTTAAAATGCAAAAGAAAAAGAAAAAAAAAAAAAAGGGGGGGGAGCGTGGTGTTCTCAGGAAGACCTTCCTCTTATATACATGCATATAAATATACAGATTCCAATTCCATCTTGATCTCAAATTCAACATAAAAATGAATATAATAATCCTTGATCAAATATATGAACAGATGAGATCAGATCAAACGTATGCAAACAGTTCTATTTTTTTATGTCCAATAAATTTAAAGAAGTCGATGAAAAGCTAGATTACACACTTCTCCAAGATGAGACTGAAGTAATAAAATTCACTCGTGGCTAGATCAAGGGGATGACAAAATTCACAAAACACTGCAGACCTAGGTTAACAAATATTACACTACAAAAGATTATTTATCTTTTTCATCCAAAAATATTACATTCAGATTAGCATTGTCTTTTATCTAATTGCTTCCATTCTCTGCCCATGACTCCCTGCCAATCCATTAAAAAATTTTGTTGCCCTTCCAAATTACAATATGCTGATTCTCTTCTCAGCTTGTCTCTTGTCCCCCCAAAACAGAAATGACCCGCCCATCTGGCAAAGGGCTTGAAAATGAATTAAAACCATAAACTTGTCTAATCATGCCGCGTAACCTCAAGGTTTCAATCACCTTGTAAGCAGTATAGCTGACGTATGTTACCGGAAGCTGCCACATTATTATAAAAACAATATTGAAGTTCAGAAACACCAGTTAAGATTGTTACAGTTGGTAATCACAGGAGACCAGAGATAGTGGATTACCATATAACCAGTCCTTGAAGTATACATGCAGCGCACATGACAGTTCTCTTTTGCGATTTTCTTCAAGCGGAGCTTCTCTCAATATTTGCTTTATCTCACTCAAATTCTTTTGCTGTCGATCATATCAGGAAGAAAACAAAATTTCAGAGAAGTCATTATCAGAAAGATCAATAAAACCAGCCACTACTTCGAAATAAGCAACATTGCTTTTATCTCGCCCGTAGAAATATACTCAAACTATAAATTCAATGCTTTGTCAAAACAAGTTGGGCTTTAGCGCATTTACATTTCTCAGTTGAGATTTCAAGTATGCATCAGGTAAGGGGAATGGGTTATCCTTTGTCGACCCAGCTGATTCACCGTCAAACCAGTTTGGAATCTGCGTATTAAGAAATGTTCATGTCAAGCACAAACAAGATCAAACTATAAACGGGTAATATAAACTAAAGATTTATTAATATCCAAGCTAAGCTAAGCTATGAAATGCCAAAAAGCATACCAGGAAATTTGTGAACTGATCAGGATCTAGCTGTGCAGCTGACTCTGCTTGTGCATCAGAAACACCTGCAGGATGAGATAATGAATCGTGTGGATCAACCGCTCCAAGTACCAAAGGTTCATCCCATCTATTCATAGTGGCCTGAATGCCAACTTCAGTCATGTGCTCCTCCAACTGAGAGTAGAATGTATTATACGGTGCCACCTGATGAAATTTAATAAAAGAATTTCAAAAACAATCAATCTTGAGAGCACCAAAAAACCAACTCAAAACAACACCAAGATGGTTCTGAAAGGTGAAAGCTGTGTTAAAAATGAATAATGAACGTTATTCTGCAAACTAGAAAAAGAACAGGGAAAGCCTTCTTGGGGTGTTCTCCACTGATGTTCTGGAAGAGTCCATATTCTATTTTGCCGCATAGTTAGATGTTAAATATGCTAAATCAATTTCTTGAGGCGTTACATAAATGGTTATGGCAGAGCAATTTGCATTACTATGGCCAGAACAAAATTCCCCAGATCCATCAATTGCAAGCTGACAGACAGACAGAATAGACAGCAACAATAGCTCACAAATGATGGAATAGAACATGAAAATACCAGGATCAGCCTAAACAAACTTTTAAAAAAAAAATTTAACTAATGGCAAGTTAGTCAAAAATCTGCTGACGGTTGAGCATTTTGTATGTTAAGGAAATTTTGTACAAGTGGATTTGGACTTGGTGTCACAAAGCAGAGACATGATGGACCAAGGAGAAGTAGAAGAAAGAAAAATGGGAGGATGGAACTAAAACATAAAGCACATGCCATGACCAGAGACAGCAGCATCAACCACCAGGCTAGGCAGTGAGTTTGGCTGACTTGGGTGAAGTTGAAAGGACAAAGGGCTCGAGAAGACAAAAAGACACAAATAATTCTGGAGGAAAGAAAAAAATTAGACATTAATTTGACTGATTGAGTTTGTTTCTATTGTAAATAAACAAATTTTCAAAATTAATACCAATTGAGCATTTACTTTGACATAGTTTCTATACAAATTCCCATCTCACAAACTCATATGTGATCGCATTATATTCTCACTGCACTCAGAAAAGAGGATGCTTGTGATTTGCTCACCTGTAGCTTGTGGTTATCACCAACAACAAGGGGGCGCTGATTCACTCCCAAAAAGAATAAACACTCGCGACAATTTGCAATGCAGACTCGCTTTGCAGCTATTATCACATGAACTCGCTCACAGTGTTCAACTCTTACTGCCTGTAAAAATAAATAAAAGTATAAATCATTATATGTTCATCCATGAATGGAGAGCATATCATTACTTGAACGGGAAATGAATTGATAGCTAATAGGGTGTAATAATCAGATTGATTGTTTTACAAGAAAGTAGACTAAAATAGGGAGAGAAAAGGCGAAAGAAGCATATTCCCACAAGAGAAGAAATACTGCAAACGAAGAAAAGAATACTAGAGGAGAAACCATAACAGCCACATGCAGATACCATGTAAGGCAAGCAAACGTATGTAACAATCTTAGCAATACAAACTGATTGAGTGCATGTGAATGGCCATATTCAGTTCATAAAAATTCCTTTTTTGTGATTTCAGCATAGCCAAGAAATGGAGCAGAGACTAAGAGGGGTTATTCTTTTAAAAGTTCTGACACAATCGTTGAATTCTGTATTCTTAATAACAACCTACTAACAACACCAGATGATAGATCTTCAAACGAAGAATACTCTTTTGCATTCACTCAAAGACATTCCAAACAAGAAGAATTCATAGATTACTGACAGACAGAAGCTAGGCAGATGAAATGGAGAACACACATGGAACTATATCCTAAAAGTCAAAACACAAGGAATCAAATCAAACAGTAAGATGCTCGATCACCTTTCAATTGAGTGCCTTTGATGACAAAGAAACAACTAGGTAACTTTGTTAATAGAGACGGATATTTTCCAATCAATAGAATAGCGAATAAGCACACTAATGAAGAGATCAAAGAAAAATCCAGGTTTATGTTTTAAAATGAAGAGATACCAGCTTAGTAACTTCATCAACGGAGACTATTTCTTCTATAAGTTCGGACACATTTGTTGAAAGTTGTTTGTATTCTTTATAAAAATGCTCTAACCAACATCAGATGACCGATTTTAAAACAGAGGCACCTCTTTACATTCACCCCAAGACATTCCAAACTATAAGAATAAATAGATTACTAATTGAAGCTAGGCAGTTGAAACAGAAGACAAACAATAGCCATATCCTAAAAATCAAAACATAAGGAATAAAACAGTAAGATGTTCGATCACCTTTTTCAATTGAGTGCCCTTGATGGGAACAACTAAGTAACTTCTTTAATAGAGATGGATATTTTCCAGTCAGTAGAATAGCAAATAGGAAGTCCATTAATTGAAGAGATATCAAAGTAAACTCCATTTCCAGAGTTTCAGTTCAAAATACCATAGATATGTTCAGATTCCAGAAAACAATGATGAACTAAACAGAGGAAAACAAATTTGTACCCAAACGACACATTTAGTGTAGCAGAGAATATTTCAACTGGTTCCAAAATTTGAGAAACATAAGTAATTGACAGCACAAAGGCAATGATACCTTGCCAACAGCTCCAAGAACTATAGTAGCATCAGAGCATCCATAAATGGTAGCATATCTCAAAGGTGCTAAAATGTAAATGACTGAATCATGGCAATTAATGACCTGAAATTTTAAAATAATGTGAGGTTAGAGATGTTTTATGTCACAAAGTACATAAATATCAAACGTTAATAGAAAATTAGATCAAGGTTGTTGCCATAAGCCAATTAGCATACAACCTCAAAATTGAAGGTCCCATGTCGTATCCCCTACTCATAATAATCAAAATAATATTTTATTTTAATAAAAGAAAGCTAAGCAAATAATTGGATACAAGGCCAGCTTTACTTAAAAGACAATGTGTTACTTGCAAATTTAAATCAATAATAAGATGATGATCAGAATGGCATTGAGGAGATTGACTTTTAACAGGGGACAGAAATGAAAGAGCCATTTTTGGGAAGAAAACAAGATTACTGCCCAGAAAAGGACCAGTACCTAAACGAACAAAAGTTTTTAGTGTCAAACAAGTGAAAGTTCTAAACCTACATAGTGGGTCAAAAGAAATCACAAACTTTTTTAACAAAGACGGTGCCAAGATTCAACAGACTTTCAGCTGGTGTCTAGCACGCAAGAACAACTGCGGTTTATATCCAAAGCAAGGTTGGATAGATACAGAAACCCCACTCAATCTAAGAATTTTGCAAGTATGAGAAAACACTAAGGTCCCTTAAATTAAAAAGGATTAATTGCACCAAATATGAAAACATGCCTCTACTCTCATCTTTCTTGCTTCAAGTAACCAAGTCACATCATGAAAGAGAGTTGCAACTAAAGACTTGTACCATTATCACCTTTTTATCTCCATATGATTAACATTCCAGAAAAAAGGATAAGTGAAAACAGAACCAATTTTAAGCCCACCTAAATTGGTATCTTCGTCTCATCTCATCCAAAAAATATGCAGCCAACGGGCATCTATCTCAATATTTATCAGATGGTTACATGCAATAACCTAATTTGAGTTTCTATAACACATGCACCCAACAGATTCCATTTAGTACTTAAATGACTCTAAAAGTTGGGAGATCAACACTAGAATCCAGACTATTAATGCATCTACAGAGGTGCAAGTCACTTATTGCATTTAAACAGAGTAAAAAAACAGTACAGAGTGTACACCCAAAAGAATTTCGAGGTTTTCCTAAACTGCAATGCAAATATAGACTAACCTTCACAGAAGAATGTTTGAGATCAGATGCCTGCTTTACATAGGATGATTTAGAGACTCCCTCAATGAAGCAACAATTCCTCGCACTTGGTGAAGCTCTAGCTGAACTTGAACTAGCGTCAGCCATCACAACATCCTGATCAGAGCCACCTTGAGGACCATTTTCTTTTGCAGATATTTTTTCAGTGATATGCTCCAAAGAAGAAGCTATATTTTCTAGAAGCCAATCAAGGACTTGTGATGCTGGAACGGGAACAGCAGGCATGTCTGGATCTGAATTAGCAAAAAATGGAGCAGCTTGGCTTAAAGGAATTCCTTCAGATCCCTTATTACCAAATTGAATCAGAAATCCAAGGTGTTCAAACCCCTCCATGGTTAAAACCTGAAAGAATCAAACCAAGCCATAGAAACTAATAACAAGCAAAAACAAATGGAAAAGTATGATATGCAACAACTAGAAGGTGTGATCACTAATGCACAGTAACAAAGTTAAAACATCATAGCTGATAACAAAGAGGAAGAGTAGAATAATAAGAACAGAACAAATCAGAACATAATAAAACAAGAAAGACACACTATAAAGGAAGTACGTAAGTTGGAAAGAGTAGAGAAAATAAGAACAAAAGGTTCATAAAATCTCCAAATTATATTCTAAACAATTTACAAAGAAAAATTCAGCTCAAAATCAGTGATTACTGCAAAGCTGGCAAGGAGTTCTTCCTTCCTTTATGGTCAAGATTGTTAATAATTTTCATTCCATCATATACCCAGGGTTAGACCTAAAACAAACCATCCTAAAGAAAACAAACCAAAGCATAATGAAAAAAGAGCGCACATTGAGGATCCCAATATTTCATAACAAATGGTCTCGACAAGTTATCTAGTGAGACAAACCGGGTTGCCTTCAAAAACTAGAGTATAAACCACATTAATACATTTTATAAACAGTAAATTTATATTCCAGGTCATTAGTATTCTGCAACAATATTTTGCTCTACTAAGTGCAGCCAATAAATTACTTTTTCTGTGCTTTCACCTTTTATCCTGTGAAACTAAAGTTCACACATGTTAGATCTCTAAAATTGCATTCCATTAATGAACAACAAAGAACATGAAGAATCAAAATACAACAAAAATCTCTGATAAACAAACAAATGCAATTCTTGAATTATATTTGAAATACTTCAGTCTTGTTCCAGTTGGAATAACAAAACAAAACGGAAAAAGAAAAACCATGTACAGATAGCATATTACAAACCAGAGACTCTTCGCCTTCCCCCTCCACAGGCTCTGACAAAAGAGAGATAATATTAGCCAAGTGCTTTTGAAGATAGGACAATTGATGGGCCTCTTCATCGGCCTGTGATGGCATAAACCGACGTGTGTTGCTGCGGACAAGCTGTGATGAGAGGAACCACCAAAGTTAAGTCTAAGGGTTTAACTTCCATAGAACAAAACACTGCAATTAACTTCTAATAGTAAATAGAACCACGATTATTACAATGTCCACTAATGGTAAAATCCATATTCATGAAATAGATAACTATATAAAAGATGTGACAAACAACCATGTCCTACCATTAAGTTTCTAAAGTTAAAAAAGCAAAAAATTTTACACTCCCCTGGAACACAGTGCCAAATGCATTTATCATATTAAACAGCAAACTTAAAGTATTAGACAGATAGAAGTAGAAAGATGAACAATAAGACCCAGCAATTTAAAACAATTCTATTCATAAATACAGGCCGAGTGCTCACCCCTATTCCTTAAGAGTAAAAAAGCAACTATGCTTCAAACAGGGAAGCAAAAACAAGAGGCAAAATATACTAAAAGCAAATAAAAAGGAGACTATAAATAACCTTAAACATATTGTTATTTTCTGCTATTTGATTTTCAGATCTTAAAATGTCATTAAAGAAAGGTAAATAATTAAAAGCAAATTGTTAATTAGAGGTAAATAATAAATAAAATGAAACACCAAGGCTGACACAGGTGTTATACATAACTGTGTAGATGTAATCAAGCATTCTATTTCCAAAACGAATTGTATGTTCAATTTTAAGATACTAAAATGTTGTTTGTTTTCATGTATGAATGTTTTCATAGAAGATTTATATGCACTTATCCATTTTATGTTTTTATTTCAGGATGCAAAAGCAAGAAGCCAAAACGGTATTTTGTCAAAACAGAAGGAAACTAGTTCCATATAAATGCGTAATCGCGCATTTATGATATTGACTTAATTCTTCAAAAATGTCAATTAGCTTTTGTATCTTAAAAGAACTCATGCTTCTAATTTTCCATAGAGACTAATATAATCTTTCAATTGCCAAAACATAAACGGAACCACAATTCGTTCTTTCCCAAATGCCAATCAAGAGTCAAATTTTCGTGAATTCAATCAGTTTCTAGCATCAACGGCACTCATTTTCCTAAAAGCAACATGAATCTAAATAAATTGTATAAAATAACACTGAAATTATATCAACCACCACAAATACAATTCAAAAAACATCAACCACATTTCACCACAAAAAAAAGACAGCGAATTGATCAAATTCCTTACCTGCAAAGGTGAAAGAGCCGATAAATAACCGTCAAAAGCCGAGGTAGAAGGCCAAACATCGGCAACGGCAGCAGAGTCTTTGTGCGAGCGTGGCAAAAGCCTCTTATACGATTGAACGTACAAAAACAAGATCAGATCACGCAAATCGGAACCAACAGAGCTTACATCGTCGGAGTGGGCATTGACGAGTGGGTCGGGCTCCGAGTGGAGCACCGAGGCGAGAGTATCAAGGATGAGACGCGCATGTTCGGATGAGATCTGAAGCGCATCAGCGAGGGCATCCGAGTTGACTCGGTGAGTAGAGGAAGAAGAAGAAGAAGAAGAAGCGAGTTTTTGTTTGAGAGGGATTAGGGCTTGGAGGGGGTCGGTGAAAATGAGCTTCTGGATAGGTAAGAGGCCATGCTCGAAAGGCTCGCGTCGTGGGTGGAGTAGAGTGATGGGGCTAATAATTGGATTAGGATCGCTCTTTGAAGTAGATGGTTCCATGGGGTCGCTCATCCCTTTGAAGCGGAAAAAAAATAAATAAAATGGAGGTGGAGGGTTTTGTTTGCAGATCTTCCAGAGATGAATGATGTTGTCGAAGAGGGGGAGAGAGCGTGTGAGAGGTTTCTTATGTTGAGGTCGGGTCTAGCTGAACTGATTACGTGGCTACATTTTAGTGGATGTAGATGCAATCAAAGTATTTTACATTAATTAATTTTGCAATTAAAACAAATTTAAGCAGGGGTTAAATAAAATTACTCCTTTTTTATGATTATATTTTATTAGCTTTATATGATATAAGCATCCACCAAAAGTGAAAATTTGAAGATAAGTAAAAATACAAAATGTTAAAATGCAAAGCCAATTTGGAATCACACTTGTAAACATCTATCAAACAATTATTTATGGCTCGGTTATTTGTTCAGAATCAAAAGTTTGTTCGAAATTTAAGAAAATTTAAGTAAAAATATTTAACTTAAAAAATGGGATTGGGTAAAAAATTATGCTCAATTAAAATATGAGACAAGTTTGAATTTGAACATTCAATGTCTGAACTTGGTCCGACCCATTTTTAAGTTTTTAATACTTTATATTATGTTATTTTTATATATTATATAATTTATAACATATTAAAAAATCTAAACTAAATATATAATATTATTCTAATGTAAACATTAAAATAATGTTAAGTTGATTATATAAAATATTTAATAAATAAAAATATTAATTTAAAATAATATTAAAAATTAAAAATAATATAAACGAATCTAAAATGGACTTAGTTTAATTTTTACAAATATAAATAAATTTGATAAAATTTTAAGTTCATATTTTAAATTAAACCAAACTTAAATAAATATAAAATATATTAATATTATGCTTATAATCAACCCAAATCTAATTCAGCCCATGAAGCCGCATGAAAAGTATGTACAAATATAAGAGAAATGGATATGGCATGTGAATAGAACAAAGGATACTTGTAAAAACAGTGCGCAAATTGCAAGTTCCACCACCACGAAATGTGTTGGCATCACTGTAGGCGTCAATCTTAAACTTGGATGACCCATCGTTCGCAAGTTTGCTCATGAAGGATACGTTGTTGCCATCTTTGCTAACGACAAATAATCTTAATAGTGGTGACGCAATTAAGAAAATTGATAACTAAAATAGATATTTGATTCAATTTGAAAAATTGAAAAAAAATCAAATTTTAAGTTAATCAAATTGAGTTATTTAATTTTTTTGAGTTAGTTAAAATAAGTAAATTGAGTTTCAAATTTAAGTCGAGTTGAATTTTATAATTTGAATAATATAATATTATAAATACCCTTTGGTCCTTGTTAATTTTGAAGATGAACAAATTGGTATCTCTTTCAACAAAAATTTAAAAATTTAAAATATTTATAAAAATTCCAAAATTATATTTTTTTAAAAGTATAAAAATTTAAAAGAAATCTAAAGAATATATAAAGAAAATTTTAAATTTTCTAAAATAATATTTTAGGACCTAAATAAGGATTTTATTTTTCTTATTTTGCTTTGAGAAAATTTCCAAATATATATGGTTTGAAATTTATGTGCTCTAACATGAAACTAATTATCTTGTAATAAGATTTCAATTTGAAATATTTAATTTTTTAATTCAACTCAAACGATTTCACTCAATTCAACTCGACTTGAATTTCATTTCACTCAACTCGATTCGAAAAATTCCATATCGAGTTAAAATAATAAAATAGGACTCAGTCAACTTAATTAACTTGATTTTTTTTACTCAATTCGATTGATCGTTCACCTTTACCTATCCGGATATTTTACTCATTAAATTGTTCAATTATTATTGTTTGTTTTGTGAAGTTAAACAAAAATAACTAAATATACTTACACAAAGATTTTAATATGATAAAACTATTATGATTTTAACGGGAATAGAATGAAATTGTGTAAATTATTTGATAAGTCTTAGTATATGTAGGCTTGGCAATTGATCCAATTAAAGTGAGGATGACCCTTGAGAAGAAGGCCAAGCATTAGAGAGGTAGGGCATGCCCAAGCATAAAATATTTTTTATGTAATATTGAGATTAGAAATAATATAATTCGAACTTGTGTCAGATAAGTGTTTAATAAAAATTTCAATCACGTAATTATCTTTTAAGATGTGATATTTAATAAATTTAAAATTTGGTTGTATATTTCCTCAACCACGACATCGTTTGTACCATAATGAATAAAAAAGAATGTAATTTAAAATGGGTGTGGAAATTTTCAAGTTTTTAAAATAGTAAAATTTCAAACAAATCCAACAACCAAAAAGATATTCAATAAATCACTCAAGCCAGAAATTTTAAATTAAATCATTTACGATGCTATAGTTTATTAATATTAATCTCATCTATTTTTTCTCAATATTTAAATAAGAGAAGTATACGTTTTAGCATATTTAAACTCATATTTTTTTATACTGACAATAATATTAATACTAATCGAATCAAAATTTAATGGACTACGGTTCCATCATTCAACAGTGGAAGAGAAGAGAGTATAGGGTTTACAAATGAATGGAGTGTGTAAAGTGGGATATTGATTAGGAAAAAAATGTACCAAAACCCTGTCCCCATCACGCAATCAGCCCATAAAGAATGACTATATTTAGAAACTTGAAATTATTTTGAAGGGCCCATCCTAAAGCAATATTTTCTTTGATAAATGTCAATTAGTGATATAATAAGGCCCATTCCTACCATCTTTGATAAATGTCAATTAGTGATTTAATAAGGCCCATTCCTACCATAATTCAATCACCCATTTCTATTGAATTCTTATTTTTTGGAATTAACATTGCCAAAAATAGCAAATAATTTTATCATCACCGCCCACTTAATCATCCAAGTTTGTGGTTGAGATTTCCAAGCCTAACCCTCTTGCCATTTTTATCAAGCAAAGGTATGGGAGTAGAGATTTTTTGTCATTTTAAAGCTCCAACTTTTAGAAATTTCTTTTCATGTTGAAAATAAAGTTCAAATAATGGTTAGATTTATTTTAAGGAAAAAAAATTCTGGCAATAATTTGAATTAAAGTTATTTTTTCTTCAATGAAATTTTTCATTTTGTTAGAAATGGTAAATTTCAACTCTTTTTTCTAAATAAAATTACAACTGGTTGTATGAAAATAACAATAAAGAAGACAAGTAGAGAATGTGAGATTCGATTCACCTAAATAAAATGGAGAGTTGATACTGATAAAGGAGATGGAGGAGGAGGAAATAGAAGAGGTAAGCTTCAAAGAGAGAGAAAGAGCCCCATTTCTTTGTACGCCCTAGTTTATATAGTGGGTCATCTTATGTCGTATAGCGTAACATAAAGGTATAGAGGTTCATATAGTTGTGTGAGATGGTCAAGTGCCAAACGAGCACTACTATTGCAAGTTGGTTGTCATTATAGTACGTACTATATGATCCCACTTTTGTCGTAAGTTGTTGTACTCTAACAATTCTCTTCTTAAAGTACCAAGTGACAGGTGAGCCCACTTATCCTTATACAAAAGGTTTTGAGTAAATAAAGATCCTCAAAAGATATCCTGTGACAAGTTATTACAAGAGGTCTAAATAAAAACATTAAAATCATCACGAGAATTTCAAGTGAAACCGTTTATAAATTTACCCTGTGTCTCACTATATATAATCCTCAAATGTTTTTAATTTCTCATCAACTACCAACTTGTTTGGTTGTAAATTTTTTTATCAATTAAAGATTAATATACCTACATATGCTATTATTTGATACCTGCAATTAGAGAATGTTGACTTTGTTTATGATGAAAAGCATCAATAGGTTAAATAATATTATTTTTGTGAAATCATAGGTCAATATAATATTAAATACAAAAACATAGATTAGATGAATTAATTAAATATTCTATGGAAGTAGGTATGTATAGATACATGTACATGTACATGTACTCAACTGCCTTAAACCATGCCTCTTTTGATTCCTATTTTATTAGACAACCCTACATTATTAAGTAGAGTCAACAACAACATATACCAACACCAATCACACAATTGAGATTTTTGTACAATTTAATACATAAAATTATGAATTAATTCAATTTTCATAAATTATCGACACCATTGTCATTGCAACATCATTCTATGTTTATATGTTGTATATCCAAATTAAATAAATATAGTTATTTAATATAAAATAAACTAATGTATTTATTTCTTTAAATGTGTATAATTAAAATTTCATATATATATATTTAAATCACAATCAAAATTTCATGTATATAATTACAATAAATCAAAGTTAATGTATTAATTGTACATTCAATCAAAATTTATGCACTGTTTTAAATTTTATCTCGAAAAATACATACAAAACTTTACTACTCCTTAATTTCATTCATTAAATAATATTTTTATAAGTGACTTATGTATATATGATTTAATCTAATAAAATACAAATTACAATCATAATTAATTATTAATGTATATAAAATAAATAAAATTCCATTTAAACCTAAATCATCATAATTTTACCATTTTATTACGTAAGCTTTCAATAAATAAAATTTCAAGTTTGACTTTTGGGGAGGACTGCTACAAGCAAATATAAACATCTCCTTTATAATTGTAGTGTCCCTTTTGATAATAAAAGCATGGAATATTTTGTTGTCCAAAATAAAAATATTAAAAAGTCAACTAAACAATAACAAAGGAATTAAGATAGGATTGATATTGTATTATACTTTCAAGCAAGAAACTGTAAAGGAGCAGCATGGTTCATCTGTGACCTGTAATGTGAGTGGACAATTCGTTTAATACATTTTTTCAGAGTGGGTAATAAGATAATAAACGATTTGATAAAAATAATATTCTCAAGATCTTTGGGCAAATTTATATTCATGCAACCCTCAAATGAAGTCCTTTAATATTTACACGATGATCTATTTGATGTAGTGTAATTTCGTTTTACTTTGTCTCGGTTTAATCCTCTTTTTATCAAAAAAATATATATTGTATTATACTATACCACTGTTTTCTTTATAAAAGATTATATAGATAGAAAATAATTTATCTTAAAATTATCTTAAAAACTTTAAAATTTTAGACAGTAATAAAATAATAATACTTTATTAAATTTTAAAGATTTTAAATTAGTATTATACACTTATCCATATTTAATATTCTCGAAATTAAATAATTTTTTAAATTATAATAATAGGTAAAGCTCAAACAACCAATGCGATTAATGTAACTCAAATCCAAACTATACCTGAGGCAATGAACACTTTTAACCAGCAAATCATCATTGGGATTTAGAGTTTTTCAATTTTAATTGATTTGATTTGGTTTTTTTTTACCTGTTGAGACAACAACTTTATAAAAATTGATGAAAGAACCAAAAGTAAAAACAAATACCGCCAATGGCATTTTTTTTTATAGTTTTGAGTTACTTTTTTTTAATTACTTGTTTTTAAATGTTTTAGTTAAAATTAAATTAACTTAGAGAATATTAAATATGGATGAGTATATAATGTTAATTTTAGAGAAAATTAATAGAAAAGGTCGGTTTAAAAAATAATTAGGAAATTAGTTTTATTTTCAAATTTAGGAAAATAGACTCATTTTTTAGAGAGAAACAAAAAACGGGTCCAACTGGACGTGTTTTCTTCCTACACATTTTCAACCTCAACCCTATTAGGGAATCCCATGAAAAAAATTCAGAATTCGAGAATCCCAAAATAATTTTCAAACATCCCATCTCAAGAATCATAGATGGTCATGGACTCTCGCATAATTTATTTTTGTGAAAATTTTCTCCCTGGTTGCATATATAAAAGGGGTTTTGCTTCCCCCTACTCCATCAACTCTCTCGTCCATCGTCCCTTAGAAATTTTTTTAATTGTTATTTTTTGTTGAGTGTTGAAATTTTGAGAGGGAAAGTTTGTTTGTGTTGGAGTTTCAGGGAGACATTGTGATAGTTTTAAGGTATGTTTGAATTCATGGTGATGTGACAGTGGAGAAAAGCTGAAACACGACTCGGGGACAGCAGTGATTGTTGTGATTAAAGAACTCATTAATGACAACAATCGCTGCTTGCATCGACTCGAATTTCAACTTTTCTCCACCGTCATAGTCACTCCCCCCCTAAAAGTCTTCTTGCCCCCAACTTTGTCAAAGGTTTCAGATAATGAGGTTAAGGATACTATTTTAATGGAGATGGAGAAAATGAATAAATTTATTATATTGGAAAAACCTCTTTTTTCCCTTATGATTATGATCTCAAACTTATGTATGAGGTTTATAAAGCATCCTCTTCCAGTGGCATGAAACTTGAACCTGTGACCGCATAATCACCATCAATTGAGAGTCCAAGTTGCAATGCGATATCTTCTAAGGTGATGGTGCACTCCCCACACGACAAATGAAATGTGTAGGTCTCCAAGTGTCACTGCATCAGCGTGAACTCAAAGATACCTTAAAACTATCACAATGTCTCCCTTAAACTCCAATACAAACAAACTTTTTCTCCCAAAATTTCAACACAAAAAAAAAAAATTTGAAGGAAGAAAACACGTCTTGCAGAAACTATTTTCTATTTCTCTCTGCAAATTTGACCTATTCCCCAAAATTTAGGAAAAAATAGCCTAAATCCCTAATTAATTTTTAAAAACAACGTTTTAATTTACCCCTAATTTTATTTCTCTAAATATTAATAAAGTGTGATTATTTTATTGGTGCCTAAACTAAGGTTTTAAGTATCATTCTAATATAAATTATTCCGTATATATAATCCTAGAAAACATATAAAATTTTAAATGTTAAAAATTTAGGATTGTAATTTCACAGAATTCATATAGTTACAAATATATGATTCTTTTAGGGATTTAAATATTTCTTAAAAATATTATGTAAATAACTTAAAAGACAAAATAGCCTTACAATATTATTTATTGATTTACGTGGGATTAGCTTTTTTTTATTAATTAACTCGTGATATCAAATTTAAGTAAATGTATTATTGTAATAGATATATAGTATAAATAATATATAGATCAAATATATGAATTTTAAAATTTTCATTTTTTTTTGTTAAATTTTATGTATTATTAATTATATAAACTTACACTACAGGTATTGGCATTAGCCGCAAACCATGAAGCATGAAAGGGCCATGGAGAGGGGCTTGTCGGAGCACCCAACTTCTCCCATCTAGGTTGACGGAGGCTCCGATGACAGGAAGAATGGAGGGGACCGACTCTCAAAACAAAATAAATGAAAGCGAAACAAAGTTGGTGATTGACAATGAGGTGAAGTGAGGATGGAGGTGAAAAAGGACAATAAAGAGAAACGAGAAAAGCGTCATTAGTTAAGCATAGAGGTGTTCATAGGTCGGGTCGAGTTTCGATTAGGTATAATTATGATATTAATATATTTTATAATTGTTCAAGCTGGCCCGACCCAATATATGAGCCCTAAAATTTTGCTTAAACTCGCTCATATTTATAAAAAGACTAACTTAATTAAACTCAATTTAAACTTGTCCATATTATTTTTTTAAAATGTTTATATTATTTTAATTTAATATTTAATAATTTTATATATTTTTTAATTTATTGAACTTTTTATTATAATCATCTTAACAATGTTTTAATGTTTACATTAGAGTAGTATTATATATTTAGTATATGTTTTTTTTAATGTGTTATAAATTACATAATATAAAACATTATAAACTTAAAAATGGGCTGGGCTTGGGCATTAATTATTCAAACCCAAGTTAGACTCATATTTTAAACGGTCTAATTTTTTTTGTCTAAACCCTTCTAGATTTTGAGTAGGTCTTCGAGCCTGACGGGTAGTCAAGCAGCGTTAGGTGCAGGGGGTGAAGCCAAAAATTTTTAGGGGGCTAAAATTAAATTGTATATTTTTACGATAGTAAAAGTACAATTTCATCATTGTAATAGCCTAAATCTTTATAATTTTAAAGGATTAAAATCAAATTTTTTATATTTTTTGGGGGTAAACTACAATTTTACTATTACTAATTTAAAATTTTATAAATTATAAAGGAATCTAAATGAAAAAATTTTATTTTAGGAAAGACCGAGACCCTATATATCAGTCCTCTAACTTTGCCACTAATTAGGTGATAGAAAGGTGAAAAAGAAATTAGGATAATGTCGTAACCATTTTTTGGAAGACGACAAAATGGGTTTGACTTTGGGTTTTAAAAATGAAAAAAGAACGGGAGTCGCCACCGACCTTTATTTGGTGTGATCGGATCACCTTTATTTTAATAAAACATTTTGTTTTACTAAAATCGTGTTTTTGGTCTGCGAAGTTTTAAAAATAGGGTTCGGGAGTCGGTTACGCACGAGGAAGGGTTAGCACCCTCGATACGCCCGAAATTGGTACCAAAATGATTAATTAATGTCTTAATGTCGAAAATTTGAAAAGATTTTAAAATACGGGTCTTTTTAAAGGTATTAGGATTTTCGAGATATCTTTGTTTCGAGAGGGTACGAACATCACATCCAGCACGTTAGGACATGATATTCCAAACCTTCGTAATCAAAGCTACCTCCTGATTTTACGAAGTTTATCAAAAGGATGTTTAGTTATTTAGTCAAGCGGAAAATCGTAACCCGGACGTTAGGGCACTATTCCTGAGTTCCTAAATACGAAACATTGCCTTTATTTTAAAATCCTTTGAATAGAGTGTAGCGACTTTTCAAATGCATCGTATCGGATTAATTCTAGGAAAAGGCTAGAGTCAAAATTTAAAATTTCTTTGTCCCGAAAAGATATAAACATCACATCCAGTACGTTAGGACACGATGTTTTAATCTCTCGTAATCAAAGTCATCTCGCGATTTGCAAAACTTTGTAAAAGGATGTTAAGTTATTTAGTTAAACGGAAAATAGCAACCCAGCACGTTAGGGCACTATTTTCCGAATTTCTAAATACGAAACATTGCTTTGCTTTAAGAATCTTTGAATAGAATAGGACGATTTCACAAAGTGTATTTTTATTTAACGAGATTATTGAAACATTGCAATAGCAAGAATAATGCAAATAAAGGAGGATTGATAACAATTATGATGACAATGATGAAGGATAACAATATTTAAACAAATGATAATAAAGATGTCATGTAGCGGAAATAATAATAATGATAAGATTGATGATAATAGAACAATGATAACGATAATAGTAACATTCATATATGGTGATAGTAAGCCGATAAAATACGTTTATATGTAAAAATATCATGACAAGATGAAGCGTGATAAGCAGATAGTAAAACACATATACGATAGTATAGTAATAGTAAACTAACAATATATATATACATATAACTATGATGATAGCGATGGTTAAAAGCGGACGAGAAAGCAATGATAATATCGAAATGAAATGGTCACGTGGATAACGATATATGGATTTGACATGTGAAAATGATGACAAATAATAGAAATAACAAATAATGGTGATAATAATAATAATAATGATATTAATAATAAAAGCAGTAGAAATAAATAAATATATATATAAAAACGAATAATAATAATAGTATTTATATATAATAATATAATGCCGATAATAATAATGGAAATAATAATATATATATACATGTATATAAATAAAAATAAATAAGTAACTAAGATAAAATAAAGTAAATTAAAAATAATAAATATAGTAATAATAGTCGTGATGTTAATATAAATAATGGTGAATGCAATATAGTATCAACAATAATAATAATAATAATAATAATAATAATAATAATAACAAAGAAACAAAAAAAACTAAATTGTTGATTAGTAATATTAAATAAATAGTAATAAAATAGATAATAGTAAAATAAATAATAATATAACAATAGTATTAATAAAATAATGATAATAGTAAATAATGATAATAATAATAATAATAATAATAATAATAATAATAACTATAGAAAAAGACTAAATTGAATTAAGAGGCATAATTTGGGTGAATTTGAAATAAAAGGAAGCTAGGGATCCATTTATCTGTTGAAAGGATGGGGGACTAAAATGGCAATAAACCCTCCAGTCAAAACGCATACCATGACATCGAGGACCATATTGCGACGGAGATAAAATGTGGGTTAAATTTAAAATAAAAAAAAACGATTGAAATTTCAAAAAAGCGGAAGAATTTGAATCATAAATAGCCCTTCTGCAAAAACACGCGGACCTTAAGCGGGTCGGATCGGATCGGGTCGGTCAAGGTGAAGCAGCCGTTTTGGGCTCAAGGCGACCCCAAAAGCAGCGCCGTTTGAGGGCTATTAAAGCCCAAAATTGAAAAAAAATCGGATGTCAGACCTTCAAAAAAAACTCCTTTCCCCTTTCTTTTTCTCTCTGAAAAGGGGGAGATCCGATGGGTCTCCGGTTAGGACTCCGCCGTCTTGGTCTTGCCGTCATGCGCCGCGCCGTGCGTACGAGTGGCCAAAATCGCTTCGAGTAATGTTTTTTTTTATTTTTTATCCGTTTTATATATATTTTAAATATATCTTCATAAGTTTAAAAAAATCTTTAGTAGTAAAACAAAGAGAAATAAAAAAATAAATAAGTAAAAAAACCTTTTGCCTTCCTTTTTTGATGCTAGCAGATCGACTCTCGCTTTTTCTTTCGTTTTGAATCTCTATAAATTTCTTATAGACGTTTCGAAATCCTTTTTTTTATTCCAGAAAAGAAAACCCTACAATCTGTTTTCTCTTTGGATCTCCAATCTCTTTTTTTCGATCTCGAAAAAAAAAAAAAAGGGGTCCCCTTTACAATGTTATTTTCGGGCTTTAAATACCCAAAAAAAAAGAATGCACGCTCTCCCCGCTCCTCCTCTGAAATGCTACAATCATGAGTATATCTATTGCTTTTGCTTACGTGTTGTGTTGCATCTTTCTTACATCTTTTCATTTTTTTTGTCTTGCGAGAGCAAGTGGAGGAGTTGGTGGTGACAGTGGCATGGGCGGTGGCGGTGGCGTCGAGCAGGCGTCGGAAGGCGGTGAAGTGGCCCTAGGTGCGGCGCACCTAGGGTTTCTATTTTTTTTTTTCATTTAGGGTTTGGGCTTATTAATGTTTGCAAATTGGGTTTGGGCTTAGGGAATCTTTTAGGTTTATTTTGGAGTGCATTATTTGGGTGCATTATTTGGTTTTTTTTTTATATTTTGGGCTGTGTTTGTAATTTTTTTTTTGTAATTGGGCCGGGCAAATGGGCTCATACAGATAATATTTCAAAACGAAAATTAGGGTTTTTCTTTTACATAATAAACAAAAGTTTATGTTATGGGGGGGAACTTAATTGTCATTGTGAGGATGGAAATGTGGACTTAACCAATGAAAGGAGTTGGTGGAAATTGTAGCTACTTCAATGCCCTTTAACAATCATCTTACTTTTTTGTAGCCTCTTACCATTTACCTAATCCAAATAGTTCCGGGCTTTAGTACATATTGTATAATATTTTGTATAAATTAAAGCAACTAGTTTTTGTTTTCGAGTACTCAATTTAATTAACTTGATAAAGACTGTCCATATGAGAAAAAAAATCTATAAATTAAAAAATATTTATGTTTATTTTTAAGTATAATGGACGCATCTAAACTCCAAATAAGGTTTTATATATTTTGTTTAGTTTTGTTATAATATACCAAGATAGAATGGAGCACTTTCTTATATTATAAGATAGGGTTAAATTATTTTTAGGGTTTAAATTTGATTATTATTCTCATATTGGGTATGAATTTTTTTTATTTAAGTTGTTCCTTGGACTAGACAATTGTTCCCTTACGGAGGTTTGAACTTTTTTTGTTCAAATTAATTGGTCCAACTTAGTCTATTGTATTTTATTGAAAACCCTAAATGTGAGAACAATTACCAAGTTCAAGCTACAATATAAGAATAATTATTAGGTTCCGAGACTAACTTGGACAAAAAAAATTTAAGCTCCAATATAGAAACAGTTGACTAATTCATGCCCCAATATGAAAATGATTACTAAATTTAGGGATTAATTTAGACAAAAAAATTCAAACCCCAATATAAAAATTATTATCAAATTCATACTATAATAGTATATAATCCTATTTGCATGGGAAGGTGAATTAACTTGGAAATACCCCCAGACATTTGCAAGAAGATATTTATGCACAAGTCACTTACAAACTGGTCAAAATACCATCCGGATGGTGATTTTCTCTGAAAATTGACTGACTATTACCTACGTATGTAATATGTCCCATAGGTGCTGGGTTGACGATGCCCTTTCCCAGTGCTTATTCAAGCTAGGTTTGCATCGCTTGTCCTTTCAACTATTCTATATGTCGTATTCACTTCACACGTGTTTTGGCCATCAAATACGAATAACATTTGCTTTTCACACCAGCTCCAAAAATAATAATAATAACGGTGAATTTTTGTTTTTTTAACCATAAATAATAATTATATATGTCTTTTTTTGATATAATGTCTAAAACTATTTTATTTTTTTAGGTTGGTCTGGCATATTACTCTTTCCTTGTGCCTATTTCATTGAAGGGGTTAGTTTACAGGTACAACCTTTGTAACTTTGCGGTATATTCATGGATTGGCCAGCTCCTATTTGGAAGGTTGTAATTTCTTAACCTTTGCAATTTTTATCCGTGTTAATTTTTTCAACTCATAAATAGAAGGATAATGGACTTTAACGTACTCGAACCTATATCCTCTTATATTAACAACAATATCCATACCAATTGAACTAAGATTCAATCGACAAACCATCAAATTCTTATAATTACATGCGAATTAAAATATATTAAAGCTAAGCAATATTCGAATTAATTTTCATCATCAATTCAAATTATTGATGAAACTATCTCAACCATTTAATTTATCTCACCAACTAGTTATATATACCATTAATATTTTTATAACAATTTTATTTATTTTTCAAGATTTTGAATGTTGTAAAATGAATATTATATATTTATAGCATATTTATGTTATATTTATATATTATTTTAAAATTTTAAATTAAAAAATTGTAATGTATGAATAATTGATTTTTTAACTTTATAAAAAATGGCATTTTAGCCTTCCATTTAATTTTTCGCCTCTTTTAGCTCTTAAACTTGTTTTGTTTGTCAAATTACCCCAAAATAAATGAAAAAATTAATGTTTATTAATTTTGTTGTTATGACAATCCATAATTATGCCAAGTTAGCAGTTAATTATGAAACACCCCAAACCCGGCTCACGAGCCTTAATCCGATCTGGTATGTTTCTTGAGTAAAACGGTTCAAAACTTATTTGTTTATTTGGAAAACTTTGGTTGGTTTTGAGAAGGATTGATTTGTGTTGTGTTCGAGTTGTAAACGAGTTTATTTTTTGAAGTCTAGATTTTAATAAAACATTATTTTCAAAACTAAAAAAAAAACATTGCCGAGTTCTTTAGAGTTTACTATTTTATTGAAAAAAATCGTTTGTGGTTAAGTTCCAAATCACCTAAGAATTTATTTTAGGAAAACTTATCAAATTTGATTTTTTAAAATGATCGTATCATATGAAATTAAAACATGCATAATGATTTAAAACTAAGTGGCCTTATACAACTGAAAATACCAAATAAATCCCGAAAAAGAAATAACATAATAAGAAAACACAAATCCATTGTTTGAAATCCCGAAATATTTCGCATGGCCACCACATAGTCTCCGCTGACCCGGTCCATCTACTGAGTGTTACCTGAAAAAATCCCACAACGGGGTGAGTCAAACAGACTCAGTGTGTAACAGTCAACACTAAGTCCCAACAAATTTAGGCATATCAGTTCAAACATGTACAGATAGCAAATATAAATAATGATGCATTCCCGAACCCAAACCTAGATTACCATCCGCTACACATCACCCGTACCAACCATTACACCGTGGGGACTACTAAGTCGACCCTCCATCCGCTACACATCATCGAAGGCAGTCGCTGCAGACGACTTGCTCATCGCCTTATAATTTCGTGGCATAGCCACCAGATAATATTTTGTGACATAAGTCACCACATTCGATTCGTGACATGAGTCACTACATTCGAATATTGTGGTATAAAACCACCAAATCACTTCCCTTTCATAATCACCCATGTGCCCCATGTCATACAAATCATGCAAAGATTATGCCACATTCTTTATTTCACATTCTTACCAATATTCACATATGTGTCATAACAGGTATTCGTAACATTGTTAACATAGTTTTTAGAGAATAACGTACCTGAATATGCCGTACCATTGAATGGTACCTTAAGCCATATCTTTCACATTCTTATTAACACAAAGATTAAATTAAATCAGTAAATCTATCAAGATTCAATTATGGGTTACACACGATTTATTAGCGAGTTCAATTGAAATCCGAAAGTCCCGATTTAATCCTCTAGATCTCAAGTTCCTTTTTGGCACGATCTACTCAATCCGAAACTCTCCTTATTCCTGTTGATTTGCTCCTAAGAACCAAAGTCAGGAATCGGTCATCACTTAAACTCATAAAATGGCTTATGGACGAATGTTACGAACCACTTACCTAGCTTGTCTAAATTCTGAAATCCTTGCTTGCACCTGAAGTTGTCGATATCCCTACTTAACCACTGTTAGAATCGGCTTTAAGCATAAATCTATGAGAATGGCCTTTGGCGAATACCACTGACTTACCTTGATCACTACAAATCTCGAAAGCTTCTCCTTTAATGCTCCTTAATGTTGGCTACCTTCACAAGAAACACATATCATGGCACAAGCATATTCGGCTATCCCAAACCAAGGCTTAATCCTTGATTGACACTTAAAAGAAAGAGAACCCAAACCGATTGCTAGGATAGAAATTACTTACCACCACGTTGCTTGAAGAGACTAAAAGAGAAAAGGTTCCGCTTAAAAACCCACAACAAGATTCGCTAAGCCTTTCAAATGGTAATTGCACATTCGGCTATGGCTCAAAATGATGATGAAGAAGAAAAGAAAATAAGGGGCTTATAAGGTTCGGCTATGGCTCTCCAAAGAAGAAAGTTTCGGCTTGCATAAGGAGTGCTTGACTTTGAGGATCACAAGCAAAGAAAGGAAAAAAAGAAAGCTACCAATTTCGGCTAAGGTCCCAAATGACAAAGGGATGTTCGCCATACAAGAAACTAAGTAGAATTGAGGTTTGAAGAAAAGAAAAGAATAGGGAGAAGTTAGGAGAATTTCGGCAAAAGATGAACACACTCCTAGCTAAAATTCGCACTTATCCCCTTAACATGACCGAATTTGCTCCTTAAAGAACCCTTGGCCCACTACATCTTCTCTAATCATATCCCACATTTTCCTCCTTTATCACTTCATTTAAAATTAAAAAAAATAATCCATCATTTATCCCTTATCTTAGCGAATTTCAAAAAAAAAAAAACAAAGCTTATCCTTACCTTTTCAAAGCCCCAACATCGCCTAACACTCCTTCTCCCTTAACGCAAAAACAAACTCCCATTTGTAACCTCTCGCAACTCAAACCTCCTCCCTCCTCAAGCTCCTTTGACGCAAACTCCACAGCACCCTAGGTGGCGTCCCTTGCCACTTTACCAAGGCTTTACTTGTGTCTAAATTCCCTCACAATTTCTCTTAAGACCTAACAAGCTTAGCTCCCCCTTTAATACTTAGAATCCAATATTTTCTAAGGCATTTACCTACACTTTGAAGTTCTCAAAAGTTCATATAACACATTCAAACACACATAGGCATGCTATTACATACAATCAAGCAATAATGCACAAGCCCTAATTCCCGGATATTACAAATTATTTTTAAAAAAATATTTTTTTTTGAATTTGTAAAATTTTAAAAATTAACTAATTGCTGACATGGCATCCATGTATATGTCATGTTAGCCAAAATTAAATTTTTTCATCTATTTTGAGGTGATTTAACAAACCTTACAAGTTTAATGGCTAAAATAGGCAAAAAAGAGTAAATGGAGGACCAAATAAGTTATTATGCCTATTAATAATTAGATTTAGATAATATCTTTAATAAAAATTACAAATTTACTTCCATTTATTAAGCATTATTTTTATTTAATAAAAATATTAATAATTTTATGTAAAATTTAAACATTTTATTGAAATAACAACTTAAGAATAGAATTCATTAATTTTATTAAGGTTGAGGTCTTAGGAATTCTAAAATCTCATATTAGAGTTTCAGTCTACGTAAATTGTATGTAGATATTTTCAAATTTATTACGGTTTAAAATTTACTATAAATAAATCCTAACTAAATTTATTTAAATCTAAATTTGATTATTAATTCCAATATATAATTGTTAATAGCAATTGTAATTATACTTGTAATTTTTCGAAATATAAATATAAAATTTATAGATAATTCTAAAAAATAATAAATAAATTTATTAGTTAAAATAAAAATAAAAGTCTTCATGTTGGTAGTGGTTGGAAACAAAAGGAATTAAAATAAAAAAATGGGGGAAAAGATGGGCCCCACACTCCTCGAAATGGGACAGCCGTTGGATTGTTTATAGTTTTACTTTGATGTTGTGGGCTCCACTTTCCCTTTCCGTTCTTCTTTTTCTTCTTGCAAATATCAATTTGAGAACTCTAATCTCACACGTGTTTTGCAGTCAACAGTCCTACCTTTCTCCTTTACTTTACACGTGTCTATATGAGATATGTCTGTCCACCCAGTAATAACAAATTTTACTTGTTTCTGTTTTTTTTAAAGAAAAATGATTAATTATCATTAACTACGGATAACTCAAATTAGAGTTTCGTTTTTAGGAAAATTATTAGAAAATACTTTTGTCTTTACAAACTTTATAGAAAATGACCTGTTTTTCAATTATTTATTAGAAATGGCCATTTTCCCCGAAAATGCGTCCACTCCAACGAGTTTTCAGGGGATGCAGCAGAAAAATGCGTCCTGAAGGCGTTTTCTGCCACATCAGCACAAATCGCGTCCTTGAGGGCGCGCTTTGCTGATGTGGCAAAAATGCTCTCTCGGGGACGCATTTTTGCCCTTTCCCCTCGATAGGGTTTTTAGCTATTTTTAGGGTTAGGGTATGAGTTTTTAGTGTTTTAGGGTTATAGTTTAGGTTTTTTTAGGGTCTTAGGGTTTAGGATTTTAGAGAAAATTAATGAACTAGATTTTAAGGTTAATTAATTAAAATAATTTTAGGTTTAGGGTTTTCAAAAAAATATATTAGCAATATAAAAATTATTTTTTTTACAGTAGTATCTGGTAAAATAATTTTGAGAAGACGTTTCTGAACACATAGTGACCAAAACGCTTCAAGCAGGATGCATTGCCGACAAAATCTTGAAAAAGCTCCCATGTGGACGCTCTTTTGCTACTGATGAGTCTCGGCAAAATAATTTGAGAAGACGTTTACGAACAAATAGTGACCAAAACGCTTCAAGTAGGATGCTGCTGTCGAGAAATCTTGAAAAAAGCTCCCACGTGGACGCTCTTTTGTTACAATATTCTCTGGCAAAATAATTTTAAGAAGACGTTTCTGAACAAATAGTGACCAAAACGCTTCAAGTAGGATGCACTGTCAGCGTAGTACTGAAAAAAGCTCCCACGTGGACGCTCTTTTGCTACAGTAGTTCCTAATTGTCCTTAGACTATAAATGAGCCAAATTTCATTCTCAGGTTGGATAATAGAAATTGAGGCAAAAGTAAAATGGAAACTGAAGATGAGTGAACGTATTAGTGCTATTATTTACTATGATGGTGAAGTTTGTGACACTGAAAATGGTGTTATTTTTTTATCGGAGAACACAGCGCGACTGTTTTTTAACTAGAACATATATTTGACAGAACTTCGCAAAAGAATTAGGCGTAAAATCTTCGAAACAACGCAATGAAAGTTCAGTCTATTAAGTATAGATTTTGTGCTTCGGTTGATCCCGTGAGATATGACTCATTCGACATCAAGGGTCCTCAGAGCTTGGAGGCAATGGTGGAGACTCATCTTGCCAATAGATCACCCTATCTTAAGGTATATGTACAATTTTTATCGCCAAGTGATCTTCCTTTGACTTTAATATCTACTACTGTTCGAGAGGAATACACGACCCCAAGCCGACACTCTGTTAGTGGGAGGCAGAATACGGAAGCTCCTTTTGGTGGTAGTATGGAAAACACAACCCCTGCACAACAATCGGTTAGTGGATGGGACATGCATATCCTTCCTTCGACGTTCAATGCTAGAAATACGTATTGGGGAACGTCATCAACTTCTAGTGGTTAGCAATCCACATATGCTTAGGGACGTTACAGAAATTTGTTTAAGAATGGATAATGTACTCCCCACAACATCCACCGGTGAGGGAACGTCATTCGTTGCAGATGATGGTGGGTCGGATGATGAGTCCGATGTGGATCCACCTCGAGAGCCCGGCTCTGATAGTGCAGAAGTTGCATTATTTTCTTAACCGGATCCTGTTCTAACCGTCCCTGAAGATGTTGAGAGGGTTCAAATGAAGAAGAAGAAGATCAGCTATTCAGGGCATACTCGCCTCCAACCCACATGCATAATGTCGATCTATCTCAAGATGATGCATTGGAGTTTCCTAAACTACCACACAGAAGGCATGACCGTACAAGTTCGTCGTTGGATTCGGGTGAATTAAAAGTTGGTAAAGAGTTTTCCAACAAGGATAATTTTCTTGGTGCATTGAAACAATATAGCATAAAGAACGGGGTTAACTACAACGTGGTTAAATCCAAACTCGATAAGTACGAGGCCAAGTGTGCAATGCAAGATGGTACATGTTTATGGAAAATCATGTTCTCGTTGAGGAAAATGGCAGGCTTGTGGGAGATTAAAAAGTACAAAGGTCCACATACATGTCTTGCTGGTACAGTATCACTAGGTGTTCAAGGTTTTTAAATAATACTGATATTAAGTAATGTTGCATTATTTAACGTACTTCGTTGATAGGTGTTTTACAAGATCATCCCAAGATGGATTCAGATATGTTAGCTAACTTAATAATACCGACAGTGAAGGCAGATCCCAAGACTTCAGTGTTGGCCTTAATTGCCAATATTCGTAGCCCATTGGGGTACACGCCCTCTTTCCGAAAGACTTGAATAGCTAACCAGAAGGCGTTGGAAAAGTTGCATGGACGGTGAGACGCTTCATATAATGAAGTGTGGCAGTGGTGTTAGGTGCTGGAGAGATATGTCCCAAGAAGCATAATAGACCTTGAAACGGAACTGGCGTACTACAACGATCAATTTGCTCCGTGGATGCGAAGTGTTCAAGCTTCTGTTCTGGACATTTAAGCAATACCGAGATGCATTTCTATACTGCAAGCCATTAGTACAAATTGACGATACCTTTATGTATGGTAGATATATGCATCGGCTATTGCTAGCTGTGGCACAGGATGACAGTGGGAGAATCCTTCCAATTGCATTTGCAATAACACCGGGAGAGTCAGCTGATGACGAGATTTGTTTCTATCTAGGTTCGGGGCATGTCTGCCTCCAACCTGATATATGTGTTATATCGGATCGCACACACCATTGATATTACCTAGGGCATGTTGCGTCTGACTATCACGAGTAACATCGATCTACAAGTGAACGATGATAAGTGATCAACATGGGTATATAATATCTATTAATATAATTTCGTTTGTAATATTCATTTTATTCTTAATTGAAGAGTGGTATGTAATATTCGCTATCAACTTATATTGGTAGGGTACGAGATCAATAAGGACCGTTTTCACGAGATGTTGGCGAGTTTACGCTCAGTTAACAAAGAAGGCGCAAACTACCTATGCAACATACCTTTCGAACAGTGGATACAAGCATACGACGGCGGCCTACGATATGGTCATATGACCTCAAACCTTGTCGAATGCATAAATTCTGTTCTAAAAGGAACGCGTCATTTGCCGATAACATCGGTTGTACGAGAGACATATTTTCGTTTAGCGGCACTATTTTCGAAGCGAGCAGCAAGTTATAAAGGCCAAATGTAGAGAGGCCATGTATGGTGCGCGAAGGTATTGTGAGAAATTAACAAGGCGAAAACACGGTCCAACACCATGCACACAGTGTGTCACGATCGCGACAACCTATGGTTTCGTGTGACGGAGTTTGATAGACCGAACCAATGTATTGTTGACGGGCAATATCGTGTACACTTGAGAAATAGGACTTGCGACTGTGGGATATTTGATGCACTAGGTTATCCATGTGCTCATGTAATTGCGGCTTGTCAGAATCTCCGTTTGGATCCCATGAGCTATGTCGACGAAGTGTATAAAATAGAATACATGTACAACGTGTGGAGATACGTATTCCCACTAGTCCCAGATAAACGAAAGTGGTCGTTTGTATCGCTTGCTCCATATAAGCTGTTACCGGATAGAGAATTGCGTCGTAAACCAAAGGGTCGACCTTGCTCGACTAGAATACGCAACAATTTGGATATCCGAGAAACGACCAACCAACGAAAGTTATGCGGATGGTGTAGGAACCCATGCCATACATCTCGCTCGTTTCCAAATCGGAATAGTTGATAGTCTCCTTATCATTTTTGACTCTTGGTGGCTATGAAAATTCTTTTAATTTCTTGATGAAAATGGTGAACTTTTGTAGAAGGACTAAGTTGCAAAACAAAAAAAAGTTATTCAATTAATCTAAAATATCACCATCATCATTATTCTTCAAAATTATATTTCTTACTAAATGATTATTTTGCCCATTACGATCCTTCAAAATTCATACATTGGATCAACATCCATCTTGATAAAATTACAAATTAATTTCTCATACTTTTTTACTTATTCAATTTAGTCCTAATTCATCCATTTCTTATTAGTTTCTAGATCGGTCCACCCTTAAAATATTTACACCATTGGCCCTTCAAGGTTTTTTTCATATATACATTTTAACCGTCAAATTTTGAATATTTACTATTGATCCCGAAAAATTTTCTCACATTTTTATTTAGTCCTTACTTGAAACAATACAATTAGGATATTAAAAACAACATTTATTTTATAAAAAACAACATTTATTTTATAAAAAATAAATTACAATTAAAAACTAAAAACAACTTTTATTGTTTTTAAAATACAAAATTAAATTATAATTGAAATAAAAAACAACATTTATTTTATTAAATGAAACAAAAAATTAATTACAATAAAAATAAAAAGCAAATTTTATTTTTAAAAATATAAAAATTAAATAACAATTGAAATATTAAAAACAACATTTATTTTATAAAAATAAATTACAATAAAAAATAAAAAAATTATTTTTAAAAATATAAAAATTAAATTAACAACATTTATTTTGTTAAATGAAACAAAAAATAATCACAGTAAAAAATAAAAAAACTTTTATTTTTAAAAAATATAAAATTAAATTACAATTGAAATATTAAAAACAACCTTTATTTTATTAAATGAAACGAAAAAATAAATTACAATAAAAATTAAAAAACAATTTTTATTTTTAAAAATATAAAATTAAATTACAATTGAAATATTAAAAACAACATTTATTTTATTAAACGAAACAATATAAGAAAAATTTATACAAATATATTAAAAACATCAATGTTGGTGCCGGTCGAAATCAATGCCACATGGGGGTGGTCGACGGTTATGCGTTGGATTCCTCGTTCTAGCTTCCGGCAGGGGTTGTGGTTGCTCAGGCGGGGATTCTAGTTCCTCCAATAGGGGGTCTGGTTGTGAGTGTTGGGAAGATGACCCACGTTGACAAAATATTGACTACGGATGTGTTTGCATCACCCATGGCGGAAGTGTCTGAATCCCATAAGGCGAAGGAGATTGGTAAAGGAAGAGCTCCCCGATGGTGCCTAGTGCGATCCCTCATGTGACAGTGGCCTACAAATTGGTTGGCCAATTGGAGTAGTCGGGAACGGACTCAAACCAGGCCATGCATTCCAACCTGCCATTGGACTGAGAAAAGGAAACATATAGGGGTTAGGATACATATAAGGGCTAGGATACGCACCTGGCATAACCGAAAAAGGCTGTGATATGGGTTTCGTTGACTGAAATGTTGGGCCCGGTGACTGTGTGGGCGCTGTTGATGGGCCTGATGATTGTGTCGACGCTGTTGATGGGCCCGTCCCATCATCCATTCTCTTTGGATTTAAAGGGCCCCATTTTTTCCTTTGTACACGAAGTTGCCATCGCCTCTCCTCTTCTGACAATAAATATGGCTTGCCATGGATCCTAAACCATGGCATGTATTCTGGCACGCACGCTAACTTAGGAACGATGATCGGTTTCCGAGTAGGTATATAATCATACCGGTTTTCCCACAATTTGATATACGCTGACCAAAATCTTGGCCAATCCGTATGCAACTGCCATAAGTCGATTTTGTCCTCATCCTCGAGCACCTCAAGTGCCACGGGAATCAGTTGCCGAAATCCAAATTGACGCAGAACCCGATCTGACTGGTGCATCTCCACAGTGGCATAGTTGACCAATGACACCTTTACATGCCAAATGTTTGGATTTTGAAAAAACTCTTCTGAAATTACTACCCGAATTGACGGATCCTCGTATGGTGTGCATTCAAACTATATTAACATGATAAAAAATATTAGTTATATACTAAATATTAAATACTAAATACTAAATACTAAATACTAAATACTAAATACGAAATATGAAATACGAAATGACTATTTTATTTTGAAAATATATTTTATTTAATACTTACTTGTGCTTCGACCTTTGCTCTAATAGAAGCCGTATATCTTCAAGCGAGGTAGGTATTCCAACATAACTCGCCGAATGGTTCTACCTAATTAAATAAAATTTTAGCATATAATTATATTTTAAATCTACGTAATAATTGTAAAATATAATATTAAATCTACATAATTCATTTTATTCGGCCGCGTCGCCTCACATCTCCGTCTGATTTTTGCTAGCACAGTGACCCCAAGTCAATTCACCTGCTGCTCTAAAATCAACGAGTTTCAATGACCATCTCGATGTATCTGAGGTTTCATGACAAGTCCGGCATTAGATAGCCTCCAATCATCTCAAGAATGTATGCCCGAGCATACCGTATTCTTTCTATTTCGGTCGAATTATTATCCGGCTCCGGGAATGTGTCTCGTAACCAGCCTATCTCAATCCGACCTCCGTAAATGTTATCCGGAATAGCACCCAAAAGCTCGTAGCATACGGCTCCCCAATCACCGGAAGTTGTGGACCCGGTGACTACGTACCTATCCACCGGCAATTACAATTGCAAATGCACGTCTTCCAGAGTGATAGTACACTCTCCACATGGAATATGGAAAGTGTGCATCTCGGGTCTCCACCTCTCTATCAATGCACTGATTGGCTTCGGATCCAATTTGCACCCCCGACCTATTGTGGCCACGTGCTAAAAACCCGCTTCCAGAGGTAATTCTCGATCAATGGCGATGGCGGACCAGGCATATTGCGAATATAGCATTGCAACACCGATCTACGAATTTGTTTAAAAATTATAAAATAAAATTAATTAAAATTGCATAAACCTAAAAAATATTAAATAGTATTGAAAAATTAAAATTATAACTTATCATTATCATTTGATCGACGGAGATGTGTTTATTGTCGAGACGAATTAATTCTCCGGCCATTGCTAATACGATCAGATATTTTTAAATTTAACAAAAAAATATTTCAAAAAAATTTTAAACAGGGCTTTTTTGTAAAAATTAAAGGACTATTGTGAAATTTGAGAGGAACTTTAAAGGAATTTGAGAGAAATTTGAGAGGAATTTGAGAGAAAGTTGAGAGAAAATTGAGTAAGAACCTTTGTGTGAAAAAATGAAAGGGTGGGGGGGTTTTATAGTTTTTTTTGACCGTTGGAAAGCATGCAAAATGCGTCCCCGAAGGAGCGTTTTTGCCACATCAGCAGAGCGCGCCCTCAAGGATGCAATTTGTGCTGATGTGGCAGAAAACGCTCTCTCGGGGACGCTTTTTCCTGCTGCATCCCCTGAAAACACGCTGACATGGACGCGTTTTCGGGAAAAATGGCCCTTTCCGATAAATAATTAATTAGTAGGTCCTTTTCTGTAAATTTTAAAAAAATAGGTATTTTCTGATAAATTACCCTTCGTTTTTTACACTTAATTTTAATTTATTTAAAAATAAATAACTAAATTAACAAATTAGCTGGTTGTGTAAATGATAA
This sequence comes from Gossypium rotundifolium, assembly GCA_025506655.1. Taxonomy (NCBI): domain Eukaryota; kingdom Viridiplantae; phylum Streptophyta; class Magnoliopsida; order Malvales; family Malvaceae; genus Gossypium; species Gossypium rotundifolium. The sequence goes on along the minus strand of CP106722.1, from coordinate 6,668,934 downwards.
GTAATTTCCACGTAAGAAAAATAAATAACTTAACAATTTTTCTCATTCCTCACTTTCTTTCTAATTTCATCCTCTCTTTTTTTTTTTCTCAATTTTGTTTGTTTGTTTTTCCTTCTTTGAAAAACAAAATATAATTTGTTTGTTTCATCTGGGACGCTTGTTCCATCGTTACAATTTTATATCCAATAAATATGTTATAAGTTTTATAATCTTAATTAGATCTGAGTCAGATTCAAGTCAAAATTTATGTCCATTTTCTAAGTTCAATTTAGCTCAAAAAATGGATTTAAAATTTTATCAAGTTTATTCTAGATAAAAAAAATGCTAAATTCGAGCCCGATTTGGTTCGCCTGTATTAAAATTTTTTATATAAAAATATTTAAATAACATTAAGATAGTTGCGACTTATCAAGCAAATGCCTCTTTAGTAATAAAATTAATAATAAAACAAGAGTCATACAATCTTCAAATAATAAAAATAAAATAGTAGCAATATAATAGCAAAATTGCAACAAAACAACAATAGGAAAAAAATTTAGGTAGCTCCAGGCTGGGTTTGGGCAAAAAAATCTTACCCGAGGCCCAACTCATTTAGAAAACGAGTCTTATTTTTTGTCCAAGCTCATTTTTCGAGCTTATAGTTTTTGCCAAAACCCTATCACTTTTTGGGTTGGCCTTCGAGCTTGGGTGGGTGGCTCGGCCATGATCAGGTCTACTCTTAATAAATTTAATTTTAATCTTTATATTTTGATTTTTAGGAATTTAATCACTTTACTTTTCAAGTTTCAAAACTCAAGTACAACTTTTTTTTTTTATAGAAGCTGGAATATCATTAACAAAGGCCAAAATTTAGTCCAGAAAACAGAAAGAAACTGAAGCCCAAACATAATGCCCAAAAGTCGAAAAGAAATAAAACAAAACGAAAAGAAAACAATGGCCCAGAAACAACGAACCCAGCATCAGAAACGATAGGGGTGCTTTAGGAACTGCGTCCCAGCTGTATCAACAATTAATCCCTATCTCGAAAATAACAAAATCAGATGGCTATTTCTCAGACTTCATTAAGTGCCTTCCATCATTTCCACCAGATTTTCTCTGAGACCCCTCAAATCTTCCTTTAGAACTCTACTTCTTGTTCAAAGACTCACCACCAAAATAAAACTCTCCAACCTTCCATCCTCCTCTGCATCATCAGCACTCCCTTGTCTCCTGCGATTTACGTCACTACTGATCGTCCATCAATTTATTCATTCTGATCGGAACCTCTGCGGTAGATAAGTGCTTTCTCCCTTTTTTAGGCCTTCAGTAGCTATTTTGTGCACAGCCTTATTTGCTTCCCTGTTCTGAAATGCAAAACCGTTCTCTTAGCATCTTCAATATACGCAGCGATTTATGATCTATCTTCTTTCTTCTCTTGTAGTTTTCGAATCACCGTCCTAGCATCGCCTTCTACTTCCAAGTCTTGAAGATCAAGTTGAAAACCCAAGTCGAGTGCCTGATAACACGCCAACGCCTCAGTTGCAAAAGCGGACGGTATATTCTTATTGATGATAGATTTTGAGCATATTACTTCTACTTTTTCATTTCTAACTACTAATCCCGAGCACGATTCTCTTCTTTGACTATTGAAAGCCGCATCAAAATTTATCTTCAATCGCATCCCTATCGGTGCAACCCAACTGTTTATGTGGATCCTTCTTTCAGGTAAAATCTGCTTCACCCCATCGAGTTCCTTTATATAGTTTATAACAAAATCAGCAATTTGACCCCCTGTTCTCATTTCACCCTCATGAATGAATTTGTTTCTGGCTGTCCAAATCCCCACAATGCACACACAAATTTCCTACATATTCCCAGGGAATTTGTTGCAAAAAAAATTTTTAGACCTTCGGTGAACTCCATGTTTTCTTCTAAGGCAGGCCAGGCAATATCTAATTTCTCCCATGTTTCCTTTGCAACAGGGCAATCTCTGAACAAATGCTCCATCATCTCTGCTTCCCTTTGGCATCTTCGACAATTGGCAGATCCCATTATTCGTCTGTAATGTAAATTGCTGTAGTTAGGCAAATAGTGTCGCGAGCTTCGCCAAAATGTAATCTTAATTTTTGAGGGTAGTTCTAAATTCCAGAGTCGCTTATAAAAATGTTTAAAAGTGTCCTGTATTTGAGTCTGTCCATCATGTGTAAGGATTTTATGTCCACTTCGCACCGAATATTCTCCAGTTGGCTCCCCACGCCAGACAAAGAAATCCTCAAATGAGCTCAGAGACAGTGGAATGCATAAAATCCTCTCAGCATTCCTCTCTGTAAAGGTATTAAAGATAATTCTACCTTCCATTTCCTTGTGTTAGAATCAATATTAATACAATTAAAATTATTTTGTTAAATTCATCTTCATTGCAACGTCATATTTTTATTCACATTGCTATATCAAGTGATTTTTTTTTTTAATTTCAAAATGTCACACCAACAAATTTAACAAAGAAATTTAATATTGTTAATAATTGGTATGAAAAGGAAAGAGACTAAATTCTTAAGAATAAAAATACAAGGATTAAATTCTATAAATTTATGAAAATACAAAAACTATGACATAACTTAACCTTTTATATATTTTTGGAACTTAATTCCGATAATATTTTTTAAATGAGCAAGTCAATACTTATAGGTGTTGAAACTTCTTATATTGTTGAATTGTCAAAATTTTCAAGCCTAAAATCTCTAAAAATCACATAAAATACAATAAATTTAACTTCGACCTCCATGAATATCAAGATCAACTTAAATAAAATTCATGTACCTGGTTTAATTTTGACCGTTAGGAATTTCCATCATAATTTAAAATTCACATGTTAACTATGTAATAAACATATCAATTTCAAGTAATCTAAACAAGTCGTAATTCTGTCAAGTATTACTACTTGTTAAGTAAAATCATGATGATAGTATGTTATAAAGTAATATATGTAAATTATAAAGTAGAAAATGAATATAATTAGGCAAAACAATGAATTTCTTATATATCGTTTCAATTAAATGATTTAGGAGAGTTATATACAATAAATGAAGATATCCAAGGAGATTACTTCCATGAATTCTTATAGTTGATGATGAGAGTTACAGACAATAATTTTGTAAATGAATAAGAAATATTTAAAGAAAAATGTGTAGTAAAATGCATTCACACATATAAATTTTCATAAACATGCATTCACCTATTATTAATGAGTGGGAATTTAAGGAATTTGACCCACATGTCTTGAAATTTTACATTATTAAAGTGAACATATTGAGAAGGTGTGAAATGTTGGTCCAGATATATTTATAAATGTATGGACATTTACCTTTCAACATCTTTGTTCACATTCAATTCAATCTACACTTAATATCATTTCTTTTCTCAATAATTTATTAAAATGAATTATAGCCCATTTTATGAATAATTTATTGTTGGCACGTTAGGATAAAAATAAACTAATGAGAAATTAACGAGAACTTTAAGGTATGCATCAATGCCACTTTCTTTAAGGTTTTATTTGCCCTCACCTATATTATGGTGTGCAAAAGAGTTACTAGCAAATGAATCTTGAGAATACAATGAAGTCCAATGACTTGTCTACATTCTGCATTCATAGAAACTGCTATTGAACATTGAGTGGAGCTTAGTAATAATATCAATTTTCTATAAAGAATTATTGCATAATAATAGATTTAACCTTCCAATATTTATAGATTCTATTAATTTGGTCTTAATTCTAAAAATCAACAAATTTAACCCATAATGCTTTACACATTCTATTAATTTATTCTTGATTTTAAAATTCAAAAATAAAAACTTAAAAAATAAAATTGTTTAAAGCTTTATTTTTTATAAAAAATACATATAGAATTATAAACAAATTATCAATAAATGAATACCCGCAAATAATATTTAAACCAAATTCTTTTTTTTTTTGAGTTTTTTTATAAATAATAATTTATTTATTATACATTTGGCCTCATTCCTTAGTCCTTGCCAAATTTATCAAGTGTTGGACATTGCCTTTGCTCATAACCACTGGCACCAATAGCTCTTATAACTTTGAATTCCTCGATTTTCACATCTTCCATTGTCGTGCCATCGAACCAGGAATTAGTTGTGAAGCTACTGACATAGTCTTTCACCTGCTAGACCTTCACAATCTTATCCTCACTTATATATCCCCAATCATGCTCACTTTCAAGCAAAACCTCAAACACAATAAACCCATTTTAGATAACAACCTAAAGACATCGATTCTTACCCTTTTTCACCTCAGGCTATAGATTTTTACTCAAATTGAACATGGTGACCATTATTGTTGAAAAAAGAGAAAAGTTGAATCTGCTTAAGTTTTCTTCATGGTTTTTTTTCCTTAAATTGTTTTATTTATAAATATTTTATAATATTGAATGTGTTTTTATCAAAAATAAACTTTTAAAATAATTTTTTTAAGTTTTTCTAAAATTTTTAATTTTTAAGAATTATGACCAAATTAATAGAATCTATATACATCGAATGACTAAATTTATTATTATGTAGATAAAAATGCCATATCAACATTTCATTAATAACTGAAATGAAAATTTTAAACCGAATGACAAAATGTAAATACGCTAATAGTCAATTTATGAATTATTCCTTTTATCTTTTAGCTATTTCATTTTACATAATTTTCTTTGGGTGGGGATAAATCATTGACTTTGGGATTTGAATTCATTCAATTTATTTCAAGCATAAATTCAAATTAATGTGATTTATGGTAGACAATACTTTTAGGAATGCCATTCAACTTTTCAAAGCTTTAACCTTTAAGGAATATAGTTTAAGCGTTTTTTTTTTCTTATAAATAAAATAGAGATCAATTACAGAGATGAAGTGATCGCACTACAAGTTGAGACCCCATCAATCAGAACTTGCTCAATATTATCTGTAGGAATTTCCTTGAACCTGATAGACCCATACGGATTCTTTTACATTGCATCAGCTAACATGTGAGCTGTAGCATTAATTTCTCTTGTTACCTTCTGTAAAACCACTTGCCACTTTCTACTACCAAGTTCATTTATTCTAATCACTGAATCCCTATTCGGCTTGCCACAAGAATTGTTCGAGATTGCTGAGAATAGTTTAAGTGTTTTTAAGTGTGAAATAGAGTGATTGTGTTTTAGTTTAGTTGATATTGTTGTTATTAAAGTTTAATTTATAAATTGGTATTTAAATTATATATTTTTATTTTGGTATCTAATTTTACCTTTTGTGTCATAAGTGATACCTAAACTATTCTTCTGTTACCCATTTTATATCAAAATGTTATACTAACGTGATAATTTATTATTAGTTGGAACTTTAGGTAAGAACTTGGAAAATGAGTGTAGTTTAGGTACTAATTTGAGGGTTAAGCCCTTTTAGATATAGATTTAACAGTTGGACTAACAGATGTACCAACTTGAGAAGAAAAAAATAGTTTAAGTATCGCTTGTGACCCCAAAAAAAAATAGGCACAAAGATGGGAAAAACGAGTATAATTTAGGTACCAATTTGTGGATTAAGTCTTATTATTACAACAATAAAGAGGAAGAAGGCTTGAGCACACTTAAACATGTATTTCTTCGAAATGAAAAATCTTACTTAAAAATTAAGATGAGAAGATAATTAGATTATTAAAAAACTATATTAAGGCTAATAAAGTACCAATTAATTTGTAAAAAGGATAAAAATAATAATTTACATCTTAAATATATATTGCTTTCTTTTCTCTAACTTTTAAAAGCATTTTATTTGCATATATAAAGTGCTTAGTATTATTCGATGATTTAAAGTTGAAATAAATAAACCAATTTTTATTGTTAAAATATTAAAAATATGATAAATTACATCAACATTTTGGTGACTATTTTTTCACAATGCTTAGAATTATTTATAGTCTCTCATTGATTCTTATATAATAAGATAAATGTGTTTTAACGCACTCGAATCCACGTCCTCCTAACAATAATGTTGATACCAACTAAGCTAAGACTTAGTCAACTTTAAGGAAACTCAAAATGAAAGTTAAGACCAAATTGTTTGGATATTCATTGTATTATTACAAATGTTTTATATTATTTCTCTAATTTTAATAGGATTTTTATTTAATTTATTGAAAGTCTATATATTTAGTGAATAAAATTATAAATTATTAAAAATAAATTCATTTTGATTTAATTATTTTAAGGAAAATTATTTGGTATAGTGCTAGTGAAATTTTTAGACTTCACTAGTAGGATTAGGGTTAACAAATGTTCTATAGGAGTATAATAAAATATTTAAAAAAGAGACATGTCAAATTTTCAAGACATGCGTGGAATTAAAAAACACATTACTAGTGTATCAAATATTAATACTTATTTTAAACGTGATGTATTTAATTCACTAATTGTATATAGAATTATATAAGATCAAGTTAAAAACTATATATTTTAGTGATACCATATCAGCATATATCACTTTCATTCAAGTCATGATAGTTTTATTACACATCATATGTAATAGTTAAGTAATTAATTAATGATTTAATTGACTTTTCTTTAAAAAATTTATGCATCATGTTTTCAGTGGAAGTGATATATATCGGGGTCACTAAATTATACAATTTTTTATATGGTCAATATATTAAATTTAAATGTTGATGCTAGTTTTCAATAACAAAGAAGGTAAGGAGGAGAAGGTGACTAAGAGGAGTGTTGGTTCACCTGTAACAGGTGGAGAGCCGAAGTTCAAGTGCCAAAGGAGAAAGAGAAGGTGAAGGAGGAGGAGACTAGGTTAATACTTAAGTTTTTTTTAGGGAAAAAGGGACATCATTAGTCCCTTGTGCTTTGGGGCTTATATAGAGAGGTAACCCATTCTCTTTAGTGCCACGTAGCCAACAATACAAGGAATCTACATGACCATGTGGTGAACTAATTGATAGGGTCGTTACAAGTAAGTTGTCACCATATAATGTATTGTGTGGTCCTATTTTAATAATCTTATCCCTGGGCTATACAAAGTTGTTAAGACCCAATAGTACCTATAAAAGGTGTGTAGGGAGTAGTACTTTAGTGATTCCCCAAACCTCTGGAGATGCATAGCAAGTCACCTCCAAGCTAATTCAGATATAATGTGCGAAGAGTTCTTGACGAACCATCCTAAGTGAGAGGTTGTATGCAGACATTTCCTCACTGAAAGTCTTCTATAGGCTATTTCATGTGTTTTTTTTTATGTGTCATTGCTGATGTGGAGTATAATACCAAAACAAATAAGGTTTTTTTATGATACTTGCAGTGGTAAGGCCAAACATAATAATTTTTACTCTCACTCCCTCAATTTAATTTATGTGATCGTATTAGTCAAATGGAAAAATATATATAAGAAAGAGGAAATTACAAATGTAAAAAAAGTAGGGCTAAAAAGTAAAGACACGAAACGGCAGTTGTTGTCGTTTGAAGGAGAGGAGAGCCGCCACCACAACATCTACGTGTAAGTTTGCATGAAAATGTCAATTGTAAATTTGCTTTTCCATAAGGGCATTATCGTCCTTCACTTTAAATCAATATGGAAACTCCATCAAGGAAGCCTCAAGCGGTTTTCCATCCAAAAATGGTTTTTAAATGAATTAATAAATGAAAATATTAAAGTTGTTTTTTTTAATTTTTATAATTAAATTAGTGTGTAATTACTAATTTTTTGTAGTTAAAATTATATATTATTTTAATAATAATTTTTCACTTAATTAAATATAATTAGAGTATCCCAATTTATAATAACAATTGAGAATTAATGAAATTACACTTGTAATTAACTATTATGATTATATTTTTAATTATCTATTTATATTTATTTTAAGTATTTTATTAAATTAATGACACGTGTTAATTGAACACCAACTCAATTGTGAAATTATTAAAATATTTTTACATTCAATTAAATTTGGATTTGGGTTAGTATACAAATTGGCCACTGTGTTTTAGTTTTATTGATACTTTTAAATTAATGGTAAATTTACCACTCCACTTCAACACTATATTAAAATTTTCAATTTAACTTTTATTTGAATGAATTTTGAAATTAAAATTTAATTTTTAATTAAATTTTACTATTCGATTTTAGTTTAAATTAATTTTAGTTAAATCCAAATTAAAATGTTTTATTTAAATAATTAAATAATTAAAATGATATTAACTATTAATAAAATTGTTATTTATAGAAAATAAAGTATTTTTTCTATATTCTAAAAATTTCAAGTCTTCCTTCCATTAAATAAAAATTTAAAGTTAATATTTAATTTTAATAATTTTATAAAGTGACTTATTTTTCACTGTTAAAATAAAATATTTGAAATACTATTTTCTCATTAAAATTTATTTTAAATCATTAAAATTAATATCTAATTGTAAAATTTAATCTAAAATTTAAATTTAATGGAAAAATTAATTAAAATTTAAAGTTTAGCAACAAATTTCTATCACATAAAAGTATTTTTAGAATATATAATATCAAATTTCAATATCCACGACAAATTTACATCATAATCCATTAAATTATATTTTATAAGAATTTTTATCTTTTTCATAATAAATTAATAAAAATTAATCATAATAATATTTAAACCGAAACACTATACAAATGTGAATTTTAATAAATATATTTACTACATAATCATAAATATTGTCTAATTTCTTTATTTTTTTATTACAACTTTTCTAAAGGATACCTTAAAACCGCTTTATCTAAAAATTTGTGTCTGGAAAATTTTTTTTATTTTATATATAGAGAGATAAAAAGGGTTTTGTCTTTCATTTATATATGCATTCAAAAGTTATTTTTCTCTTCTCTGACTCTCCTTCTCTCTCTCATAAAAAAAAAAATTCTTGTTTTGTTTCAAATTATAACCGACTCTTTTATTTTCTTTTCTTTGTTGATGACTATTGAGATGGTGGAGGAAGAAAAAGAAAAAGGAATAAAAGGAAGGTTGTTATGCCATTAATGGTGAATTCAATAACTCTGCTCAAAGTAGAACAAAAAGAGCAAGAAGAAGAAGAAGCTTAGCTATAGCTTGGCCTTGGCGTTGGCGTTGTTATTTTCATGGCTGCCAGTAGAAGCAACATGAATCACTCCATCCAACTAGACCATCATCATCAAAATCAAGACCATCATCAAAATCATCAGATTCCTTATGCAATGATGCAATCATCTTCATCATCTTCCATCACTGCAAACTTCGTGTGAACTTTTTTTTTTTTTTGTTCTTTTTAACTATAAAAAAACTAAACCCAGAATCAACCTTTCTTCATCGTTTAGTTTTTTTTTTTTTTGAATAAGCAGAAGCAAAGAAACTGGAGCTTATGATTTAGGCGAATTAGATCAAGCCCTTTTTCTCTACCTTGATGGACAAGACCCTTCCACCATTCAAGACCAAAGACGTGAGTGTTTTCATTTCCTACATCTTCTGTCTTGTTTTTTGATTGGCCACAAGAAAAACATGTTCATGTTTTCAAACAGATTAAATTTCCCAGAACTTTCTTTTTGACCAGATCCTTACAGAAACAAAACCCAAAAACTAAAAAAAATTCAAAGAAAAATAATTTCTTTTTATTTATTATAGTTTTGGTCCATGACTTGTAACAAACACCTCTGTATGATCATGAATTCCTTGAAAAAAAAAAAATCTCTTTACATGTACTGCCAAGTGTACGTTTAAGGGGTATGGGTTTTGTTTGCCTTTCCCCCCCTCTTTTCGATGGAACAAAGCTACAAATGGATGATGCATGACGATCCCTATGTGTTTTTTTTTCTTACATCTCTTGTCTTTGTCTCCCTTCCTTTTCTTTTGGGTCTTTTTTGAATAATAAGTTTCTTTTATAAATGCAGATCATAGCTCTGGAATAAAGCCTCCTACTCTTAACATTTTCCCTTCACAGCCTATGCACGTTGAACCACCATCATCAACAAAAGTAAATAAAACTTTATATATATATATATATTGATCTACAGCTTTTATGGTAAGTAGAAGTTCTATATATTTAATTTTCAAAGTGGGTTTGTTTTTGTATTTGGTATAGACAAGTACAGGATTAGTTTCTCCATCAACTAGTGGTTCAAAAAGACCATCAGAGCCGTCCATGGAGTTGGCCAACCCCAGAACTGATAATATTGCTTCAGCTTCTGCTCCAAATCAGCCACCTAAAGCTGTCAAGGTATGATTGGCTTCCTTGCATCATCTTATTGAAAAAAAAAAAAACCTGAGATTCCCATGTTTTTTTTTTTTTTGTTTGGAATCTATTGTAACACTGCATGTCTTAATTTAGCAGCGTGAGGGGAATCGAAAAGGACCAACAACATCAAGTTCAGAACAGGAAGGACCCAAAACACCAGACCCTAAGGTGAAGCACTTTGACTCTCTTTTTATAGACATTCAATTCTATTGAATCACCATATTGTAAATTTTTTTGGAGCAGACACTGAGAAGACTTGCTCAGAATAGAGAGGCAGCAAGGAAAAGCAGACTGAGAAAAAAGGTCAGCTTGTAAAATGAATTAATTATACTACCTACGGGTTACTGCTTTCTTTGCTACTAATTTTCTTGGGTTTTTAAACACAGGCTTATGTTCAGCAATTAGAGTCAAGTAGGATTAGGCTTACCCAACTGGAGCAAGAACTTCAAAGAGCCAGAGCGCAAGTGAGAGCATTAAACCACCCATAGTTCATTTTATATCATCTGTTTATAATATAATTGAAATCTGTTTTTTTTTAGGGCATGTTTTTTGGTGGTGGTAATATGTTGGGAGGAGAACAAGGGCTTCCTGTTGGAATTAACAACATAAGCTCAGGTTGTGTACTACTATAAATGATCTCTCTCTCTCTCTCTCTCTCTCTCGTATATATTATAAAGTGAAATATGTTTTACTATGGTGCAGAGGCTGCAGTGTTTGATATGGAGTACGGAAGATGGGTAGAAGAACACCATCGACTGATGTGTGAGCTACGAGCAGCGGTACAAGAGCACTTACCGGAGAACGAGCTCCGGATGTACGTGGACAACTGCTTAGCACATTTCGACGAGGTGATGAACCTAAAAGGCATGGCGGCCAAAACCGATGTGTTTCACCTTGTGTCTGGCATGTGGAAAACTCCCGCCGAACGCTGCTTCATGTGGATTGCTGGATTTCGTCCCTCTCACCTGATCAAGGTACTGTAATCTAACCCAAACTACAGCACATTTTTAAAAAATCTTTAAAACTAATTGCATTAGGATCCTAATTTTACATTATTCTTTCTTAAACAATTTTTTTTATTCCTTGTCTTCTATAATATATCTGAGTTAATTTGCACAAAATTTAAGAAATATATATTTTTTAAAAGAAGGCATGAAATTGAATGACGAAAGGTATGGAAAAGTTATTTCTGTAAAAGGATTAGGCTAGTTGTTTAAATTATAAAGCCATGTCTGTTAACTACAAATTGAGGCAGTAGAAAAGAGAGAACTTCACGTTTCTCTTCTCTTCTCGACTCTCCACTGGTCTCTTTTGTCTTTTCCTTCACGGAAATCAAGGCTTGTTTTCATCTTCCCATCTTTGTTTCCTGTTCATAAATATCCAAGCAAAATGGCCAAAAGTAGTTCAGTTTCAGACTTTCAGTTCACACTTCACATTTCACAACAAACATCTATACATAACACGAATCAAGCAAGATAAAGATAATGTTTATGTATTTCAGGTTATATTGAACCAGATAGAGCCATTGACGGAACAACAGATAATGGGCATATGTGCATTGCAGCAATCCACACAAGAAGCTGAGGAAGCACTATCACAAGGCTTGGAAGCTTTGAATCAGTCTCTGTCTGATATCATTACCTCTGATTCACTTAGCTGCCCGCCTAATATGAGTAACTACATGGGCCAAATGGCTATCGCCATCAACAAGCTCTCCACCCTTGAAGGTTTCGTTAGACAGGTATGTATGTGCATGCCAACTTTCATCATTTTTTACCTGCCCTTGCCTTGCATTTACTAACTAGTTATCTCTGATATTATTATTATTATTATTATTTGATTGATGGGCTTGTGGACCCCACGCCCTATGTATGATCATGATGATCTCACCAACATGGGTTCATACCTGTTCATATATACTTATGTGGGATCCAAAAGAATTTGGCCGGAAATCAAACCTAACCTCGAACCTAGAAATCATGCACATATTATCAACAAATCCCACATATATATATATATATATATATATATATATATTTATATATACTAGATTAAGACACACTCATCTCATAAAATTAAAGTTATATATTATATAAATAATTGTTATAAAAAATAAATAAGGCTTTGGTTGAAATGAGATAAAATATCATAGAAGTTTTTGTATTAAGAGGTGGTTATTTTTACTACTAACAAAATAGTAAATTAATCATTATACGTTAAATCAAAGAGTAAACTAATAATTCTGTTAAATTTTTATCCATTTCTACTATCCATTTCTACTCTTAAAAATTTATCTATATACGTCAACATGAGGTATCCATGGAACACCACCTTATTATTTAGTTATTCCGTCAGTCACACTAATTTTTTAATAGTACAAATGAATAAAATTCTTAACAGAGATAACCAATTTGTTCTTTAATCTAACGTAAAAAGATTAATTTGTCCACATTTTTAGTAGAAGGGATAAAATGCAACCTGACTCCTAGTACAAAGACCTTTATGATATTTTTACCATTGAAAGGGTAAAGCAAAAATATTAAAAATCATAATGTCTTATATACAAATCCCATTATGTATACACAATATTCTATTTTATATAAAAATATAAAAAGATAAAAATATCCTCGAAATAATATAATTCATTTTATAAAATAATAGTATTTTAATCATTATACAACTAAGTTAATATCTGAATAATATATAGTATATATATCTGCCATCTCATAAAATGGTAAGGACATTTCATATGAAAGTGACATATGTATGGAGAAGTGTTTTAGGTTTGTGGGTAAAATTAAGATGTTGCCCATGCCATCTGAGGATCATCTAAAATGACCAGGTTCAGCTTGTGTAGATTTAGGTAAAATTTCCCAGTATAACATGGCTTATCAGTTTAGAGTAAAAGAAGAAAACAAAAGTTAAAATTTAGCCAGTTTCTTACTACTACCAATATTAGATGCCTGAAATGTATGAGAATATCTGTCCATTGAAGAATCAAACTCTACTTGTAGTTGTGGGAGTTATGAACTTTGTCCTTTCCTCCATTCCCCCAATGCTTAGCACTTTGGGTTTTCTTTTCTAGGCTAACCAATTAATTGTATATATTGAAAAATAAAAAAAAAATTGATATTGTAATTCAAGTGATTCCAATTCAATTAAAGAACTTACATAAAATTAAATATATTTTCTATTAATTCACTCATATTAATTGATTTTACACTCCTAAAAAGTAACACCTACAATTATCTTCTTCACGCACATAGTGAATGTGTAAAAAGTGAAATAATTAAGGATTGAATTCAAAATCTTATATCACACAGTATGATAATCTTGTAATTAGTTGAAAGTGTTTGCCAGTTATAACATGAATATGAGCAACAACAAAGTTCAAGAATATTTGCATTTTCAGTACTTTCACATGCTAATGGGTCCCCTCCTTTAATAATGCATATGGAGGTCTAAAGATATGCTTGATGTCCATATGTTTGTGATGTCATGGTCGTAACTGATTGACTTGAAAAGATAAATCTCCTTCAAACTAGCTTTTCTCCATCATTGTTACTTTTATTCACACCTAAAGTTATCATTGTATGAAATAATTAAGGTTGAACCCTGAAATTCTTTTATCAAAATTATCTGTTGAAACCTTGTAGATCAAGCTAAGTAAATCCATAAACCAAGAAATTCAAATGGAACAAATATCCTTGCATCATTTTCAACCTTCTTTTTTTTTTTTTTCCATTTGACAATCAAGCATGGTGCCACAAAGTCATGGGTTGATTAGCAAATTATTAACTTGCCCTTAATCATGTTCTCTTTCTCTCTCCTTTTTCTAAAAAAATTAAATTGCTTATAACACAAAGATTTACATATGTGCCATGTATCATTGGTCTTATTTTTATTGTATATTTTATATAAATATATATATATAGGCAGATAATCTGAGGCACCAAGCTATTCATCGACTGCATCAGATATTGACAATCCGCCAAGCAGCAAGGTGTTTGTTGGCAATAGCTGAATACTTCCATCGCCTAAGAGCTCTTAGCTCTCTGTGGTTGGCTCGACCTCGGCAGGAACAATAGAAACCCTAGCTAGTTAGGTCTTTTTAAGTTAACTTTGATTATTAATGTCTTCTTTGATATTTTTATCAAGATTTCTACATATATATATAGATAGAATAGATTTGAAAAAGCTCATAATTAAAAGTGAGTATAAGCTTCTCTCTCTATACATATTTTTCTTCTTTGGCCAATGGAATATGGATTTGATTTTGCAGATATTTCTGACTGATTAAAAATATAATGTTGAGAAATATAAGAAAGAATAGAGAAGAGGGGTTTGAACTTCTTTTACTATTATTTATTTTCAAAGGATGACAAAAATTAATTTAGTCTTAGAAGAAATAATGATGCAAGTGTTGAATGTATGTCTAGGTTTTGTCTGGTTATAGGTTAGAATATGGGATTATGGGATTTAAGGATTAAATCATTGGCTCATTTTAATCCTTAAAAAGACAAGAGAAAGTGGATGGAAATGTTTGGATTCAAAATTGATATAGCTTTTAAGTGAAGAATTCAAACGTATTTAAATGTGTTATTTTTATTAAAGGGTTAGGAAGGGTTACGAATTAACTTGATAAAATATATATATTATTCATGGCGTGTTGGTAACTTTTGAGTAAGGTCGACTCTGTGTTTGCTTCAATCTTTTTTTAATTGTTTGTGATAATTCGCTTTAGTTTTTTTTTTTTTTGTTATTTTTTATTTTATGGCTTTTGGATATTATTGAATAAAGTTTAAAATCATAATTTTTTTAATTTTCAAGTAAAAAACCAATAATTTATATATAATATTTTTCAAAAACAATTTATATATAGTATTTTAAAATTATTTTTACTATACTAAATATAAACATTCTCCTTTACATCATAAAGATTAAAATTAATTATAAATTAAATAACACAAAAAATTCAATTCAATTCAATAACTATGATTGTTTTTAACAAAAAACTTTCCAAACACTATCAACTCGGATCGGGTTTCGATTTTCCCTTTTTCTCCCCCAAAACCTTACTTTTGAGGTAATAAAATAAAGCACAATACGAAGTTGATAATGTAAAACCCCATACTCGGTCCAATCGTTGGACTCAAGTTACAGGATACTACAACAGTAAACCAGAACATTCATATGCGATTTACTCATTAATAATCATTAAATCAATGTACATATGCTAAGTCTATCGTTAACATGCATTACAAGCAAAATTGATTCTTAATCGAGCTTACGAAAGCCCTTAAATCTGCTTGGAACCAAATTAGAACCAATTTGAAACATTTACAAAAAAGATAGATAAAAATGTAAAACAATGGTCACTCGACCGTGTAATAGGCTGAGGCTGTGTGGTGCAATATCACACTCGTGTCCCCAAACCATGTAATAGACTTTTGTTGTGTAATCCAGGGTCACACGGCCATGTAAGTCATTTGAATACACAACCATGTCAACCAACCATGTGTGACACATGACCGTGTGGTAGCCAGCATACAACAAAAATAACACTTTTAAACAAGTTTCATACCATTCAAGCAAAATTACCTAAAAGGCCAATTTATGCCATCCAGTCCTACACCAAACCATACATATTTCGTAGCCAAAACACTAATTCAAATAATCATTTAAACATACAACCAATATGCTCATTGACACCAACAATTCAATAAACTCAAATCAAATATAATTCATACCAAAGCTTTTAACTATTTCATATCACAACCTATTTCATATGCATAATACCATTCAAACTTTGTCGTTATCATTACCCTTCTAATTGTCAATTTGGCACCAACCACATATGTAACATCCCAAAAATCGGGTTTAAAGAAATTGAGTTAGTGAAACTGAGAGTGGTTATGTCTTGAATTTGAGTTAAGGTTGTGATATTATGACAAGTGAATTATTTTGGCTCAGTGGTTAAGTGTTTTGATTATGTGTGCAAGGATCTGGATTCGAATCCTGTTTCTTAAAATTTTGCTATTTTACCTAAACCCCTACTGTCGTAACCATTTTTTTGAGAAAACGGATATCGACTTTGGTTTTGAAAATGAAAATGTAACGGGAGTCGCCACCAATCCTTTTTTTGTTGAGGTGTGATCGGGTCACCTCGTAAAACGGTTGTTTTTAATAAATATTTTGATTTATCAAAACAATAATTTTGATCTACGAAACTCAAAAATGGGTTCGGGAGTCGGTTACGTGCGATGAAGGGTTAGCACCCTCGTCATGCCCAAAATTGGTACCAAATTGATTAATTAGTGTCTTAATGTCGAAAATTTGAAAAGATTTTAAAATACTGGATCCTTTAGAAAATGTTTGGATAATTTAATTTGAAATTTGAGATTTCTTTGTTCCGAGAGGATACAAACATCACATCCAGCACGTTAGGACATGATATTTCAAATCTTCGTGATCAAAGTTATCTCATGATTTATGAATTTTATTAAAAGGATGTTTAGTTATTTAGTCCAACGAAAAACCGCAACCCAGCACGTTAGGGCACTATTCCCCGAATTTCTAAACACAAAACATTGCCTTATTTAAAAATCTTTGGATGGAATATAATACTTTTGCAAGATGTATTTTGTTTAATAATGCTAAACTCATAAAATAAATATAGAAGTTGGGGTTAAAAACTGAGATTTCTTTGTTTTGAAAGGATATAAACATCACATCCAGCACGTTAGGGCACGATATTTTGAACCCTCATGGTCAAAGTCATCTCATGATTTATGAAGTTTGTTGAAAATGATGTTAGGTTATTTAGTCAAATGGAAAATCGTAACCCAGCACGTTAGGGCACTATTCTCTAATTCCTAAATACAAAACATTGCCTTTATTTTAAAAACTTTAAACGAAATATGATAATTTTACAAAATGTATTTTGTCTAATAATATAGTACAAAACTAAGAAAATAAATATGGATGTAAATATAGTAATAATAATAATAATAATAATAATAATAATAATAATAATAGAATGAATAATAATAATAGAATAATAATACATGATGATAATGAAAATATTAATAACATTAATAATAATACATAATACATAAATAGTAATGAAAATAAAAAATGAAAGATAAGATGATAATAATAATAATAATGGTAATAGTAATTAAGAAATAAATAATAAAATATATAAAAGAATAAACAAATATATATATATAAAAGGACGTAAAACTATAATATATATATTTTTGGGCCAAAATGTACTTATATCGAGTGAAAAACCCATCGGCTAAAAACACGCGGATCCCGAGGAAAAGAGGAAAAGGCTTTGAGAAAATAAGGGGGAAAAGTCACCTTTTAGCCTCGGTTTCTCTTGATTTTAGTAGTTCTTTTTTAGCCTCGGTTTCTCTTGCTTTTGATGCCTTCTTGTTTAATCAATGTTTGTCGTTCACTGATATGTTTTCTTTCGTTTGAATCTCTCTATTTTTTTATTGATCATTCAAAAAAAGGGTCCCCTTACAATAGTTTCGGATCGGCTTTTATAGCCGATCTTCCTACTGTTTACACTGCTTTCTGTCTTTTCTTTTTAATGCTTGCAAGTGACGGTGCAAGTGGACGGGCGGTGATGGCGACAATGGCGGCGTCAGGGCGGTGGGTCAGAAGTTTCGACGGCGGCAGAGCAAGTGGGGGCTAGGGTTGCGGCGCCACTTGGATTGAGGGGCTAGGGTTTTGTTTTTTCCTTTTTTCTAATTTGGCATTGGGCTAATTGGGCATCGTTAGTTGTAATTGGGTTTGGGTCTTTTAGGTTTAATTTTGGGTTTAATTTTAGGTCTTGTAACTGGGCTGTTGGGTAGTTGATTTTATTTCTGAATTGGGCTTCAACAATTGGGTTGGTTAACCCGGGCAAAATTGGGCTACGACACCTACCTTTGAACAATTGGTTTACAAGTTAATTGTGTTCAACTTCAAGAATGAGCTTGTTGGTTTAATGGTTAATCTTCTGGATACTCTTTGATTCTATGTTCGAAATTTTGTGAAAGTAATAAGAAAAATATTTTTTTTCCTTTGTGCTACTTTGTGAAATTATTTTATTTTGTTTTGTTTTAAAATAACTAAATTCTTTTTTTTCAAAAACTTCTTTGTTCACGTTTGTTTTTCTTCCCTTCTTCCTTTTCTTTTTATTTTTTTTCTGACAACTCTGCTACGGGTTTTGTTGAGGAGATTGTGTGTTCTTGGTTTGATTTAAAGGTTAGCAGGGTAAGTTTTTGCAGTTGAATTTCTAGTAATGTTCGCTTTCGCTAGTTTTTGTCAAGATTGAGATTTTCTGCTCGTTTTGCTCTATCCTTCTTGTTGAGTGTTCAATTGATTCTTTTCTTAGGCAAGGGGTTTATGAATCAAGTTCTCCGGTGATCTAAGTTTCTATGTTACTGTTTTACGAGTGAGGGTAAGTGAAGAAGCTTCAATTTGAGGATTTTGTGTTGTATGTATTTCAACGTAATTTTGGTTTTGATGTTAGTTTTAGAGTTCTAATTGCGAATTAATTGTTTGATTGAGGTGTGATTGTCGTTTTAGGGTCGAGAATTCATCTTTGTTGCTTTTGCATCGAATCCGTATCAAGTGTGTAACAAAACCCAAAACTTGCGATCGAAAAGTCTAAAAATATTGTTGTCGATGCCATATAGTTGTGTGGTAGGCCGTGTAACTCACTATTTTAGAATGAGAAGCACACGGGCTGGAGACACGACATGTGTCTAGGTCGTGTAACTCATTGTTTTGGAATTGACACATGGGCTAGGTACACGGGCAGGTGCCAGGCCGTGTGAAATATTGATATGAGCCACATGGCCGAGTGGCCCTGTGTGCCAAGCCGTGTAGGCCACATAGGCCAGACATGTAGGCTGTGTGAGGCCACACGGGCATGTGGGCCAAACTTCCAAACTTTTCCCTACGGCTGTAAACATCATTTAGATCGAGCATAGGCCTCCCGTAGAGTCCGTATGATCTAGATTAAGCTATAAAACTCGATATTTGTTGATCTATTAGTGTATAATTCATTATATTTACGTATGTTTGATATGATATAAGCTAATTAAGTATGATATGTTAGCGTATAATGTGCATTTTTTTATGTGTTTAAGGTATGTGATTTATTCAGGTATGATCCGTGTTCTGTTAATTTGATGGTACGTTTCATATTATTGATTGGATGAGAACCTTCGATATCTGAATATTTTGATTTATTTGATACTGATTTTGATATATAACCATGCATGTGACTTCATGGAAAATTTGATATGATTCATTGAGATCTGTTACATCTATTCTGCAAAGCGTAGATTCCTATGCCTTTTGTTTTTGTTGTTGTATGATAGCATGTTCTACATGCTCATCATTATGATTTTGTATATGCATGCCATGAGACATTGCATGTGGTTTGGGATGATGTGAAAGAAGGAAGTTTATGACAGTTTAATAATCTGCAATGTCTGGTGGGTTATCCATAATTCTGTCTGGCAACTTATCTGCAATCATAGCGGCTTGACCACATATATACGATCTGGCAGTTTTAACTGCAATTCTGGTAGCACTATCCACAATTATTTGTTTGTGTGATTTGATTGGATGAGTTTTAGGGAACTCTATTGGTGTGTAGAGGAGTTAGGTAGGATGTTTTCTAAAAATTTTGCATTCTGATTTTCTGAAAAATACCATGCATTCTCTATTCGATTAAATGATCATTATGAAATTCTCTGCATTACTCTGATTTGTTTATTGTATTTAGTATGATCTTTGTTTGAGTTAGTTATATACTAAGCTTTACAGCTCACCCCTTTGTTTATCTTTGACTGTTCAGGTAACCTTCTGACTTAGGACTGGATGGCGTGTGAGAGCTCGGATTGTTTTCACACTTAATGTAAATATGGTTATGTTTCGTAATTATTTGTTTTGGACTTTTGGATTGTAATTTGTTTCTGAACTTGTTTTAGGTTTCGTTAAATTCGTTGGTAATTGATGTTTTCAAACGTGAAATCGTAAAATCATGTAAGCCGACAAAATAGATTTCAGTTTTTAGAACTAAAACTTCGAAAGAAATTTTCCACTGCAAATTAAGTAATTTCTTAAGTGTTTCCTGTAAATGAACAAATAGTTTTTTAATGATTGTTTCACATACGTGTATTTGGAAAATACTTACTGAAAGCAATTTTCCAAACGAGTAGATGTAATTTCTCTAGATTCGCTCATAACTTCTCAACCTATTTTGGGGTGTTATAAAATAAAACAAATTGAGTTACATATAGTTTGTATACAAATCTAGTGTTCCAAAACATATTCACAACTTGCAAAGGTTAATCGTCCTATGTACATGCCACAAGTAACTAACTTTAAAACATCAAAAGTCAACCGAATCGAAAGATGATAGGTGTGAGTTTCTTCGATCCGATTAACACGTTCTAGACGTCCAAAACCTATAGAAAAGTAGTAACACGAGTAAGTATTTAAAATACTTAGTAAGCTCATACAAAATAAACATTTACTTACCTAAATTTCTTATCACATACAAAACCATTATGTAATACAATTATACCTATCAAGAATTCAAACAACATCATTAACATATAAGGATTTGAGCTCAAACATATATATAACCTCACTCGTTCACATTTTCATTTCAAACCAAATTATATATTATATTCAAATCATATACGTTATTTTGCCAACATTCAATGGCATATCATCACATTTTCATTCACAATATTACCCAATGAAACTTCGTAAAAGAACTCTATACACAGGTGAAAGTAGTAGTGCCTAATTACCCATTTGGGTTAAACTTACACGAGTAATGAATCATAGTGCTTGATCACCTATTAGGGTTGAACCTGCATGAATCGGATAATAGTGCCTGGTCACCCATTAAGGTTGAACCTACACAACAAATAACCTAACCAGGGCTTAATATACATGTTTTCTTGAATCCGCAACACATGCTGGAGCTTAGAACCTACGAGGAATAACTCGTAACCTCATATACGAGACTTTTACTAATTTCATTGGGATTTATCTCACATTGCACCACCATTCATAATCACCAACAATCACCAATACCAAATCAAATATAACATATTAACATTAGTAATTTAATTATACTGTATGAACTTACCTGGCAAAATAGTAGTGGTTTAGCCAGTAGAGACTAGTTTGTAATTTTTCTTTTTCCCCGTACGCCTCTAGTTGTTGTAATTCTTGATCTAAAGCATAATTTGGCTCAATTAACTATTTCAATTAAAATTAAACATATTTTAATCTCACATTTAGCATACTTTTGGATGATTTATTCTTTGATTTATGTAAAAGGTGCTCTTAATCCTTTCTTTTCATGTTTTATATTCAAGAAAGCACCAGAGGATAGAAAGAACGAGAAACGGGCCTAAAACGGATCAAATTGGGCCAAAGTGGAAATCGACACGGCCTAGGCCCAAGACCACACGGTCCGTGCCTCATTAAATTACTAGAATACGGCTTGATCCTGATTCACACGGCCGTGCCTCATTAAAGAAATCTGAACACGGCCTGACCACGAGTCACACGAGCGTGTGACATGGCCGTGTCCCTGTCGTGGAAAAGAGCAATTTCAATCGGAAAAGGATACTTAGGGCCAAATAAAGCATTCTAAGAGCCTATATAAACACCCTAAGCATAACCTTCAAGGGGGCGGTTAGCTAGGCCAAGGAGCCGAGCCAGAAAGGTCAGCTTTGTGGGAATCACTCGAAGATAGCCAGTTGATCCATCTCAAGAAGTCAATTATACTCAAGACGGCGGATCTCTCCTTCAATTCTTTCATAGAGTTTTAGGGATTTCTTATGTTTTGTTTTATTTCTTCTGAGATGTTTTCTTTTATTGTTATGAACTAAACCCTTCAGATACCTGAAGGGGATGAAACCTAAGACGGATCTTGTTATTGTTTTCTAAACTATATGATAAATATTTGATTTGTTCTTAATTATGTGTGCTTAATTCTTGTGTTAATATTTCCGGGATATTGATTCAAGTTGAATGTGCTTAGGTGGTGGAGCAAAAGTCCCTGCCTAAGAGTAGATCTAACATAATTAAGCGGAGTTGATCGCGCGCCTAGAGATAGGGTGACGAGATTTTGCCGGATTAAGTTGAAACCTAATATGGGAGTCATAGATCGAGTTAATGTGATTCTAAGGGTTTTAATTAAAAAGAGATTTCAATTAATCAACCTAGGGTTAGACATTATTCTCCTCGAGAGAGGGTTTAATATAAATTAGGGAATCCTACGGATCAAGTCAAGTGAATAAATCGTCTGGTTCAGTGTTAGATAAAAGTGAAGTCTAGGTGGATTCTTCCTAAGGGTATCGTCTTAATCAACTGAGTTTTCCCAACAATATTTCCCCAATTCATTCTTTTTGTCTTTGTGTCTTTAGCTTAGTAGTCAGTTAATTTGGATTAAACAATCAATCACTTAATATTTAGGCTAAATAATAGAAAGAAGGTTAGTATTAGTACTTTTAGTTCCTTTGGGTTTGACAATCCGGTCTTGCCTAAGCTATACTACTGTTCGATAGGTGCACTTGCCTTAAGTCGTTGTCAGAGTTAGTTTCCAGGTTCGATCATTCTCTTTATAAATTTTAAAAACTCGACAAAACAACGATCAAGTTTTTGGCGCCGTTGCCGGGGAACTAAAATATTAAGAAAGCCCTATTTTTATTACTTTAGCCATTATTTTTTTTCTGCAATTTATTTTATTTTTATTTTTATTTTAGTTTTAACCTTGCTAATTTTCGTTCTTTCTTTTCCAACACAGGTACCTCTAGTTTATGACTAGAAGGAACCCGAGGGACCACTAGTATCTGACGTGATATTGAAGTTACCGCAGTAGAATCGCAGAGAAATTAGGCGAACCTTAAATTACACGTAAGAAGAGCGAGAAGGCGATCCAATCCTCTTGAAGGAATGGACGAGAATAATCCACCACCACAAGATGTGGTAGAAAATAATGCTTCGCGTACTATGTATGATTATGCTAAACCTCATTTAATAGAGCAAAATCGAGTATTGTTAGGCTCGCTATAGTCTGCTAATAATTTTGAATTAAAGCCTAACACTATACAAATAGTTCAACAATTTGTTCAATTTGATGGTTTGCGGATCGAAGACCCAATTCCCATATAGCTAATTTTTTAGAGTTCTGTGATACCTTCAAAATAAATGGTGTTTCTGATGATGCCATACGCCTTCGGTTATTTCCCTTTTCATTAAGGAATAAAGCCAAGCAGTGGTTAAACTTGTTACCACGAGGGTCAATCACCACATGGGATCAAATGACCGAAATTTTTTTATTAAAATATTTTTCACCGGCTAAAACGGCCAAATTACGGAATGATATCTCTTCTTTTTGCAAGTGGATTTAGAGACATTATACGATGCATGGGAGAGATACAAGGATCTCTTGTGAAGGTGTCCGCACCATGGTTTACCCTTATGGCTCCAAGTCTAAACTTTCTATAACGGTGTAAACCCTCAACGAGGCAACTAATTGATTCACCATCGGTGGAACCACGAACAATAGAACTCCGGCAAACCTATGAGTTTATTGAAGAGATGTCATTGAATAACTATCGGTGGCGGTTACAAAGACAAAACCAACAAAATCAGCCAGAGTTTTCAACCTCGACGCAGTAACCACGCTATCAACGCAGGTAGAGATAATGAATAAAAAGCTTGATAGTTTGTGTTCTTCGCAGTAGATCCAGTAATGCAGTGCGACGCAAGTGGTACTGTGGCAAATCTTGAGTATCCACCTTACCAACCGGCACAGAAAGCGAACAGATGAACTATATAAGTAATAATTTCAGATCTAATAATAACCCTTATAGTAATACTTATAATCCAGGTTAGAGAAACCACCCAAATTTTTAATGGGGAAGTCAAGGAAATCAAAGACAACAACCTCCTCAAAATTTTCAAAATCAACCATATCAACAAGAAAAGAAGTCGAACCTTGAAGAGATGCTGACAAAATTCATGGCAGCCATAGAAAACCATTTCCATGACACTGATACAACACTTAAAAACCAACAAACATCGATTGAAGGGATCAAGAACCAAGTTGGAGAACTTACTAAGTCAGTTGGGAAAATTACTAAGTCAGTTGGACAACTTGCAAAGTTAATTTCCGAACGACCGTAGGGGCATCTACCAAGCAACATTGAGATTAATCCAAAGGAGCAAATCCAAGCTAGCTCAAGAAAATGTAGGGTTAGATGAACCCAATTCAATACAAGAAAATGAGGTAAAAGAAGGTAAAGTTAAGGTAACACAATAAAAGCCAAAATCGGTAATCAAAGAGTACCAACCTTGCATACCTCATCCCAAAGCGTTGAAGAGAGACGATACAGAGAAACCGTTCGGTAAGTTTCTTAAACTCTTAAAGAAATTACATATTAACTTACTGCTTCTTGAAGCTCTTTCACAGATGCCAGATTCAAGAAAATTTTTAAAGCAACCTTTGACAAACAAGCGTAAGTTAGACGAGGAGCCACATGTGGAATTAAACGCAGTATACTTAGCAATGTTACAGAATAGACTACCGCGAAAGCTAAAAGATCCAGAGAGTTTTACAATTCCATGTTTAATTGGTAGACTAACTATTGATAATGCCTTAGCTGATTTAGGGGCAAGTATAAATGTCATGCCTTATAAAATGTTTAAACAACTAGGTCTAGGGAAACCCAAACAAACAAGGATGAGTATTCAAATAGCTGGTAAAACTGTTAGAATTCTTAGGGGTATTATCGAAGATGTTCTTGTAAAAATTGATAAATTTGTTTTCCCAGTAGATTTCGTTATCTTAGACATGGATGAGGATAATTCGATTCCTTTAATCCTAGGAAGACCCTTTTTAGCAACTGCTAGGACTAAAATTGATGTTGGCATAGGAGAACTCATACTTCGTGTAGGTGACGAATCGATCAGTCTACAAGCTCTTGACTCGACCAAGACATCAATTGATGAAGGTGATAAAGTAAATTCAGTTGATAACCAAGTTGTTCAACTTTCACAACAGGAAACACCACAAGGTTACAAACCTGAGCCGAATCATGGACCCCATGCCAACAAAGAAGAATTACATGAGGAACGAAGCCTTAAGATTGATAAATTAGAAGAGTGGATGACACATTGTGTAACACCCCAAACCCGACCTAAACATTACGACCGAATCCGGTATGTTACAGGGTGAAGTAAAAATGAGATTTATTGAATTTAGGAAAAACCGGGGGTTTGAAAAACTTTTTGATTAAGGCGTAGTCTTGAAAGTAACAATATGTAGATTAAGGAAATTCCAAAGTTATGATAATCGAACATTCATTATATTTGTTGATACTTTAAAGAGAAATGATTATTTTATGTTGCCCGTATGTTTTTGAAAAACTATATTTTCACTTTAATGATTAAGTGTCGAATTTAAAATAAACAATAGCTAATAAAAACCCAAGTTTAACTTAGAAAGGCCTTATTACATAACAAAAGTCCCAAATCAAAATAAATTTATAGTAAGAAACGAGTTTATGAAAGAAAAGGGTATTATGGCCTCCACGAGTCCTCCTCGGCTCCCACATCCATGATCTACTGATTATCTAAAAAATTAAAGAAGGGTGAGTCACCGAGACTCAGTGTGTAAATTCTCCCACATTACACAAATAGCTCGTGGCCCACAATCACACATTGGGCATTAGCCCAAATAAAAAACATCCAAACACATGAATGCAATAAGCCCAACCCAAACCTAGTTTTTCCATCCTCTACACGCCAACCCGTACAAGCCCATCACACTGTGGGAATTTCTACAATCAACCCTCCATCCGCTACACTCCATTTCGACAATCATGCTGCCAATTATAAACCGACCACTAGGTGACCAAATAATACATTGTGGCTTAGCCGCCGATCACAATGTGACCCAATAATATATATATCGTAGCTTAACCACTGATCACTATGTGACCCAATTAATGTATGTACATATATATATATCGTGGCATAGCCACCGATTACTACGTGACCAAATAATCATGCACTTCCCCTTCATATCAAACCCATACCCCATTGACTACATACATATCCTAATGAATGCAACATGCTATCCATAACACAATAGATTACCATACATATATTTGTCCATGCAAAGAAAATGATACGGTCACATACCTGGCATTCCTAGCCTTACCCCTAAGGGCATCACGACTGTCTACACAATAATTTTCGGCCTTTCAGCCTATACAATTGTTAGTACAGATAAAGTAAAGTGTGTGGAGGTTTACACACCTGATAACGCGTAATACCATGCTTTCTATGTCGACACTATCGATAATAGGAACCACTGCTATCTGTTTACTATTCTTCTCAAAAGCCAGCCCACAACCCGATGGCCAATCTCAAACAGCAGACACTGCGCGTTTCTTGAACTTTGGGGCTGGGACTACGGGTCCAACCCCTTCCTTTGCTTGACTAGCGTTTGTATCCATGAAAAAGATCTTGGTCAATAGACCAGATTAAAACATTGAAGCAAAGAACGAAGACGAATAAACACTCAAAGTAAAGATCCCTTACTTAGATCGATAGATCCCGAAGATTATAAAACTTGGATTAAGCACCGATTAAATGTCTAAGTCAATTAGAACCGAATGCCCTTTAACACCCTTCAATCGTCGACCAAAAGCCAAAAACGCGAAGACAAGCCCCTATTTCGACCGGTCAAAGCCATAAGACAAGATTAATGCTTTCGGCATCCATAAAGGAGAGAAAAGAGAATTGAGATAAAAAGAATAATACCTACCCTGATAAAAAAAATCCAATTGGCAGAGTTGTGGAGCAGAGTGACGACAACTACTATGAGAAGGGACAGGATATGCTTCGGCAAAAGAGAGTTAAGGAGAAAGGCTTATGAGATTCGGCTAAGTAAGATGGAATCAAGGAGATGATTGGTCTTTAAGGGAGGATTCGGTCAAGAAAAAGAAGAGAAGAAATGTGAGATTTTAGCATTTAAATGGAGCAATGAAAAGAAGAGAACGGAAAGTGGAAAAGATTATGAGAGGGTTCGGCTCTGAAGAAGAGTTTAGAGAGGAAAAATAATTTTGGCTTAGAGGTCCTTTGTGAAGAGAAGAAGGGAAGAAGAAAGAAAAAGAAAAAGAAACACCAATGGTCTAAGCAAATTCGGCTAGAAAGCAAAAGAGGAACAAAAGAAATTGGCTCAGTAAATTCGGCACTTACCCCTAGTAACCGAAAATACACACTGATCACAAGCACCAAAGCCTAAGACCTCAAGACATTCGACACACCCTTAACCATCTAAGACAGATTCCTCCACCTTACTCCTAGTGTCCAAGATTCGTCCACTACCTACACCCATATCTTATCCCACGCTTTTCTCTTAGCCTCATCTTCATATCTTTGGACTTAATCCACACTCACCCATGCAGAGTCCCAGCCAAATCATCACTCAGGCTCCTTAGGCATAAAAAAATAGCACTCTTATTTGCTATCAACGCAATTCAAACCTGCTCCCTCACAACCTCTCTATGGCGTCACCTACCTACACCTTGAGTGGCGCCTCCTTGCCACTTTACCAATTAGATTCTTGTGTCAACTACCCCACTTAAGTACCCTTAAACCCACTTCAACTAGCTCTCCCTTGCAGTGCCTAAAAACAAAATTTTTACCAAGGCTCAGGCTTAACCTCGAGCCTTCCCGAAACCTTTAAACACACCAGAATAACACACATAGCACAACATACACTCATAACACATTACAAATGTAGAGCCCCCAATTTAGGATGTTACAGTTCTACCCCCTTAAAGAAATTTCGGCTCGAAATTACCTGGTCAAAAGAGGTGAGCGTATTGCTGTTGTATAACATCATCTACCTCCCATGTAGCTTTCTCCGACCCGTGATTCCGCCACAGAACCTTAACCGAAGGAACCAATTTCCTTCGCAAAACTTTAACATACCGCTCCAAGATCTAGGCTGGTTCCTCTTCAAAGGATAAATCAGGCCTTACTTCGAGTTTCTCCAACGGTATCACATGGGATGGATCTGAACTGTAGCGTCTCAACATTGAAATATGAAACACATCATGAATCTTACTTAACTCCGAAGGTAGCTCGAGTTGATAAGCAATTGGTCCTGCACGCTTCAATACACGATAAGGCCCGATGAACCTGGGGCTTAGCTTACCCTTCTGTTCAAACCTTAGAATTTTCTTCCACGGTGACACCTTTAAGAAAACCTGGTCATCTACTGCAAATTTTATGTCCCTCCGCTTTAGGTCAGCGTAAGATTTCTGCCTGTCAGACGCTTCCTTCAACCTAGTCTGGATCAACTCAACTTTGGTCTCCGTTTCCAACACTAGTTCTGGACCCAATAGCTGACGTTCACCCAACTCTATCCAACACGTAGGAGTACGACACTTTCGCCCATACAACGCTTCATAGGACGCCATCCGGATACTGGACTGATAGCTGTTGTTATATGCAAATTCCGCCAATGGTAAAAATTCTTCCCATCTACCCTTGAAATCGAGGATACAACCTCTTAACATGTCTTCCAAGATCTAAATTACCCTTTCTGACTGTCCGTCCGTCTGCGGATGAAACGCCGTACTAAAATCTAACTTTGTACCCAATGCTTGATGCAATGCCCTCTAAAATCTTGACGTAAACCTAGGATCTCTGTCCGAAATGATAGACACAGGTACTCCATGCAACCTCACAATCTCTTCTATATACAACTTAGCTAACTTCTGAAGAGAGTAATCGACCCGGACCGGTATAAAATGAGCGGACTTCGTCAATCGATCAACGACTACCCATATCGAATCCTTCTTAGTAGGCGTGTAGCCCACTAACAAAATCCATAGTGATCCTCTCCCATTTCCATTGCGGGATCTTTCCTACCGCAATAACCAAAGACAACCGATGCTCGCTTTTACTGTGACATGTCAAACATCTACCCACAAATTCAGTTAACTCTCGCTTCAGACCTGGCCACCAAAATTATTCTCGTAAATCTCGATACATTTTACTTCCTCTAGGATGCATAGCATATGGGCTACTATGCACTTCCTAGAGAATCATCCGCCTCAATTCCAAGTTCCTCGGCACACAAACTTTCTTTCAGAAACACAGGACCCTATCATCATTCAGACTATAATCCCCTACTTCACCATGTTGCATTTGAGATAGTCGAGCACTCAAGTCATCATCCCGTAACTGCTTCTCTTTAATCTAATCTATCCACATCGGCTTCACCTGAAGCTCAGCTAATAAACTCTCATCTTCATACAGGCTAAGATGGGCAAACATCGCCCTCAGATCCGAGATTACTTTTCGACTTAGCGCATCTGCCACCACGTTAGCTTTACCCGAATGGTATTCAATCAAACAATCGTAATCCTTTAATAACTCAATCCACCTCCTCTGCCTTAAGTTCAACTCCTTTTGGGTAAGGAGATATTTCAAACTCTTATGATCTGTATAAATGACGGATTTCTCTCCATATAGATAATGTCTCCAGATCTTCAAGGCAAAAACCACCGCTGCCAACTCCAAATCATGTGTGAGATAATTTAGCTCATACGGTCTTAACTGTCAAGATGCATAAGCAACAACTTTTCCACGTTGCATCAACACACATCCTAACCCCGTGTGTGAAGCATCACAGTAAACCATGAACTCCTTTCCAGCCTCCGGTTGAATCAAAACTGGAGCTTCCGTCAACACCCTCTTCAGCTTCTCAAAGCTTGCCTATTGCTTATCACCCCACACAAAAGGTACTCCCTTTCTCAACAACTTGGTTAAAGGTGCCGCAATCAAGGAGAACCCTCAATGAACCTCCTGTAATACCCAGCAAGACTAAGGAAACTCTAAATTTCTGTTACAAACCTGGGTGATTTCCAATCCATGACAGCTTCAATTTTTTGGGATCAACTCTGACCCCTTCCGCCGACACAACGTGTCCCAGAAAAGTAACTTCACTTAGCCAAAATTCACACTTACTGAATTTAGCGTACAATTGTTTCTCCCTCAGGATTTGTAGAACCACTCGAAGATGTGCATCATGCTCCTCCTCCGACCTTGAATATACCAGGATATTGTCTATAAATACTACAACAAACTGGTCTAAATAGGGTTGGAATACTCGGTTCATCATATCCATAAATGATGCTGGTGTGTTGGTCAACCCAAACGGCATCACCAAGAATTCGTAATGGCCATAACGGGTCCTAAAAGCTGTCTTATGAATATCCGATTCTTTGACCTTAAGCTGATGATATCCTGATCTCAAATCTATCTTTGAGAAAACTGAATCCCTTTCAATTGATCGAACAAGTCATCAATCCTCGGCAACGGATATTTGTTCTTGATAGTCAACTTGTTCAGCTGACGGTAGTCAATGCACATACGCATTGACCCATCCTTCTTCTTAACAAATAGCACTGGCGCTCCTTAAGGCGATACACTAGGTCGGATGAAAGCCCGATCCAACAGTTCCTAAATCTGAACTTTCAGTTCCACCAACTCTTTCAGCGCCATTCTATATGGTGCAATGGACACTGGTGCTGTCCTCGGAAGAAGATCAATTCTGAACTCCACCTCGCGATCCGAGGGTAGTCTTGGAAGTTCTTCTGGGAAAACGTCAGAAAATTTTCTCTCCGTTTTAACATTCCCTACAGTTGACTCTTAGACCTCCAGAACACAAACAAAGGCTACGAAAGCCCTACATCCTTTTCTCACCATTCTTTCAGCCTTCAGAGCTAGCACCACATTAGACAAGTAGTTTCTTTTTTCCCCTATTACCACCACCTTATCCTCCTGAAGAGTCCATAGTACCATACGCTTAGCTGCACAGTCTAAATTTACTCGATATTTCACTAACCAATCCATACCTAAGATCAAATCGAACTCTTCAAATGGCAGTTCCATTAAATTCACTAGAAAAACTACCCATTGCACTTCTAGAGGTACATCCCTATACAGTCTGTTCACCACTACCGACTGACCTAGCGGGCTAATTACCGTCATCTCCCTAGAAATAATCTCAGAGTCTATACTTAAAGTTCCAGATACTATACTAGTAACATAAGAATGCGTCGATCCAATATCAATTAATGTAGAAAAAGGCAAACCAAAAAATTAAGAACGTACCGGTTATGACATCCGGTGCATCCCCCTCCTCTCGACGTCTAGCTGCATAGACCAACCTCGGCTGTCTCGCATCAGTGTTCCCTGCACCTCTGCCTGGTGTTCCACGGCCCCGGCCATAACCATTACCCCCTCTGGTTGGACCACGACTTCTCTGCGGTTGTTGACCTCCTCTACTCGGCTGAGCATTAGCCTGACCTACGGGCCTTGCACCAACCCGGTCCTGTGGACAGTCTCTAACCTGATGATCAGTGGACCCACACCTAAAACATCTTCTGTTACCTATCTAACACTTTCCCGAATGAAATCTACCATATTGAGCACACCTCTGAGGCTGACTATTACCAACAGATCTCACACCCCGACTCGGCCCATCCATCTTAGGTCTTTTTTAAAAACGCCTCGTTGACCTCGACAATCCAAAACTCCTCTTATTTCTATCCCTGTCTCTATCATGATTTCGCTTCTCGGACCGCTTAACTTTCTCGGCTATCTTAGCCTTTTCCACTAAAACAGCAAACTCCCTTTCTCGTTGTGGAGTTATCAAGACACCAAAATCATCCTTAGACCATCCTCAAACCGAACACAACGCCATGGTCTGCGTGGCCACTATTCCCAGGCATAACGACTCAAGCGTAGAATTTCGCTCATATTCAAACCACCGATTTATTTCTCTGACCAGTTCGAAATGCCCTACGCTGCGCATCCACATAACTCGATCCGATGTACTTACTCTGGAATGCCGACTTGAAGAAATCCCAGGTAATGCGGTTAGCCACTGAACCATCCCTGACTGTAAGCCACCATTGATACGCCTCATCCTGGAGAAGAGACACCACTCCTTTCAGCTTTTCCTCTTCCGTGAAGTCGAGATTATCCATTATACGCTCCACTGCCTCCAGCTAATACTCAGCTGTATTAGGAGCTACGCCAGAAATACCCCTGAACATTTTCGCTCCATTAGCCCGGAGTGGCTCCGACACAGATTTTCGAGCCCCTGTACCCATGCCTGCCCCAACAACTCTTTCCAATACCCGTAGCATCGCCTGAGACACCGCATCATCTCCGCTCGTTTGGTCCTGATATTCTGCTTACACAGCTGGCAATACTAGTATCTCATTTCCTGACTCATGACCAGACCCTACCAGTTCTGACACAACAATCCTCCCTCTACCACGGCCACGCATACCACGCCCCCTAGTGCTAGTAACTAACGTTTGCGACTTAATCTGATTAAAATTTTTATGAGTTAGTATCTTCTACTGTTTTAATACCTAGCAATTTTATGCGACTTAGCTTTAAAGAGTAGTTTTCGCAGTACATGTCACAAGCTAGAGGTTTCAGTCCCTAAAGTTTAAGTTTCC
Source organism: Gossypium rotundifolium (assembly GCA_025506655.1). Lineage (NCBI taxonomy): Eukaryota > Viridiplantae > Streptophyta > Magnoliopsida > Malvales > Malvaceae > Gossypium > Gossypium rotundifolium. The sequence continues at coordinate 6,636,077 of CP106722.1, read as the reverse complement.
CTATGCTAACAACATATCCATCTAGTCAAATAAGCAATTCACGAATACATTACCAGGAATTAGAACACTTACCTGCGTGGATTGGTTGCCGGTAGACTCGGATGCCATATTTAGATCAAAACCTTAATATTTACTTTGATTTTATACAACCTTCTCGAACCCATTTCACAGCCCAAGTTTTGTAACTAGACTCTGATACCAAAAATGTAACACCTCAAACCCTGCCTAAACGTTACGACTGAATTCGGTATGTTATAGGGTGAAGTAAAAACGAGATTTATTGAATTTAGGAAAAACCAGGGGTTTGAAAAACTTTTCGATTAAGGCGTAGTCTTAAAAATAACAATACGTAGATTAAAGAAATTCCCAAGTTATGATAATCAAACATTCATTATATTTGTTGATACTTTAAAGAGAAATGATTGTTTTATGTTGCCCGTATGTTTTTGAAAAACTCCATTTTCACTTTAATGATTAAGTGTCGAATTTGAAATAAACAATAGCTAATAAAAACCCAAGTTTAACTTAGAAAGGCCTTATTACATAACAAAAGTCCCAAATCAAAATAAATTTATAGTAAGAAACGAGTTTATGAAAGAAAAGGGTATTATGGCCTCCACGAGTCCGCCTCGGCTCCCACATCCACGATCTACTAATTACCTGAAAAATTAAAGAAGGGGTGAGTCACCGGGACTCAGTGTGTAAGTTCTTCCACATTACACAAACGACTCGTGGCCCACAATCACACATTGGGCCTTAGCCCAAATAAAAAATCCAAACACATGAATGCAATAAGCCCAACACAAACCTAGTTTTTCCATCCTCTACACGCCAACCCGTACTAGCCTATCACACCGTGGGGATTTCTACAATGAACCCTCCATCCGCTACACTCCATTTTGACAGTCATGCTGCCAGCTATAAACTGATCACTAGGTGACCAAATAATACATTGTGGCTTAGCCACCGATCACAATGTGACCTAATAAAATATGTATATATCGTGGCTTAACCACTGATCACTATGTGACCCAATTAATGTATGTACATAAATATATATCGTGGCATAGCCACCGATCACTACGTGACCAAATAATCATGCACTTCACATTCATATCAAACCCATACCCCATGGACTACATACATATCCTAACGAATGCAACATGCTATCCATAACACAACAGATTACCACACATAAATTCGTCCATGCAAAAAAAAAAAATGATACGGTCACATACCTGGCATTCCTAGCCTTACCCTTAAGGGCATCACGACTGTCTACATAGCCTTTTTCGGCCTTTCAGCCCATACAATTGTTAGTACAGATAAAGTAAAGTGTGTGGAGGTTTACACACCTGATAACGCGTAATACCACGCTTTCTATGTCGACACTATCGATAATAGGAACCACTCGCTATCATCTACTATTCTCGCCAAGTCAACCCACAACCCGGTGGCCAATCTCGAACAATGAGACATCTGCGCGTTTCTTGAACTTTGAAATGGGACTACGAGTCCAACCCTTCCTTTGCTTGACTAGCGTTTGTATCCATGAAAAGATCTTGGTCAATAGACTAGATTAAAACATTGAAGTAAAGAACGAAGACGAATAAACACTCAAAGTAAAGATCCTTACTTAGATCGATAGATCCCAAGACTATAAAACTTGGATTAAGCATCGATTAAATCTCTAAGTCGACTAGAACCGAATACCCTTTAACACCCTTCAATCACTGACCAAAAGTCGAAAACGCGAAGACAAGCCCCTACTTCGATCGGTCAAAGCCATAAGACAAGATTAATGCTTTCAGCATCCATAAAGGAGAGAAAAGAGAATTGAGATGAAAAGAATAATACCTACCCTGATAAAAAAAATCGATTGGCAGAGTTGTGGAGCAGAGTGACGACAACTACTATGAGAAGGGACAGGATATGCTTTGGTAAAAGAGAGTCAAGGAGAAAGGCTTATGAGATTCGGCTAAGTAAGATGGAATCAAGGAGATGATTGGTCTTTAAGGGAGGATTCGGTCAAGAAAAAGAAGAGAAGAAAGGTGAGATTTTGGCGTTTAAATGGAGCAATGAAAAGAAAAGAACGGAAAGTGGAAAAGATGATGAGAGGGTTCAGCTCTGAAGAAGAGTTTAGAGAGGAAAAATGATTTCAGCTTAGAGGTCTTTTGTGAAGAGAGGAAGGGAAGAAGAGAGAAAGAGAAAAAGAAACACTAAGCAAATTCGGCTAGAAAGTAAAAGAGGAACAAAAGAAATTGGCTCAGTAAATTCGGCAATTACCCCTAGTAACCGAAAATACACACTGATTACAAGCAATAAAGCCTAAGACCTCAAGACATTCGGCACACCCTTAACCATCCAAGACCGATTCCTCTACCTTGCTCCTAGTGTCCAACATTCGTCCACCACCTACGCCCATATCTTATCCCACGTTTTCCTCTCAGCCTCATATTCATATCTTTGGACTTAATCCACACTCACCCATGCAGAGTCCCAGCCAAATCCATCACTCAGGCTCCTTAGGCGCAAAAAATAACACTCCTATTTACTGTCAACGCAATTCGAACCTGCTCCCTCACAACCTCCCTATAGCGTCACCTACCTACACCTTGGTGGCTCCTCCTTGCCACTTTATCAATTAGATTCTTATGTCAACTACCCCACTTAAGTACCTTTAAGGCCCACTTCAACTAGTTCTCCCTTGCAATGCCTAAAAATAAAATTTTTACCAAGGCTCAAGCTTAACCTCGAGCCTTCCCGAAATCTCTAAACACACCAGAATAACACACATAGCACAGCATACACTCATAACACATTACAAATGCAGAGCCCCCAATTTAGGATGTTACACACTATAAAGAGGAATCGGAATCGCACAAAGAAAAATCGAAGGAGTCCCTAGAAGAGCTCATAGAAACATCAAACCGCTTCAAAATAGGAGACTTGGTACTGTTAGATAAAGCAGATCCTCGCATCATCACGTTAGACCTGAAAACAAGCGAAGAAATCCCTCTTGAGGTACACAATATCTTCTCATACGGAACAGTTGAGGTAAGCAATCAAACATTCGGTACTTTTAAGGTAAACGCTTCTTGACTTAAACTCTACCATGAAAATAAAACTAACAGCATGAGGGAAGATGTTCAAACTTTCAAACCACCATAATCATATGAGAAAAAGGAAAGTTTAGCTTAAGACTTTAAACGAGCGCTTCTTGAGAGGCAACCCGAGCACTAACCATATCTCAAATTCACAATTGTTTTTATTTTATTTTCTCTTCTTCTTTCTGAACACCTAGTTGTAAACTAACCAAAAGTGCAGATTTCCAGACCACACGGCCTTGCACACGGCTGTGGCCGTGGCCGTGTGGAAGAACAAAATCTCCGTACTGACAATGGCAGAAGAGGTACAAGTTAGAGAGAATCAAATCTTCGAGTCACGGACTCCAACCACCACCCCACGGACACCGACAAAACGCCACGGCCGTGCGACGCGACCATAGACGACACTGACTTATCACCAACAGGCGTAGCAATCATAAAACGGGCGTGGGTGAACCAACATGCTTCACGGTCCACGAGCGTGGGAGCGTTAAACCTCAAAACTCTATTTAAACCCAACCTCCCTTTCCCTTTTTCTCACCAACTCCTCATCTTTTCTTTTCTTCCTTCCCTTTTTTAGATTTCACCCCTCCCTATCAAATCTCTATACTCTTGAGCTACACCAAAACCATGTCAAAGAAACGGAAAAAGCCAAGCACAGTCTCCTCAAAGGAGACCGATCTACATAAGTTCATACCGGCCACTTCAGCTACTCGACAAGCCAAGGGTCTTTGAGACCATTAAATTTTTCTTCTATTCTTCTCTTCTCCTTTATTTTCCTTATTGTTACTTCTCTTCTGCTTAATTTAATTTATCTTATTTTAATTTCTTAATTTTAGGTTCTAAAGGCTGCTTGGGAATCACGCACCACGGCCTTAGAAATCATACACACCTCACGAACCATCCATCAATAAGGACTCCTCAGTCCATTCATCTTTTATGTTAATTTTATCTTACTTTCTGCTTTCTTTCCCTTTATTTTTCTTGTCCTTAATTACATAATTAGTTTATTTTAAGTGTGTCTTAATAATTCTTGACTAATTCAATCACGAGTTTCCCAATTTTTCATCTAGCATGTGATTGTTGGCATCCACCACAGACCACCGCCTCTTCCTCTAAATCGGTAGGAATAGTGATCCTAGAAAAATTCGTGAAGTGTCACTTCTCCCTTCTCTTTTGATTTCAGTATCACATGATTATTTATCTATCTTTGTACATTGAGGGCAATATACATCTTAAGTGTGGGGGTAAAAGTGCCTAACTTTTTGCATTATTCTTAAATCCCTTAATTATATCTTGTTCTTAAGAAATTTTCTCATATTACTAATTAGATGAAATTTCTGATGGTTTATGATTCTTATTGATATGTTTTTGAGTAAGCCATAGTTAATTGTGCATTGATGATTTATACTTTAAGATACTAGAGAATCAAGCATGATAAGTCTTTTTTTCAGAAATAATTTTTTTTCCTAAGTTGCCTACCTGAATCTAAATATTACTTTGAAGTTTGAAATTTACGAGGTTGACATCAAAAACACCCATAATTTTTGTGAGATTTTGAGCCTTACAGAGCATATATTCTTTTTCGTGCTCACTTTTTTATTATGAGTGTGTCAACATTGAATTGTTATTCTAGAACTTGCCTCGATTATACATGTTAAGACCACATTTTTGATTTGATATACTGAGATGATGAAGGCACCTAGGTTTTAACCCACTCACTCCACTAAAAAGTCTACCTTCACAATTAACCCTTAGTGAACTCTTCGATCCTAACAATCCTTTTTATTGATTCACTCACTAATATTAACCCAAAACCCCGCTCGTATTTGTTATGACCATTCCTTTGACTAGCCTTCTATCGAGACTTGATTTGACAAGTTGCTCAATTATATTATTTCAGTTATAAATGTTCTTTCTTATGTAATCTGTGCTAGTGTTAATTAATTTAAAAAAAATCAAGTATATTCATTATTAGTTCTGTAATTAAGTGAGCTTATATGTTTAATTTCAATATCTTGAAGAAGAAGCTCGTATTATTAGTATTTTTATATGATATAATTATTCAGATTATTTGTTCAATTCTTTTTCTAAAGTTAGGTAATTTGTCAGGTCAATCTCGATTCTAACACTCTAATTTAACCTTTTTGCTCACCTTTAACCCAAGCCCCGTTACAACCCTTAAAAGACTTTTTGATTTCTGTATCATCTCATATTATAGTGGTAGAGATTTGATTTTCAGGCAAGCCTATGGGATTAACTTTTTAGGTTCGACTTATGAGTGCTTTTTCCTAAACCTTAAACACTTCGAGTGCTTTGAGTGAATCTTTTGTGAGGATGTCAATCCTTGTCAGTTTTGAATTAAAGGTAATCATTTAGATAAGGAGAGACACCTACGTTTTCATGATACAAATGTATGACTTATATTGTTTGATCTTTAGGACTCTTTGAGTTAAATTATCCATGTATAAATTATCTATGAACTATGATGAGACATCGTTGATTGGAATTATAAATTTTGGAAAGTTCGTTTTAATTGTAAGTAGAGAATTTTGCTTGAGGACAAGCAAAAGCTTAAGTGTGGAGGTATGTGATAAACCATAAAAGTAACATATTTTAATCCCACATTTAGCATACTTTTGGATGACTTATCCCTTTATTTATGTAAAAAGGTGCTCTTAATCCTTTCTTTTCATGTTTTATATTCAGGAAAGCACCGGATGATGGAAAGAACGAGAAACGGGCCTAAAATGGATCAAATTGGGCCAAAGTGAAAATCGACACGGCCTGGGCCCAAGACCACACGACCTTGCCTCATTAAATTACTAGAACACGGCCTGATCTCGATTCACATGGTCGTGGCTGTGCTTTATTAAAGAAATCCGAACATGGCCTGACCACGACTCACACGGGCGTATGACATGGCCGTGTCCCTATCGTGGCAAAGAGCAATTTCAATCGAAAAAGGATATTTAGGGCCAAATAAAGCATTGCAAGAGCCTATATAAAAACTCGAAGCATAACCTTCAAGGGGGCAGTTAGCTAGGCCAAGGAGCTCGAAGGTAGCCAGTTGATCCATCTCAAGAAGCCAAAATTATACTCAAGACGGCAGATCTCTCCTTCAATTCCTTCAGGGAGTTTTAGGAATTTCTTATGTTTTGTTTTATCTTTTCTTCTGAGATGTTTTCTTTTATTGTTATGAACTAAACCCTTCAGATACTTGAAGGGGATGAAACCTAAGACGGATCTTGTTATTGTTTTCTGAACAATATGATAAATATTTGATTTGTTCTTAATTATGTGTGCTTAATTCTTGTGTTAATATTTTCGGGATATTGATTCAAGTTGAATGTGCTTAGGTGGTGGAGCAAAAGTCTCTGTCTAAGAGTAGATCTAGCGTAATTAAGCGGAGTTGATCGAGCGCCTAGAGATAGGGTGACGAGATTTTGCCAGATTAGGGTGAAACCTAATATGGGAGTCCATAGATCGAGTTAATGTGATTCTAGGGTTTTAATTAGAAAGAGATTTCAATTAATCAACCTATGGTTAGACGTTATTCGCATCGAGAGAGGGTTTAATATAAATTAGGGAATCTTATGGATCAAGTCAAGTGAATAAGTCATTTGGTTCAGTGTTAGATAACAAGTGAAGTCTAGGTGGATTCTTCCTAAGGGTATCGTCTTAATCAACTAAGTTTTCCCAACAGTATTTCCCCAATTCATTCTTTTTGTCTTTACGTCTTTAGCTTAGTAGTCAGTTAATTTAGATTAAACAATCAATCACTTAATATTTAGGCTAAATAATAGAAAGAAGGTTAGTATTAGTACTTTTAGTTCCTTTGGGTTCGACAATCCGATCTTGCCTAAGCTATACTACTGTTCGATAGGTGCACTTGCCTTAAGTCGTTGTCAGAGTTAGTTTCCAGGTTCGATCATTCTCTTTATAAATTTTAAAAACTCGACAAAACAACGATCAATTAACTATTTCAATTAACCTTTAAAAGTATAAAGAAGTCACATGATATCTCAATTCGATTTACACAATAATTCTCTAAACTTTGTATTTATCTCAATTTAGTCCTAAAACCGAAACAAGTTTATTTTCCACAATTAAACTCAACACTAAGATGTCGAATTCATCATCATCCATATACAACCCTCAAATAATGAAATTTTATAAAATTTTAAGCCAATTTCAACATATTATCAATTTAGTCCCTAAACTCAAAACTATTAATAATCACTTTACAAAATAGTCTTATTTCATTAAGCTTCAAACTCAAGTTTTAACATCTAAAAGCTTCAAGTACATCAATGGTAAGTTTTCAAAACTTTGACAATATTTCAAAATAGAGCCTGGGCTAGCTAGATTAAGCTACAACACTACAAAAACATAAATTTTATGAAAAACGGATTAAAAAATCACTTACATGCACAAAACCTTGGTTTTTTGGTGGAAGACAAATGAAAGAGATGAAGACTTAATTTTTTTTTTCTCATTTTTAACTTTTGTTTACTTTAAAATTAATATAATAAAACACATAATTTTTTATTCAATTTCTTCCACTAACTGTCCAACCTAATTAAAAATGGTATGATTACCATTAAAACCTTAAACAATTTTAATCTTACATTTTAGCTAATAGAAATTAGAGATTAAGTTTTACGTCTTTTACGATTTAGTCTTTTTTCTTAATTAACTAGCCAAATGTCAAAATTACCGGACCAAATCTTAATACAACAATTAAATAAATTCGTAAATATTAAATAAATAATGTTTACGGGCTCTCACATTAGATTTGTGATCTTGAAACTACTATTCTCGACACCATTAAAAACGGACCATTATAGACAAACTTATTTTTAGTTTTGGCTTTGTTTGGATTTTATCCTTCTTTTTTTTTATATTCCATGTTTAGGGTTTATAGCTGTCTCTCCTAACATTATCATCCTCAAAATTCGAGCATGTATTCTCTCATTAAGAATACAATTTGTCTTACTATCACATGCAACATTTGCCATTCGTGAGGGAGGACTTCAGTCATTTAAAGGTTAACTTGTCAAAGATATTTATTAATTAACTTCCATTAAATAATAATCTCTCCCAACCTTGTTTAGTCAAATAATAAAGGGTAAACTACTCTAGATGCTACTGAAATTTGATTAAATTTTAATTTTTGTCACCGAAATTTTAAAATTTACAAAGATGCCACTAATGTTATCATGCTATTAAAAAAAAATACCATTTAGCTGTGTACTGTCGTTATTTGATAATATGCGTCTGACTTGGCACGTTAAATGTGCCACGTGTTGAAAAAATTTGTTTTTTAATATTAAAATATTTATTTTCTTTTTTTCCTTATTCTTTTCCTCTTTTTCCCCTTTCTTCTTCTTCTTAACGCTCTTTCCAACAAGCCCTAGCAACCACCGATTGATTCCACGCCATCACCGATGGCTTGTTTGGACACTGAACCTGTCGATGGATCTACCAAGGTTGTTCCTTGATTCCGGTAAGGCCAGCCCTAAACCTTAATCCCATGATTGCAACTACTCGACCCTGGAATTTAGTCTTTAAAAAACCATTCAAAGTTAAGTCAGGACAAAGAATAGTACATGGAATAAAAAAGAAGAAGTTAAAATTTAAAACACATGCATGTATTACCTGGGAAATGCATCCACCAAGTCTCATGCCTTCAAAGAACTGATGAAAGGTGAGTGCAGCCACCAAAGGTTTTATAGCCTTTGGACTTTCAGAAGCACACAATGATATCCCTATAATCATAGAGTGTGCCATTCCAATACCTTAAAAAATCACATATATTGATTTTCATATTACAGTTTCAAACTCATATTACAAATGGGTCAGTTACAGAAAATATTGAAAACAATAAAAACAACCAAAATCACAAAATATATATTTTCATAAAATAACAATATATATGATTCATAAAACATATTTGGAGTCTAAGAAGTTGAGCTGAATCTGAACGCTCAAGCATAGAAACAGAATCATGAGCATGGCCATGAGTAGCATAAGTATGAACATGAAGATGATTTTTGTTCTTCCCTATTTTCTCTTCATCAACATAGTTGCCCTCATGGGTTTTGTGAAGGTGAGACTTGGTGTGATGAGATGTAGCAAACACATCAACCATCAATGTACCAATCTTACCAGCCATAGCCTACAGTTTGGCTAACGGAAACTTATCCCAAGGATTTTCACTAAGGCAAGGAGATGTTAAGTTTTCATTGGCGTCAGAAAGAACATGGATGAAGCCAGTGGACAATATCACACCAGCAACAAAGGCTTTGATGATGAAAAAAGGGGTTTTTTGAGGAAAGCCTTAGGAGATCCACAGGCGGGTTCGGTGTCCGGGGAAGCCATCGGCGGTGGTGGAATCGTTGGCTGCTAGGTTTGTTGGGAAGGGAAATAAGAAGAAGAAAGAGGAAAGAGAAGAACAAACAAATAAATAAATAAAACAATTATTTTAATATTAGATAAATAATTTTTTAAACACGTGGCATCTTTGTAAGTTGTTAAAGTTTGGTGACAAAAAATAAAAATAAAGCGAAAATTAATGGCATGTGATGTAGTTTAGCCAAAAATAAATTAATTCAAATAGTTGTACGCATTATATGTTAGTCCAAACTAACAAAAGAACAAATGATGAGTTTAGATTGGTCTTTACTTTGTCTAGTGGCTAAGTTTACAAGTCCAAAAGGGAGAAATAATTTTAGAGCTAAACATTTTCTTTGAATTGATTATAGTTTTGGTATCCCAACTTTGACTAAATTTATAAATTGACTCCAAATTTCAATTCGTGTAATATTTTGGATGCACACCATCATTTATTTCCTCAAGGTGGAGGGTCTATCTTCATGACAGCTTGTGGGCAGTTTTTAATGTTAGATTTGTAAAATAAATCTAAAATAAAATTTAATAAATCAGGATTTATCATATCAAATCATCAAGAATAAATGAAGAATAAAATTAAATGCAGAAGCGTACCTGAATCCATGAATTCCTTGTAGTTTTACCGGATTTTGGGGATTTAATCTTCTAAATTAGCACACAAAAAATTCAGAGAATATTTTGCTCCCTCTCTTTCCTAATGATGGGATATTAGAAAAGATATATTGTGTATAATTTCGGGACCATAACCCTAATATTTATAACCTTGGCATATTAGTTCTAATCAAATTTTAATTAGCCCATCAGTAATTAGAATTTGATTAGAAGAGTATCTACACATATTTGACCCATACTTTATTTAATAATTAAAAGCCCAATAAAATTCTAACCAAATTAGATCACTTTTAATTTGGACTAACCTATCATGATAGTAAATAATAAAATGTAATTATCCTTATTATATATGTGATGTCCAAATTTTCCAACAATCTCCCACTTGGACTACATATATACTAATTATTTTACAATTACATGTCATTATATAACCTTATGATCTCAAAATTTTACTATCATATCCAAAAGGTATTCCGAATAATCTCGTCCATTAATTATGTTAACATAGAACCAAGCAACTTTCGTTACATATATCGTAACTAAATCTATCCATGATCACGTATATTAACACAACCAAATGACATAGATCAAGTATGGATGTGTAATATGGAAATTACATGCAATATGATCTAAACATGTCTATTTCCAACTGGTCTTCCTTAGTGAAATCAAACCTTACCAAAATCAGAGTGTGAATAAACCAAATAAACTTTATTTCTGCAGAAAATAAATTTAATATCTTTAAACTGAAATAATTGAAAATGTGTCTATAACATAAAAGTATTTAAAAATGCAAACTCCCACTAAAACCAAATATCCTTTAAATGACATTACACCCATATGAGCAGTGTGCTCTTATAAAACCTCAGGTGTAGTTCCTTAGTAAGCGGATCTGCAATCATGGAGTTTATCCTAATATGCTTTATAAGCACCAAACCACTCTGAACTTTTACTTTAACAACCAGGAACTTAAAGTCTATGTGTTTTTACTTTGATGTGCTTCTGTTGCTACTGGAATAAAAGATTGCAATTTGTTTTCACAATTTGCACCTTAGTGAAAAAATCTTATATCCATATTCCATCAAAATCGGAGTCTATATACCTGATGATCTATAACTGATTAGATCTCCGATATGTGAGCATGTAATCTTTTGTTCTCTGAAAATACCTTATAACCCTCTTGGATGCTATCCGGTGGTCCAAATCAGGGTTGCTTAAAATATTTGCTTAACATCCCAATAGTGTACACAATATTCCAATGTATACAAACCTGAACGTACATTAGACTTTTCACTGCTAAAATGTAAAAAATCTAATGCACTTTTGTAATTTCAAAATCATTCTTAGGGTATTGATTGAGGCTATACTTATTATTAACAAGCAGTATGTCATTAACATATAAAACCAGAAATATGTACTTACTCCCATTGAATTTGTTATACACACAATCATCAACAATATTCATCTCAAAACCAAACGAAACAATTATTTGATGAAACTTATGGTACCATTGACGGGAAGCTTGTTTGAGTCTATAGATGGATTTTGTCAATTTGCAAACCATATTCTTTGAGTCTTCAGACTCAAAATTTTCTACTTGCACCATATAAATTGTTTCTTCAATGTCACCATTAAGAAACATAGTCCTAACATCCATTTGATGTAACTCAAGATCAAAATGAGCAACAAGTGCCATGATTATCCTAAATGAGTCTTTCTATGAAATTGGAGAGAAAGTCTCTGTAAAATCAATACCTTCTTTCTGAGCATATCCATTAGCTACAAGACGCGCTTTATACCTCTCCACATTACGATTTGCATCTCTCTTGGTTTTAAATATCCATTTACAACCAATTGGTTTTGCACATTCAAATGATGGGACAAGTTCCCAAACTTTATTGTCTCGCATAGACTTATACTCATCTTCCATGGCATCAATCCACTTTTGAGAATTAAAACTTTTCATGGCCTAATGAAAATTGATTAGATCATCTTCCATCATTCCATTATCATCCTCATGTTCTTGGAAAAATACAACATAATCATCTGGAATAGCATTTCTCCTTTCTCTTGTGGACCTCCTTAATGGCACTTGTTCTTGAGGTTGTTGAGTTTGTTTTTTTGGAACAATTATCTCATTTTGAATGGGGAGTTGTTCAACATTGTCTTGCAGAGGTTTTGGATTCACTTCTTAATCAATGATAGGTATAAGAACTTGAACATCGTCAAAAGTGATAGTAGGAATTGAGTTAGAATCAAATTCCTCCTCAAAAGTAATGTATCTAACCTTATTTCTCCCCCCAAACTCAACATCCTCAAAAAATTTTGCAGTTCTCGTCCCAAAAATATTCATTATTATGGGATCATAAAATTCATAGCCCTTAGATCGCTCAGAATTTCCTTAACCCTTAACTTTATAGACATCAAAGAAGTCAGAAGTGATGTCATTTCAACCTTATCGTTTTTAGCAAAACGTTTCTTAATTTCGTTAAGGAAACATTGGCCTGAGTAATCTTTTCAGATTCTATACCCCTAAAGGCTTCTGAAATGGTATGCCTCATGATCATTAGACTCTTGCAATTTGAACGATCCCACCTCTCAAAATCCCTTTTAATATAGGGGTGTTTTCTGCATTGAAAGGTGCGAGTAGTTCTTCCCTTAGTGCAAGGTCTATGTTCATACAGCCAAGCACTATAAATAAGTGTCTTTTTCATTCATTAAAATTAGTCCTATTAAGCATGGGTATAGAATTTATATTAGCAGATATTGTGGCAGTAGAATATGAATTAGCTGAATATAGAACAAAAAATAAATAAAAATAAGCTCACATCAATATTCATAAGTAAACAATAAATTCACGATAATGGCTAATCTCATCTCAAGATACCAAACACAATATTAATATCAAGTCTTTGGACAGGAATATTAATAGTAAGCGCTACTCTTGTTGTAGCAATCAAACATTGATAATAAATTATGTCAAACAATTAATTAATCTTTGGACTAACTTATTGCTCACATAAAATACCTTATAATTGTCACACATTTATCACTACGAGATGTCATTGAAATTACGCCAAATATTAACTTACCTTTGGGTCAATTAATAAGCATGAATCACAAAACATATAATCATCCTAATATTTCAAATAAACTAATCTACACAAAAGAGGTCACTTTGGCGACATTTTGTTTCAACTAATTTATTTAAAATATTAGACATTCTTAATTAAAAGCCAAAATATGAATTTATTTGTTTCAAAATATCTCTTTTAATTTCATCTTTCAATCAAATTAAAAGATAATAGTATATATATGTATATATATTTATCCTAAAACAACATACAATATGTTGGCAAATATAATAATAGTTGAATAAATCATAAACCATAAATAACCTCACAAAAGACTTCAAATTTAAACCAAAATAATTTGAAAAAGGTAAACCTCATCTTAAGATATCGAACACTCCATTAATATTTCATTTTTTGACAAAATATTAACTTGTAAGTGATATCTTGGTGTAGTAATCAAACATTGACAATAAGAAAATGTCGAACAATAAATCTTCCTTTGAGCCAATTTATTACTCACATGTAAAATCGAATAATCGTCACATGTTTATCACCATAGTTGCACATGTAATATTATTAACCTTCATTTGGGCCGATCAAAATCAACATAACTTAATTTACATGCACACAAACTTTTATATTTTAAAACAAAATAATTATAAAAAAAAAATCACTTTGGTGACTTATTGCTTCAATTAAGTTATTTTAATATATATATATAAACATACCAATATTCAAAATTAAAATTTCTCCAATAGTCAAATGTCAAAACTCTATATATATATATATATATATATATTCTTATTTTATAAACTCAAATAACCCAAAATAAGGTTGTCTTAATAATGTAATAAAAAGCGAAAACCTTAATTTTGACTATTTCTTCTTTTTTTTTTTTTCAAAACTATATATATATCAAAACCAAGCAGAAATAATGTAGTGGTTCAAAGCCAAATAATTAACAAACAAATGTATTCATAATTTTGGCATGGATAAAAAATACCAAAGCAATTCACGCATATATATGTATTCATAATCAAATAGAAAAACTTACCTTGAATTTACCATATAAATTCAAAGTTGTATTTATGATTAAACAGACATTCACATGAATACTTGAAAAATAAAACTTCAAGTCAATATATCTAGAAATAAAATTATAATAATTGACATACCTCATAATTCATACCATAGACCATATCATGGTAACTTAACCAAATATTTAGAACTATAAGATGCCAAAACTTAAGATTATAGAACCAAACTTAAAATCAAATTATTTAAACACATATTATGATTAACATCAATTTGCATCAAAATCTAATTTCATCATAATTAAACCATAAAAATATAACCTCGATCGACTTGCCTTACATATTCCAAGTAAATCTAAATTCAAAATATATGCTTAAACTGAATAGTATGAGAAGAATAAACATATAAACTCAATAATAAATAATATATTCTATCAACTATATATTGAATTCAAGAATTAACGATTATAAAATTGAATTCAATTGTACAATTGTTGAACCGATTTGAATTAAAAAATGATTATAATAAAACCCTAAAATTGAATCGATAAAAAAATTAAAACTAACAAATATTACCATCAATCTTAAGGATTCAACATATATAATGAATTCATTAATAAACTATCGATATATAAGAGACACTTTACCAAGCAATTTTTTTATCAACCATATATCATACATGTAAAATCTTGAACATAATTAGTAAAGTGTCTCCAAAACAATATATATATATATATATATAATAAAAATCTGCTGAAAAATAAGCTATTAGCGATTAACAATCCATCTATTGATATAATCAAATATATATCATAAAAAGTTTCTAATGAACCCAAACCTACACGACTTTTTAAATATTTATTAAAATCGTATAAACAACATAAAATCCTTAGTTTTTTTAATTCTCAATTAAAACGTAAATCTTTCTAGTTATACGAAAATTAAAACCTTAAAACTTTATTTAAAACTTTAAAATTTTATTTAAAGAATCAAAACCCAAAAATTTATCGAAATATCAAAGATTCAACATAATATATAATTAAAATATCAAATCCATAAAATTAAAAAGAAAAACGAATCAATCCAAAAATAATAAAGAATCAATTTATTCTCAATGATTCAACATGACAAAGCTGTGGTATC
This sequence comes from Gossypium rotundifolium, assembly GCA_025506655.1. Classification (NCBI taxonomy): domain Eukaryota; kingdom Viridiplantae; phylum Streptophyta; class Magnoliopsida; order Malvales; family Malvaceae; genus Gossypium; species Gossypium rotundifolium. Next base: position 6,620,693 of record CP106722.1, on the reverse strand, counting down.
ACTTGTTAGATTTGTAAAATAAATCTGTAATAAAACTTAATAAACTAGGATCTATCATGTTAAATCATCAAGAATAAATGAAGAATAAAACTAAATGCGAAAGCGTACCTGAATCCATGAATTCCTTGTAGTTTTATCGGATTTTGGGGATTTGATCTTCCAAATTAGCACACAAAAAATTCAAAAATATTTTGTTCTCTCTCTTTCCTAATGATGGGATATTAGAAAAGATATCTTGTGTATAATTTGGGGACCATAACCCTAATATTTATAACCTTGTCATATTAGTTCTAATCAAATTCTAATTAGCCCATCATTAATTAGAATTTGATTAGAAGAATATCTACACATATTTGACCTATACTTTATTTAATAATTAAAAGCCCAATAAAATTCTAACCAAATTAGATCACTTTTAATTTAGACTAACCTATCATGATAGTAAATAATAAAATATAATTATCCTTATTATATATGTGATGTTTAAACTTTCCAATATTCTAATATCACGATGCATTCATTTCTTAGAAAACAGAGCTAGGGAGGAAGAGATTTTGTCTTGTCACACAAACAAATATGAATACATGGCATGGGTTGATGCTAAATTTAGGTTTGTTTTTTAAGTTCAGACTCAATTTGATTTAAAATTTGAGTCTAAAATTTTGCACAAGTCCTACCCTAACAAAAAATCCTAAATCGAGTTCGATCTAGTTCGTCTGAATTAAAAAATTTTATATTATTATTTTCATATAAAAGTATATTTAAAAAATAAAATATATCAAATACATTAAAAATATTAAAATAAATATTTTCCAATAAATTGAAAATACATTAAAAAGTCTTTATACTTAAATAACACTAAGATAGTTGCAATTTAACAAACAAATGCCTCTAAAATAGTAGCAAAATTAATAATAAATAAGAGTTGTATAATATCCAAATAATAACAACAAAACAAAAACAAAACAACAACAAACTGCAAGCAACAACAGAAAAAAAGAAATTTAGGCAAATTTAGGTTGGGTTAGGCCTAGGCTAAAAATTTTTACTTGAGGCTTGGCCTTTTTAAAAAGCGAGCATAATTTTTTGTCTAAATTTATTTTCTAGGTTTATATTTTTTGCTCAAATCTTCCTCTTCTTTGACTAAGCCTTCTGGTTTGGACAAGTAATTTGATTTATGATTAGATCTAAACATGAAAATCTTGGTAAAATTATTCAATTTGTATTACATTTTTATTGGTATTTCAATAATATAAAATCAAGACTTACCACTATAAAACTAATACATTAACATTTAAGTATTTTCATTTAATTAGTAGCTAAAACCACAATTTTAATTTAATTATTATTTTCATTTAAGCTTTAATTATGGTTTGATTTTCTTTACGGGTGTAATATTTTAATTATCTAAATGGTTAATACATTTTATTATGTTTAACGATGTGAATAATATTTCTTTTTATTAATTACATTACATTATATAAAATTATATTATTTAATGAATTAAAATACATAAAATCATATGCAACATATGTAAAATACAAATTAATACACATAAAATCACAAATATATGCAGAATCTTATGAACCAACAAAACTATAACTTATAGTTTATCATATTACAAAATTAATATGAGAATAATATTTTATCATGACTTATTATTGTATAAATCAGTGTAAAATTTTTTTATTCTCCAAGCAAATTAAAAAAAAAATTAAATTAATATTAAATTTACGTAATTAAAAACACATAATCACTTCTTAACCCTACTTGAAGAGCGGAAGAAAACAACATCTAAATCTGCCACTAGGAAAACTAAATAATTGGGCAGTAAAAAGTATTTTTGGGATCAATTTCCCAAAATGTGGCCTCCTAAAATTTTAAATATTCTAATCACATGTTTAAATTATTGATTTTATATCAATTACGTCATTTAATTATTAAAATGGTTAATTTAATTATTAAATGACATATCAAACTTTATGTAACATAAATTAAAATGAAAAATTTAGATAAAAGTAAAATTATGTAACATAATTTAAAATGAAAAATTTAGATAAAAGTAAAATGAAAAAAGAGAGAGTGATCAATAAAGGTTTGTAAAGTTTTGAATACCTCATAATCAAAATTTTTACATTTTTTAATTTTCATTTTAAACTATGTCACATAAGGCTTGACATCTCATTTAACTATTAAATTAATGATTTTAGTAATGAAGGGACCATATTGATATAACCTCATTAGTTTAAGGATGTAATTAAAATATTTTAAAGATTTTGGAACCAATTTAAAATGAAAATTATAGTTTAGGGATGTATAGTGTAATTAACTCTATTAAAAATTAATTTTAACTAAAACCTAACTTAAAGAGATTATGGGTTGCGTTTTGTCGTACCTATATATTCTATTAACATGCATTATATTTGTTCAAGCCTAGCTTAACTTGAAATACTGAGTCTTAATTTTACCTAAATTTGTCTATATTCTATATAGCTAACTCAAATCCATTTTAGACAATTCATATTATTATTTATTTAATATATATTAATTTTATTTTTTCATTTATTAAAATTTTAAACATAGACAAATTAATACATATTTTAATGTATATATTATAATATTATATATTTAATTTAATTTTTATAAATTATAAAAATAAAATAAAATAAAATATTATAAAATAGAAATCAAGTCGAGCTAACATGATTCATATTTTAAACGAGTCTAAATCATTTGCCCATTGGACTTCGACAGATGTTTTGATATATTTTGTGTTGTAAAGCCCATAAGGATAAAAGCCCAAAATACGGACAATTTTGTCACTCACTACATTACCCATAGAAAAACCCTAGTTAGAGAATCGATATATATGGTAGAATTGAATTTGCTAGACGCCACAAGGATAGCCCTATAGCAGCAGCAGCAGCAGCAGCAGAAGCAGAAGCAAAGGGTTTAGAGACGAAATGGCAGCGAAAAGGAAGACTCCCGTCAAGACCAGAAACCCAGATCTGATCCGTGGTGTGGGAAAGTATTCCAGGTCTAAGATGTACCACAAACGTGGCCTTTGGGCAATCAAGGCCAAAAATGGCGGTGCTTTCCCCCGCCATGATCCCAAACCTAAGGCCCCCGCTGCCGCTGAGAAACCTCCCAAGTTTTACCCGGCTGAGGATGTCAAGAAGCCTCTTCTTAACAAGCGCAAACCTAAACCCACCAAACTCAGGTTCTTCTTTTGAAAACCATTATTCGTTTATTTATAGTTTCTGAAGAAATGTTCCTTATTTTTGGGTCTTGTTTTTTATTTCTTTAGAGCAAGCATTACACCAGGGACTGTGTTGATTTTGTTGGCTGGAAGGTTTATGGGGAAGAGAGTTGTTTTCTTGAAGCAACTTACTTCTGGGCTCCTTTTGGTCACCGGTGGGCATTACATATTTTGCATCTATCTTTTTTCCGTCATTGATTTGCTTACTGATTGAAAATATTGGATGTATGATATATGTTATTCAATTGCGAGTTGGATATATGAACATGTTTGTTAAAACCATGTTATTGATTTCTGCAGTATTACTTACATGGTTGTTCATTTTCTAGAAACATTCTGTTGCATTTCCATTTTGTGCTGCTTTTATCTTATAGATAAGATTTGATGGTAACAAACCAAATTAACATTCAATATGCCCGAGATCTAGTGATGCTATCTTGAAATTTGATGCTTTTACTTGTTCGTTTTATGTATATAATGTAGTATCCGCATTTGTTGTTTGTTCATCATAAGCTAGATTTTCTTTTTCATTCTATGGTTTGTTCGCGTGTTTTGCTTAAATTTGGGAGTCTTAAACGATGGCAGGACCATTCAAGATCAACGGTGTTCCTTTAAGGCGCGTTAACCAATCCTATGTCATTGCTACTTCCACCAAGGTTGACATCTCAGGGGTTAACGTAGACAAGTTTGATGACAAGTACTTTGCCAAGGAAGTAGAGAAGAGGAAGAAGAAGACTGAGGGAGAGTTTTTCGAGGCTGAAAAAGAGGCAAGTTTGTTTTGGTTTGCATGTAATTATAGCTTAAGCTTGTCCTAATTGGATTCTTATATTTTAATGTGCTGATTGTCTTCTCTTTTACATTTCATCAAACAAAATTATAGGATAAGAAAAAACTGCCTGAAGACAAGAAAGAAGACCAGAAAGCAGTCGATGCCTCTTTGATAAAGTCCATTGAGGGAGTCCCAGACTTGAAGGCCTACCTCGCCGCAAGGTTTTCTCTCAAGTCTGGCATGAAACCGCACGAGCTTGTCTTCTAGAGGGTATTTTGCATTCCCTTATGTTAAAGGGATTTTACTTTTGAATTCTTTTGGTTTAGATTATCTATGGTTTTATTATGGGGTGCTATTGCTATATATCCAGAACCTAAATTTTGGATAGTATCTTCTGTTATGCAAGAACTTAAAGTTTCCTTATTTGTTTGTCTTCTGTGCTCATATGATTGAAGCTTGTTCTATTTTAATGATGGCCGATGGGAACACAGTTATTTCTACCTGAATAATTTTGAACACATTTAATCACTACCTTTTTTCCATCCCTGAAGGCTGTATCTTTAATCATGAAATGCTTGCATTTGAAATTTCTTTATCATCTAAAATTATGATTTGGGTCAAAAAATTTGATTTGGATTTGAAGATCTAAATTCTTTGTTTGGACTTGAATTTGAGAAAATTCAAGTTCAATTTTAGAAGGGTTAAATTTTGGATTTCAAAATCTAAGATTGATTAATAAACATGAGAATTTTTTTGTTCACACTTTTTTTCAAAACTCAATGAAGCTCAAAGTTTTCAAAATTAGATTGATAGGTGAGACATTCAATTGATTTGACTTATCCAATGAATAAATTATTAAAATAAAAATATATTTTAAAATAGATAAAAATTAATTCAGTCGATTTGATTAGTCTAATTAGTTCATGAGTTAATCAATTTAGCCCTCCACACTTGATTGGTACGTTGAAAATAATAATGAAACTTCGTGCTTTTAATTTAATACAATATAAATATTAAAAAAATTTAATTTATACCATAATTTTCACAATTCTAATTAATATATCCCTTCCTTTTAATTTATAATTTCCATAATTAGGTCACTGGCTAGTTGTTCCAATTGATTCGATTAATTCAACCGGTTTGATCGGTTTGATTAGTATGATTGGTTTGATCAGTCCATCTGGCTCTATTAAATGAAGCTTTAAAAAATTCATAAAAAAAATTGGTTCAATCGAGTCAATTGCCCAATCAACCAATTGATAGCGATTTTCAATTCAATTGATCTAATGCCTTTTTCCAGATTGATACGCTGATCTGTCCCTAATAGATTGGTTTAAACAACAATGTTCAAACTCCTCTTAAATAATTAAATTTAAAAAAAAATATTTTTAAGACTTAGAATTAATTGAAATCTAAATCTAAATATGAATTATACAAATAATAAATTTGAATTAATTCAAAATCTTAAATTTCAAATATTTTAATTCCCAAACAACATAAAATAATTAATTCATAACTCATAAATTTCAAAACTAAAATTCTAAAATCTAAATCCAAATTTAAAAACTAACCTTCTTGATCAATTTCAAGAACATAAAAAGCATGTTCTTCTCACCAAGTAGCCTTCAATTGTAACTTTGCCCTTCCTTTCAATAACTATATGCTCTTTATTGCCAATTTCCACTATTGAAAATACACTTAATTGACTTATTTTTATTATTTATTTTAATTAATTTTGAACATAAATTTTATTAATTTTGACATTAATTGATAAATTTTTTATGTAAGTATTACAATTATTGATGTGTCGGAAAACAAATTTATATGTATATTGCATGGAAATTTTGACACGGAAACTCGAATTGGCATACAAGACATTTAGAATTTAGGATTATTTATTTTTATTAATATTTTTGTTAAAAAATATTTTGGGTAAATTACACTAACAATCACTCAACTTTGATGTCACTGACAAAACAGTCAGTCTACTTTCAATTTAGTCACTCAACTTTCAAAAAATAACAATTCAGTCACTATTGTTATCGAGCTGACGTGGCTAGTTAAACTGTTTACGGTGTAGCCTAGAGGGCCATATGTGCCAAGAATAGTTTGAATTGCAAACCGCCTTTAACCTCTTTAGATCATTTTTTGGGAGCTTAATAAAATAGCCATTCAACATACAATATTGCCTGGCGGCATCTTTTAGATTGTCTTTGGTCGAAATTAACATTCCAACTTGAAGTTTTGGATTACTCATGTAACAATCCGATTTTGTGTCTAGTCGAAACAGTGGTTTCGGGACCACAAATCTGACACAGTAAAATTTATTTTTATTATATTTTTATGGTCTATAGTTTTATGGAATGATTTCATGAAAATTTCGTTCGAAAGTTTTGACGTTTGGGCACTAAATTTAGTTAAGGGGACTAAATTACAAAAAGTGAAAAACTTGAATTCTATATGTTAAAGGTGACCAATTGCTATGAGATATTAAATTAGAGGTCCTTAGGGTAATTAGACCATTGGTTAAGTTGGTGGACAAAAATGGACATGATTTAGGTGAAATTTGGGTGTTTTAAAAAAGGGCAATTTGGTCATTTGGTAATTAATAAGCAACAAAAGCCAAAATCTTGTCCATCTTCTTCTCCCATGGTTGAAATTCACTAAGGAAGACATAACTACGGTTTTTCCATCTTCCAAGCTTGATTGTAAGTCTGTTCTTGCCCATTTTTAATGATCTTTACATTTTTGTAGTCGTTGTAACTCGATCTATCTATTTCTACCACTAATTTAAGATACGATCAAGTTCTAGGGTTTGACCCTTGTTAGATATGAGTGTATTTTTTATGTTTAATGGTAGATTATGCAAATTTGATGTTGGATAAACAACTTTTACTAAGTGATTTTTGATGAAAATGTCAAAAAGGACCTATTTGTAAAAGTTGTAAAATATGTAGTAGAAGTGTGCTTTAATGAAAAATGTGGGCTGTTATGAATATGAAAATGGTTCAGCTAGGCCTTTGTTTTGAAGAAATTGACTATATTTCATTTTACGAGTGTAAGGACTAAAGTGTAAAATGTTAAAAAGTTAAGGGTAAAAAGGTAATTTTTCCATAGTGTGATTTTTGGGCTAAATTGAGTAATGTGATTGCTAAATAAGTTAAATTTGATATTATAGATCTAGACAAATGAGGTTTGGACCTAGATCGGGGGAAAAAAATGTTTGACGATTAGGTCCATTTTCACTATTTTTGTACCGAGGTAAGTTCATATGTTAATAATGTAATGTTATATTTGTACTTTAATGTTTTGATATTTCATGAACTGTATGATTGATTTTACGAGCATGTTCAAAGTTCCGGTAAGAGAGAAATCCCGGTTGAACCTTAGGAATAGATTAGGATACAAGTGACATGTCACTAGGAACCCATGTGATTATGTGATTATGTAACCCGAGTGCTAGTCCTATATGTCCTACTGGTGGCTGGGTATACCGGCATATGTTACGGATACCTGACAGCTTGTGTGAGCAGCACCGCGTAGCTACGTCTCGACTGAAAGCTTATGTGAGCAGGCTCGTGGATAGCTCGAGAGCGAGCCTATATGTAACACCCCTTACCTGTATCCGACACCGGGATAGTGTACGAGGCATTACCGAACTTACTCACAAATAAACATTTAAAACCGAGACATGAATTTCCACTCAAATTTAAAATTTTTCAAACACATTCATATTGTCCCTAAAACAAGCTTACGAGGCCCAAAACATGCATTGGAAGTAGTTCGGGACTAAACTGAGAACTTTGGAAACTTTTGGAGTACTTAGAAAATTTTTCATGAAAAAGAGGTCACACGCCCGTGTGAGTTCGGGACACGCTCGTGTGACCCTATGACACTCCTGTGCTTCAGGCTGTGTTCAAATTTAGGGAGCATTCTGTTTATGACGTCATCATCTAATTGAGGTCACACGACCAAGACACACACCCATGTACTTAGGCCGTGTGATCGATTAAATTTTTGTAATTTTTCATAAAATAGGTGCATACTTCACACAACCAAGGTACACACCCGTGTTCGAGGCCGTGCCACCCACATGGCTGAGACACATGCCCGTGTGCTCATTTTTGAGCATTCTGTTTTGCAACAATTAAAGTGCAGGGAACACACGATCAAACACATGCCCGTGGAGCATACCGTGTGTCGCACACGACCTAGACACACGCCCACGTGTCTACCCATGTGGACAAATATAAGTCTATTTACTAAGCCTTTTTGCCACGCTTCCATGCACCAACCTACACAAGAAAACATAGCACCAATCCAATCATATTTATACCACCAATTCAACCACAAACAAGATATCAATATATCTTTCACATGCTATTTCCTATCACATACAACATCTCAAACCATGCAAAGTCCACATCCATGAAAGACATCATCATATGCATATATACTTTACCAATATTAGCCAATTTCAATTGCCATTTACAAAATGAATTATCAGCTAATAGAAGCTAACACTTTTGGCCAAATCAACTATGACACATGACAAAAAGACCAAGTCCCTATACATGCCATAGCTCAAAATACTTGAATTCATTGGCACCAAAATAGTTGTTGTAGATAGTGTGTATGGATCTTCGAAAAATCTCCAATCCGAGCTGGCTTGGTTACACTATAAGATAAAGGAAAGGAAGGAAGTAAGCTTTATAGCTTAGTAAGTTCACATGCAAATAATAAGCAACATTAAACAACATTTAACATGAATATCATACACTTAGTATAACACAAGTTACATATTTGTCATCATAGGTTCATAAACATAACTTAGTCATTCTTAATCTTACCAAGGGTTCATTACATACCGAGCTCATTGTTATAAGTTTTTCGTACATACCTTACTGTACCAACTCGTAACATATCATACTCTTTCTCCTCTTTGACATGCCCGTTGAAAACTTGGAATACTAATCGGATACACAAAAAGTCTTGCACATAAGTGCCACATACGTAGCTGATGCTACCTCATATCTCATAACACATAGGGGCTCGCTCTCGAGCTAATCACGGGCCTGCTCACACAAGCTGTCAGTCAAGATGTAAATACGCAGTGCTGTTCACACGAGCTTCAGGTATCCGTAACACATGCCGGACTACCTAGCCGCTGGTAGACGTACGAGACTAGCACCTGAATCACATAAATCACATATAACACTTGGTTTCCTAGTGACATGTCACTCATATCCTAATCATTTCCTAAGGTTCGAACGGGATTTCTCACTTGTCATTTCGTCGTCGAATGTATCTACATTGTCATTAATATAATTCATGTAAAATAAAACATATAAAAATACAATTATAACATTGCCTTTATTTACACACGAATTTACCTCGGTACAAAATAGTAGAAAATGATTTAAACGTCAAACACCTTATTCTTTCCCCGGTCAAGGTCTAAACTTCATTTTTCTTGATATATAATAGCAAATTTAGCTTATTTAATATTCACATTACTCAAAGCAGTCCAAATATCATATTATGGAAAAATTACCTTTTTGCCCTTAAAGTTTCACATTTTTACAAATTGGTCCCTAGGCTCGTAAAATGAAATCTATTCGATTTCTTTAATGTACAAGCCTAGCCAAACCATTTTTATAACTATAACAACCCCAAATTTCTATTAAAACACACTTTTACTACATATTTTATAACTTTTACAAATAGGTCCTTTTAAGTATTTTCATCAAAAAATCACTTAGCAAAAGTTGTTTATCTAACACCAAACATTCATTTTCTACCATTAGACATCAAAACACAGAAATTTATAACATGGGTCAAACCTTATACCTTAATTATTCCTTAAATTAATGGTAGAAACAGATAGATCGAATTATAACGACTTTAAAAATGTAAAGAGCATTAAAAACGGGGCAAGAACGGACTTACAATCAAGCTTGAAAGTTGGCCAAACCCTAGCTATGTCTTCCTTCTAATTTTTGGCACAAGGGGGAGAAGATGGACAAGATTTTGGCTTGATTTTCCCCTTTTAATCTTTTATTTACCAAATGACCAAAATGCCCCTCACTTAAAACTTTGAAATTTTATCTCACCATGTCCATTTTTGTCCACTATCTTAACAAATGGTCTAATTACCACATAAGGACCTTCAATTTAAAATTTCATAGCAATTAGACACCTCTAGCATGTAGAACTAAACTTTTTCACTTTTTATAATTTAGTCCTTTTAACTAAATTGAGTGCCCAAACGTAAAAATTTTCGAACGAAATTTTCATGAAATCATTTTATAAAACTGTAGACCATAGAAATGTAATAAAAATAAATTATACTACGTCAAATTTGTGTGTAACACCCTCTAACCCTAAATCGTCGTCGAAACAGGGTTACAAGGCATTACTAGAACATATCAGATAACTTACGAATTATTCACAAATAAAATAACATTCATAGTATCCCAATGAAGGACATTTAAAACCTAAACCATGTATTAAAAATGGGACGGGACTTGTTTGAATACTCGGATTTCATCTCAAATTTTATTTAAATTTAATGACATTTACGCTTATTTTACATATAACCCCCGCAATTAAAACCGCATTCATTCCAAATATAACCAATTCAACCAATTCCAAAATCCAACAATACAACCAATGCAATTTCATATTTAATCATATTTAAATTATACTTATAACATCAAATACCAAATATCATTCTTTACAACAAAAGTCATGTAGTAATTTAAAGTGACCAAAACAACACCTATGTACATGCCACTTTTATCAAAGGAGAATAATCACGAGTTTTGCTCGAGTCGGGATCGTCTTGGATCTGAATCGAACTTTGAACACCTATTAACTGCGCAGACGAAACAACCGTGCAGCGAGTATACATAAACTCGATTGGTATTACCATAATTCAAATTATAAACATAATAATCATATCATTAAATCATATCACTTTAATTTTACTAAACCAATTCAAACATAAGTTTGTCATTCTCAATATATTCATACAATTCAATTTTAGCAATTCAACAATTGAAATAATACACAATCATGTTGAGCCACTATCCATTTCTTGAACCAATGGTTCATACTTTCCATTCTCATACTCATTTTCCAATCACATTTTCAGTTCATGTTCTATTTTCGCATTACTTCCAATGGCTCAACCATTTCATTTTATTCAATTTAACCTTTTCCTTATTTACCCCTATTAAGACTTCGGACTTTAACGGATACAGTTCCAACCCAAACACACCAAGACAACACATTGTGCCTAAAGCGGTACATAGTACTGATCGTTATCGACACATAAGTGCACAAGCGACACACGAGGTGCTGATCGACACACGAGGTGCACGGAATCGACACATAAAGTGCACGATATCGACACATAAAGTGCACGATTGGCAAAGCCGATAAATCCGTACACTTCCAAATCCTATGGCATGCCAATTATATCCGACTCAGCCGACTAGTTAATAGGGTATTTTAGTTCTCAATTTCATTTTCATTTTCATAACAAATTCAATTTCAATATCAAATACACTTTTCCATTTCAATCCACATACAATTCAATTTCAATACATATCCATCATTCAACTCAATTTCCATTCAATTCAATAAAACACTTACCTTATGATTTACTTACCATATACATAAATTAATTTAACATTTAATGAATAAATAAAGAATTTGAATTATAGTAATACAAACCCGAAATACACGTTTACTCCTCGGTGATCTTTTCTTTTCCCTTAGATGCTTTTGCCTCTTTTTCCTTGTTAGCTACAAAATTAATAATTTACATTATTAATTACAGCATTAAATTACAATAAATAATGAATTTTATTCAATTTCTACTCTTCCTCTTCATTCTACATTCTTTATACACGATTCTATTATTTACTTATAAGTTCTTTCAAAACTGTCTACCTGAGTCATTGTCACTAAATTATCTATATCTTGAGTTACAGATTTCCAAATTAAGATCCGTAAATTTTCTATGAAACTAGACTCACATATCTTCTTGCCATAAAATTTTCAGAATTTTGATTTATCCAATAAGTACAGTTTATTCTTTAAAATCACCCTATTCTGTTGTCGGACAGTTCCGACCACTCTTTGCTAAAATTTAATTATATTTTTATACAGAATTCAAATGATGTCCTAGTTTATTTCTTATAAAATAGACTCATTAAGGAATCTAACCATGTAAATTATGTCCCGAAATTATTTTTTACAATTTTAATAATTTTTCCAAGTCAGAACAGGGATCTCGAAATCACTCTGAACCAGTCTTACTAAAATCTAAATATCTCAAAATATAGAATTTCTTTGCTTTCTCTGTTTCTTTCATATGAAAATAGACTCAATAAGCTTTGATTTCATATCTCACTCAACCTCTAATTTCATTTCTACCATTTTGGTGATTTTTCAAAGTTACTCTTCTGCTGTTATCCCAAAACTGTTTTCTTATAACTCATTTTACACTTTAATCCTAATTAAGTTTACTTATTTTCTTAACTTAATTCATACTTTGTTTCTTCTTAAATTCCTTCCATATTCAACTTGACCATCTAATATTCATATTAAAACTTTAATTTCTAATTTCTTCCAAATTAATTTCTATAATACAAAACTTATAGCTTACTTTATAATTTAATCCTTTTACTAATTCTAACTTAAATTTCATTCAATTTAATCCTAATTCATCTTTTCTTCAACATCAACTATACTTGAAAACCCATAACCTCTCAAAATTTCAGCTTATTTTCATCAAAATCTTACTTTAAAGCTTCTAAAACATCAAAATTAAGAAAATAGGACTTGATTGACTTACCAATTTAAACTTTAAGCTTCAAATCCCTAATTTTTCCTTTTCTTTCCTTCCTTTCCCTTTTTCGTATGTTCTCTGTTCTTTTCTTCTGTTTCTTTGTTTTTGTCCTTTTCTATTTACTTTATGTTATAATAATATAATATATAATTATTATATTAAATCAATTTAATATAATTTATTACTAATATATATATTTTATAATAAAATCTAAGTAAAAATCTTAGATTTTTATCTCATTTGCCGCCTCAGCTTATGCTAAATGGCATATTTGCCATTTTGATCCTTTTACTTTCTTTTAATCTATAATTAGACTTTTACTCCTTATTCAATTTGATCCTTTTCCTAATTACTTTAAATTAAGCTAAATTCTCTATATAAATTTCTAATTAAACACACTATTAGACTCATAATTACTCCTAATAATTATTTACTAACTCGATTTACTAAGACGGAGGCCCGATAATACACTTTTCGGTGCCCACAGATTTTGGGTCGTTACATTGTGGTCCTGAAACCACTGTTCAGATTAGACCCAAAATCGGGCTGGTACACAATATGTGTTATGAGATTTGTGGTAGCATTGGCTACATATGTGGCACTTATGTGCAAATCTTTCCGTGTATCCAATAGTATTCCAAGTGGTTCAACGGGTATGTAAAAGATGAGAAAGTATGTGGTTATGTTACGAGTTAGTACAAGTATGTATGAAAAACTCAAAGGAAATAGATTCGGTATATAATGAACTATTGGTAAGAATATGATTGAGTATGTTATGTTCATGAAGTTTTAATGACATTTATGTTGATTCATGTTATGTTATGCATATAATAAATGTTTAATAAATGTTGTTTATTATTTGCATATGAACTTACTAAGCTATATAGCTTACTCCCCTTTCTTTCCCTTATCTTATAGTGTTACCAAGTTAGCTCGGGATTGGAGATCGTCAGAGATCCATTTACACTATCAACCATTATTTTGGGTACCATTGAAATCTCAATATTTTGATTTATGGCATGTATAGAGACTTGGTCATTTTTTTATGTGTCATTATGATGTGGCCAAATGTATTGGCTTATAATGGTTAATGATTTCATTTTGTATATGACCATGTAAGTTGGATAATGTTGGTTATGAGTATACTTATATGATGATACCATTCATGAATGTGGAAACTTGCATGGTTTGTGTTGATAAATGTATGAAATTATATGCATGTTAGATGTTGGCATGTGAATGCCAGGTTATTGCCTTGGTTGTGGTGGTTTTGGATTGCATCTATATGCTTGGATTTGTGCCATGTAATGTTATGTAGGTATGTGCAAGTGAGGGTGGCAAAATGACTTGGTAAATAGCCTTATTTTTGTCCAAACGGGTAGACACACGGGCGTGTGTCTAGACCGTGCTTGACACACGGCCTGCCCCACGGGCATGTGTTCCGGCCGTATGTCCCTTACACCTTAATTCTAAAAAACAGAATATCCAAATATAGCACATGGGCTGAGACACGGGTGTGTGTCTCAACTGTGTGCTACGGCCTAGAACACGGGCGTGTGTCTCGGCCGTGTGAAACCTGCACCTAATTTGAATTAAATTAATTAACCACACGGTTTAACACACGGGCATGTGGCACGACCGTGTGGCACAAGTCGAGAGCACCTTAAATAAAACACGGTCTGAAGAATGGGAGTGCCCCAGGGTCAGACGGGCGTGTCCCTTGGACCACACGGGCGTGTGAGCCCTGCAGTTAGCAAAAAATTTCTAAGTTTTGTAAAAATTTCCTAAGTTCTCGGTTTAGTCCCGAACCACTTCCAATACATGTTTTGGGCCTCGTAGGCTCGTATTAGGGACTTTATGATGGATTATGAATGGTTTTAATTTAGACGCAAATTTATGACTCAGAATTGTGTAAATACTTGTGTTGTAAGTTCGGTAATACATCGTACCCTGTTCCGGCGTTGAATATGGGTAAGGGATGTTACAACTCATGTCACTATCTGGGTTGAACTCAAGCCAATTTTGGCTATCTGAGTCAAATTCATGTGTACTATTTAACCTCTCAAAATCATCACTATTAGACAGTTCCCTTACTTCTATATTATCCATGTTTAAGCCATCTAGATTGACCCTAAATCTGTTAGACACACCACTATCAAACACATAAAAACCAAAAATTTCTTCTTCACTCCCATTAAATTCATCATCAATTAAACCTGTCAAACAATTTAATATTAATAAAGGCAGTGGCAGACAATAATCAAACACTTTAATACAATCTAGGCAATGACAGAAAATAACCAATACAAAAAATATTTAATACAAACAAATTTATTTCTGTATTGTACAATAACCAAATAATTTAGTACATACAAATTCATTTCTGTCATACACATGGCAGACAATAACCAAACACTTTAATACAACCTAGGCAATGACAAACAATAAAAAATGCAAAAACAATTTAACACAAAGAAATCCATTTCTGTCACGTACAATAACCAAACAATTTAATACAAACAAATCCAAAACAGTATTACGCACATGACAGACAATAACCAAAGAAATCTAAACCTGTCAAACACTTTGATACAAACAATAATCATATTTGAATCAACATTTAAAAATTGTTATTGACAACTAGGAATTGATTTAATACAATTTGATTCATATTTAAATCATATTTGAATCCAAAGAAGCTTGATACTGTTAGTCATAAAAATAGGAATTGATTTGTCTCTTTCCTAAGGCACTTAGTATGCGCATGGAGTTTACAAAAATTCAAACCTGCAATTCAGTTTGATACAAACAATAATCATATTTCAATCAACATTTAAAAAATATCTTGAATCATATTTGAATAATTCAATGACATGCACAATTTCAAATAATTCAATAAAAACTATTTTGTCAAATAGGAACTGATTTATCTTTTTTCTAAGGCAGTTAGTATGCACATGGCAGACAATAAATTCACAAAAATCCAAATTTGCAATTCAGTTTGATACAAACAATAATCATATTTGAATTAACATTTAAAATTTTTTTGAATCATATTTGAATAATTCAATGTACAATTTTAAATAATTCAATGAAAATTGATTTGTCAAATAGGAACTGATTTGTCACTAAACCCTAAGTAAATTAATATGCACATGGCAAACCATAACTTAAAAAAATCCAAACCTACCATGCACTTTAATAACCAACAAAATCAAAATATGGTATATACTTTAATACAAGCAATAAACATACACAGTGCATTAACATAGGGTTTATGTAACATTTTTCAAATTTGAAATCCAAAAAACCTAAACCCAAATCCCCTTAATCCAAAAAATCATAAACCAAATACAGAAACTTACCCGTTACAATAGATGCAACAACATCGATTGCTTCTCTTCTATTAACCATTGTGGCCCTCAACCCTAACCATTGATGTATTTTGTTTTCTTTTCTCGCGAAACCCAAAATATCAATCCTTCAACCTTCAATCATTCACTCTTACCCTTACCCTTGAAGTTCCAATCCTTTAATTTAGGGGTGTGCAAAAATCGGGTAAAACAGAAAAAATTCGGTTAACCGACCGAATTCTGTTAATCGGTTGGTTAATCAAATTTTTTCGATCGGGGGTCGGTTAATTATTTTGTGATTTTTCGGTTAACAGTTAATTCGGTTCGAAACCGGTCGGTAAACCGAAAAAATTAATAAATAAAATCATAATATATAAATAGGCCCACTATTCATCTAAACCCAATCCCTAAACCCAAAAAAACCCAAATATCCAACCCAACCCAATTACCCAATCAAAAAAAATACAAATAATTTAATAAATAAAAAAATTCTAAAACTAAAACTAAAATTATGTAATTTTTTTAATTATGTAGTGATTCATTTCGGGTAATTCGGGTAATTCGGTTAATTCGATTAATTCACGTAACTCGGTTAATTCGGTTAATTTTTAACCAAAAATAAAAAACATATAATTTTCGGTTAATTCGGTTAACCGACCGAATTAACCGAAAAAATTTCGGTTTGGTTAATTTTTTTGAAAAATTTCGGTTCGGTTAACGGTTAAAAATTTTGAAAGGTCGGTTAATTCAGTTAATGTTATTTCGGGTCGGTTAACTTATTGAACACCCTACTTTAATTGTCCAACCTTGAATCTTAAAATTGATTTCCAACCTTAAACCATGTTAATCCCAATCGATTTGTCTTTTTTTACCCTAAACCAATCCATCTTCTTTTTTTTCCCCCTAAACCCGTCTAAACATTTGACCCTTTGGCTCCTCGTTTGGCCACCTCAGCTCGATAACGATAGTGATTGATTTGTTATTTTCAAAGTTGAGTGACTGAATTAAACACAGAGTGACTAATTTGTTAGTAACATCAAAGTTGAGTAACTATTGGTGTAATTCACCAAAATATTTTTAAGAGATAAATTAGAATTAGATTAAATTTACCTTTGAGATCAACTAGAATTAGATTAGATATTTTGGTTTGACACATTAGGTTTATTGTTTCTTCTTGAATTTAGATTTCAATTATTACTTAAATTGGTAATAACAGTGGACAAATTAGTTAAAATTCAATCTAATATATATTAAAAAATATAAAAATCAGTCAAATCTAGAAATATTTGAAAGATAATAAACTTATTACTAACTAGGCTTCTAGCAAAATCTATGGATTTGAGAAATGATAATGAATCTTACATTCTGAAGTATTTTACTAAATTTACCCTAATTTTGAAATCCAATTCTCACACACATTAAACACTTGATGACACATAAAGAAAATAGACAAAAAAAAACAAACTCAATTAATTGAGTGAAGAAATTAAAACTCTAAATAATGAAGTGTAAAAGAAATTGAGTAACTTGCGGTGTAGTTAACTTTATAAAGTATGTGTAAATTAAATTTATAAGCACATTAGAGAAGAAATAATGTATTCACAAAGCACTACCCCCTTCTCTTTTCAATTTTAAGGGGTGCCATCAAATTTCAGTTGCTATTAGCCCATTTTTCTGAAGTGATAAACAAATAGTGTCATTAAACCACCGGGACTGACTGATGCACTGTCATAAGGAGGATTCTTTCCACTCTAATCTGTTAAGCCCGTCAACGATTGCCTTTCGGAACTCATTGTTATGTAGAAGAAACGACGAGACATGGCCACCTGTGACCCATCTCACTTCTGAACCAGGCCAAGCCTTTTGAAGCTCCAGCACTGAGTGTTTTGGTATGTAACCATCATCCTGAAACGCATAATTGCAGTTGAAATATATAGATAGCACCATTGGCATTCTATGAAAACTATAAAACATAAGAATGGTATACATATGTGTGCATATATATATCGGTGTTTGATTATCGTAAGACCTTTTTTACAGTATGTGGAAATACCCAAGCCCCTTTGTCCATCACAAGGGGAAGAAAACTTAATAGTGGACCTTCAAATAAGAATTAACATGGATGATCCAAACAATCAACAAACTTGTTCATAACTAGAAATTTTAAATGGTCAATAGTTAAGCATTGAATGTTTTGAATCAAATCTTTACCGGCCTTATGAATTACGATGCATTTAAATGGTCAAATAGTTAAGAAATTGAAATCTGAATATTACCACAAATTGCTTATAGAATGCATGACTCATAAGGTCAGTAAAGTTTGTAGACAACCTAAACTTTGAAACAATCAAGCTCCCCACATGAATCATCCATTAGAAAGCCATGATAGGTTTATTCGCAGCAAAATTTAATAGTAAGGAGTTTTCATGTTCTTAAGCAACATCCATTAAAAAAACAAGATGAGGAAAGTGATTAAGAAAGTGATTCAATAACAATATCAACAAGCTCCTTATTCATATTCTTAAGCAACATCCATTTTGTCAGATAGAGATATGGTACTTACAGTTGCTGCAACAAATATTATGGCATTAGGGTTTTTGGGAATTGGAAAGCGTGTGACATCTGTGAGAGACAGTACATTTCGCATTCGTTCTCTCACCTCCTCGAGAGTCATTGCAGCCTCTTTTGCTGCAAGATCCTCTCTCAGTGCCTCCCATGCAGTGGCATGCTTCAATATACCCTCACAGAATGCCACAACAGCAGAATGTGGGGAGAGAAAAGGAAGGGTTGCAACAGGTGTGGGGTGCAGTGATCCAACCATTGCAGCATGCACTCCCCCTATTCCCATAAAAGCATCAAACTTCAAAAGGGTGTGCTAATTAACAATACAAATAGAATAAAAGCACCACAAGAACAACAATTCTTACCCATGCTAAGTCCACACACACCCATCTTGCCAAACCCTGCCTCAGAGTCTAACCAGTATAAAAGGCTCAGAGCCTCTTCAATGGTTGCTCTTCCTAATAAAAGCAAATCACTGACACACAATAGTTTTGCACCACGCTGCAGCATAGGACGCCTTTGACCATAGAAAGGGCTATAAAAACAGTTATATTAATTAGAAAGCCTAAAAGCACAAGTACAAGAAGATAAGCTCAGCTTCAAAAAGTAGTTGATAATACAGAAAGGACTCTGACCTCTCAAGCACCATAGTTGCAATGTTTTGTTTCAATAATGGTCCACCAAGACGCAATCTCCGTTCAAATGTATGGTCTCCTGTGCCTGTCAAAGAGGTTACATTTATATCAATGAAGATGAGTTTTAAATATCAAATTCACAACCCAAAATTATTTTAAAATTGAAGCAATACTTGCAAGATTGTAGTATACATCTAAGCTGAAATACTCAGAATGAATAATCTAGGAAATAACAGGTAACAAATGATATAGGTATAGCAAAAAATACAAAGGTTTTATACACGAGTAAACAAAACAGCAGACGAGAACATGAAATCTAATGAATATGTCTATGTTTTCTTATTTGAGAGTAGGATCCAGTAGAAAATAATAGGCCTCGAAAGTCGAAAGTTGAAACAACCACAATAAACTGTATTCAGTTCAATATCCACAGAGGCATTTCAGGGCGTTGATGTAATCTTCAAACAGACTTGTGCTATACCATCCACTGCTTATAAGCATTCTCTTCTCTTCTTTAAGATTTTAGATTTTGAACATTGGGCCTAGCATGTAGGCTTCAATCAAAATCTACATCAGGAATAAAGCAGCCTAGTTATTCATTACTACTATGTAGAAGATGATCATTCTAAGCTCAAACCAAGAATATAAACAATCAATTTGCACTATCCAGGAAGATAAACATAAACAAACAACTAAGATTCACCAACTTAAAAAGTGAATCACTAATAAACTAAACTACACTCAAACAATGAGAAGACCAAATTCTTGTAAACCAACTTAATTAATCAACAAAAGCAATCCAAAAGTGCACACAAAGATACCTGCTAGGTGAACCACACATGCCATCTTTTGAGGTGGCACATCTTTTGGGACAAGGAAAGCAACCCTCGCATTATGACTTTCAGGAGGCAATGCACTAAGCAACTGATCATCACAAGGGGTCCTAAACACACCTTCTCTCAAACAAGCATTTTGGGTCTCCCAAACAGTTCTCCAAATGGGTTGAATCAAGCTTGGAGGCCAGTTTTGGCCTTCAACTTCAGGGAACAACTGGCTTATCAATCTCTCCAGAAGCTCAAGCTTTGTTCCACCCCACCCTCTTGAGAAGAACGGTGGGGTTATCTTTGTTCTATGCATAAATGCACCATATACATGGTCTAGAATGTAATGAAGCATCCCTATATTAACTGTAACCATATTTTTTTCTCTCTTTGAAGAAAACCCAGATTTCAAAATTGCTTAAAAGAGAGGAAATTTGTATCTTTTTATTGATTCCGCTTCAGTATCAACAACCCAGTAATCAGAACTCAATAACAAGATCAGTTTTTTTCATAAAAAGAACATTGATTAGAATGTGGAGAAAAGCACAATACAATTAGATCTGTTGAATAAAACCATACCTTCACCTCTAAAATCAATGAAGCAATAACATTGCAAGAGAAATTTTTTTTTTCAAGAGCTGTAAAGCATTCAGGGTAAGCAATTAATAAGAAAAGAGAAAAGATTTGAGATAATGAAGTGAGACCCAAAAAGATAGAAAAAGGACGGATTATGAAGAAAGGATGGAGCTTTCGAATTGTTTTCGGGGGTTTTATGTTCGAAGCAAATAGGTTAAAACTTACTATTAGTCCTTTAACGAAATTTGAGATTTAATCCATGGACTTAAAAGGTTAAAATTGATTTTAAAAATCTCAATCCAATCATTAAAATCTTTATGGCATGTTAAGTTTATGATAATGATTGGATTAATATTTTAAATCAAAAAAAAATGAATCATTAACTTTTACTAGTATAGAGACTAAATATCAAATTATATAAAAGTAGAGGGACTAATAGAAAATTTAAACCAAACAAATATTAGGAACCAAGCTAAAGGAAACCATACCGCCGCTCTAATCTGTGGGTGGTATTAAGGATTGGGTCCTACGTGCCACGTCATTGAACATCTATTTGCCACGTCGTCATTGCCGATTTGCTGTTTTATGGTCTCACTTTCCCGTCTGTGTTGTATTTGGTGGTGAGTGGGTGAGGGTCCCCACTGTCTTCCCCATAATTGTAGAGGCCAGCATGGAACACAGTGGATAAGGTTGTAATTATGTTTATTTATCATTTCCTTACTAAATAATTTTGAATAAAATAATTTAATAAAAAATTAAAAAAAGTTGGTTGAGGATTAGATGTTGATGATCATATTGTAATCAACTGTTATTATTATTATTTATTCCTTGATATATCTTAAGCAACTTTTAAAATATGATTATTTTTATTTATTTGGATGAAGATCACTAACAAAGAATTTTGTTTTAGTGTATATAGGTGAATTGTTTATCTCAACCTTGACATTATAAGTTTACTAAAGTTTATATGAAATTAGGTTAGGGGACTTATATGATAATATTATCATTGAATAAATTACATTAATAATCACCCAATTTGAGGTGTTTATGGGTTTGGCCAACAAAAATTTAGGCTCGGGCTTGGCCCAAAATAGCCTTAAAATTTTGTGTAATTTCGACTTGAATAAAAATATTAAAACTCGAGCCCGACTGTATTATTTTTTATATAAATTTTAAAATATAATATATCAAAAATATTAAAATATTAAAATAAATGTTTCCCAACAAATTAAAAAATATGTATACTTAAATAATACTAAGATAAATATAACTTAACAAGCAAATGTGAAAAATTGTAACAAAATTAACAATAAAATAAAAGTTATACAATATCTAAATAATAACAATAAAATAGTAGTAACATAATTGTGAAATTGTAGCAAAATACTAAAAAACAACAAGAAAATAGCAAGAAAATAATAAAAAATAGTAAAAAAAAAACAATAGTTTTTTTTTTTTTATTCGGGTCAAGCTGGGCTCAAGTAAAAAAAGTTTTACCCAAAGCCCGGCTCGTTTTCTAAACAAACATTACTTTTTTGCCTAAACTCATTTTTTCAGATATATATTTTATCTAAACCTTCTCATTTCTCGAGCGGACTCCTAACCCTAGACAAGTCTACACACAACATCAATCTCTTGATTAAAAGTTGACTCAACAGAGCCTTTTAAAATCTCAAGGCTCAAACCGAAGGCCCTACTACGTTGACTAATGAGAGAACAAAACTCGGCAACAAATTGCCTTATCATTGGTTATAAAAGAGGTAAAAATTATCATGGAAGCTTTTAATTAAAAGTTGAATTACGTTTGCTGATTAAGTCTTAATTTAATTGGCATTAATATTATTGTCAATACTAAAAGATATGAAGTGTATTAAATTATATTATTTTTTAACAGAAAAGTCCTTACCACAAATAGTGATATATTTTAAAGATTTTAAATTCTAATATTTTTATATAAGTTGAAGGGTTTATTATGGTAAACATATCTTTCATAATTGTTTCTTTCAATAATGCTATTTTTGATGTTGAAAATTTATGTTACAATTTATATTCTCATTCACTAGGGATCCAACTGGAATTAATAAGAAAGCAAACCCAATCCGATATATCGAAAAGCCACATACATTACAGTTTTGTATTACTGTATTTGTGCCAGAAAAGCACCACCTAACAATTTCAGATCAACAGGATGGAAATGGATTTAGTCTAAGGATAGGGGCACAAATGAGGGGATGAGCTCGTGGAAGTGTAAGTCCAGGTCCTTCTTCCATATCAACACTTCCATCAACCTTCCAATCAAAGCATTGAATCATAACAGCAAGACTCGTTTGAACAACTTGCAATGCCACTGAAGTTCCAGGGCATGATCTTCTCCCACTCCCAAATGGCAACAAATGAAAATGTTGTCCCCTTACATCCATTTGACTACTTCTCCCATTCATAAACCTCTCTGGTCGGAATTCAAGTGGGTTCTCCCAATGATTCCGGTCCCTACCGATCGCCCATACGTTAATGAACAGTCGTGTCTTTGCCGGAATTTCGTAACCTTCAATATTACAATCCTCGCTTGATTCCCTTACAATCATAGGACCAGCCGGATGAAGCCTTAATGTTTCCTTTACAATTGCTTGAAGGTAAGGGAGGTTGGTGATATCTGATTCTTGTACTATTTTGTCTTTCCCTACAACAATATCAATCTCTTGTCTTGCTTTTTTCATTATGTTTGGATGATTAATAAGCTCTGATAATGCCCATTCTATTGTAACGGCACTTGTGTCTGTCCCAGCTACAAATAGGTCCTAAAAAACCGGGTGTCAGTCAATAAATATTAAATTAATTGGACTCAATTTCTTCGTAAGATTATAAAATAATCATTATACTCAAAAGTTTTTATTTATGTTATTAAAAAAATATTTTGAATATTTTTTATCCTTTAATAAATTATTTTGATTTAGGTTTTTTTAAGAAGATCTTGGTCATGTAACAACAACAACTTGTTTTAAACCCTAGCCTTTTCTCATTGTCACTTGACATTTATGGCTTTGCTAATATTAATTGAAAGCTCTTTTTTTTCCTCATTTTTTACAGCTTAATTTTTTTCATGGGCTAATTTTAAATGTCACGAATTTGCGATTTAAAAACCAAACAACTTTTTTCTTCTTCAATTTTTAATGTTGATGATTACTATTCCATCATATATCGATTATCGAATCATCATTGAAACTCATCAACTAAATTTCAATTAAAACTTAATCAACTAGTTAATTAGATAAAATTTTTAGAACAATCACTAAATAACCAAAACTTACTAACGCATTGACTTTGGGTGTAGTTAACCTAAAGATTATATAATTCAAATATTATAAAAGTAGATGATAAAAGAAGGTTACCACTTACCAGGATGAATGCCTTAATGTTTTCTCTGGTTAATCTCATCTCCGAGCTTTCATCTTGTGAAATATCAAGTAAAACATCAAGTAAATCTTTTACTGTATTATCATCCTTGTTTGTCTTCCTTGCTTCTTCATGTTCCTTTATTATTCTATCCATCATTGAATCAAACTTATCACGTACTTGTTTCAGCTTCTTGTTCATTCCTTGCAAATCCAAATTCTTAAAAAACCAGATAAAATCCGATAAATTAAACTGTCCCGACAGCCTAGCTATAGATTCCACCAACTTCCTTACCTCTTCAGCTTCATCTTCATTATTACAACATGTATCATTCATTATCATTCTCGACACAATATTATTGGTCAACCTTACAAGCTCACCTCCAACATCTACTTTTTCACTAGCATTAGCTGTTTTCAGCATGAACTGCAAAAACCGGATTAATTCTTCACGTCGAACCGGGAGAAACTGATCCAACATTCGACCACTTAACAGCTCCGACATGCAGATTTTCTTCATGAATTTCCAGTACGCTCCGTAAGGAGCAAAGGAGAAATCAGCTGAGCCATATGTAAGGTAGTCAACAACGGCGGTTATAGGTCGGTTTGAGAAAGATGATTCGTGGGTTTTGAGGAACTGCTTGGCTATTTCCGGGGAGGAAGCCACGACACATGGGACAGAACCGAGACGGATATGTATTAAGGGTCCATGTTTAGTTGAAAGCTTGTGAAGGGCTTGGTGAGGTATGGGTGCAAGGAGGTGGAGGTGTCCGATGATTGGTAAGGCTATTGGACTAGGTGGAAGACGTGTGGTGGTCCGGTTCTTGGTGAATATGGTTCTGAACAAAATGAAAGACAGTAGCCAAAGGAAGAAAACTAAGATGTAGCCTTGAAAATCAGCCATTATTGAACCTTGGTTAATCAATTAACACGTAGACTTTTGATTTTATAAGTGGTAGGATGTTAGACTTCCATTAATTGGTTTAAATTTAGTATTTGTCATGTAATTGAATTTTGGGTGTTGGTTTGCCATGACTAGGTCAGTGGCCGTCTCCCTTGGATGACAAGTTCCAAAGTATTTAATTTTTTTTTTTTTTTTTTTATGTAAGGACATTTTTGTAGACTTATGATTTTATAAGTGGTAGGATGCTAGACTTCCATTAATTGGTTTAAAGTTTGCATTCGTCATGTAATTGAATTTTGGGTGTTGATTTGCCATGACTAGGTCAATGCTCGTCTCCCAAGGATAACTAGTTCAAAAGTATTTAGTTATTTTTATATGTAAGGGCATTTTTTTTGTCCTGTTCTTCCAATCATTCTTTCTTTTGGCTTTATATTGCTATTAGATGAACCTTTCTTTCTCTTAGAAAAGGCTTTTGGTTGTTTCCGCAAGTAGCCGGCCAGGAGCAAATCAAGGGTTATCTAAACAATGGAAATGATTCTATATACACTACATTATCTCTTAGAAAAGGCTTTTGGTTGTTTCCGCAAGTAGCCGGCCAGGAGCAAATCAAGGGTTATCTAAACAATGGAAATGATTCTATATACACTACATTATCTTGTATCTCTTATTAATTATTTAACTTCATTTTAACATTATTTTTTATATCACTGATACATTATTTTGATAATATTTATAACCTGAACATTCGATATCAAATCTTGGATCTTGGACCTGAAACCTTAAATCTTGGACTTAAGAACCTGAACTATGGACTTGGATGGGTCCAAGGTCCAGGGTGTAGGATTTAATGTCCAGTGTTTAGGGTTTAAAATAAAAAAAATTACTAAAATGTATCAATAACATGAAAAAAGATGTTGAAAATGCATTAAATAATTGGTAAGGAATGCAGGATGATGTGGCGTCTCTGATTCATACAATCTTTTTTCATAAATAATTTTGTTTGAACAAAATTAGATCGAAAATTAATCGGGGTTAAATCTTTTTCTAAAATTATTCATTGATTATGAAAGAATTTATTGATCATAAACATATTTAATTTTGATAAACCCATTAAAATACAAAATATTATTTTAAATATTTTATAATAGCAACTTTTATTTTTATATAAATAAGTTATAAAAATAACAAAAATAATGAATCAAACTGAAATATTTTGATTCAGTTATGACAATAAATCTGGTTTGATTTATTCAATTTTAGACACTTAGGGCTAGTTTAGCATTATTTTTAGAAGTGTTTTTAAAAAGTGCTTTGGAAAAATAATTTTGAGAACTACTTTTGAAAAGTTTGGCTTAAGATTTAAGTGTTTAGTATTGCTATCAAAAAGTGCTTTTGAGAAATAAAATATCCATTTTATACATGGTGTTTAAAGTAGCAAATAAGCATTTAAATAATGTTCAATTTAGTTAATATTATGATATTTTAATAAGAATATAGAAAATAATTTATTATAATTTGTTGTTAATATTTTAATATATGAAAAATAAATTTTAAATATTTTTAAGCAATTAATCAGAGAAGGGAAAGTATCATGTGTTGGAGGTATAAAAACGTAATTAAGTTGTTAAAAGTGCTTTTGGGAGAGAAAAGCTAAAAATTTTAACTTCTCTATTTGGGGAAAAGTGCTTTTGAAAAATAAAAAATTTCTAAAAAGTATTTTTCATATCAAAAGTGTTTCTAAAAAGCACTACTAAACACAACATTAGTTGATTTATTCGGTTATTGATATTAAATAATCGAATCAATCGATTATATGTCTTTAATAAAATACATTGTACTT
This sequence comes from Gossypium rotundifolium, assembly GCA_025506655.1. NCBI lineage: Eukaryota > Viridiplantae > Streptophyta > Magnoliopsida > Malvales > Malvaceae > Gossypium > Gossypium rotundifolium. Next base: position 6,593,722 of record CP106722.1, on the reverse strand, counting down.
TCAAAAAGAAAATGTAGGTTCAAATTTTGAAAATTACATTATTAAAAGAGATAACAGTAAACTTCAGATATAAAATTAGAAAAAAAAAAGTGAATCTCACGGGATGGACAAGTTTTCTTACCTTCCAAACTTAACCTTACGCTAGCTAAGTGATACCCAAAATGCTCCTCTCTCTTTTCCGCCTTCACTTGCCGGTTCTTACAAGCTTAGAGTGGGAAATTTGTCAAGCTTTTGGCTTTGACACCTAGCATGAGTTTAACAACCAATTCACCTAGTTATGCCATCTATCCCACTAATATTTTATGGGAAATGATTGAATGAAACAGTGACGCCACGTGAAACAGTGACGCCACGTCATTTGTATCCCTTTCCAATAGATTTATGCCACATCGACATTTTTATCACGAATTTCAACATTTTATCCCGAAAAAATCAAATCCAAATTAAAATCACGAAATTTAAGATAAAATCTTGAAATTGAGATAAAATGTCGATGTGGCATAAATCTATTGGAAAGGGATACAGATGACGTGGCGTCACTATTTCATTCAATCCTTTCTCAATGTTTTATTATGCTTCGATTTATTCTTTGATTCCACACTTCACAATGGATATTTCAATATGTGCGAAAAGTACTAAAAGTTTGTGGGAAGAAACATCTCTTAACTCCTACCATAATAATACAAAAATTAAGAAATGTCAACAAAATCAAAAGCCTATGATGATGGTTATAGCAGATATCATGTCATTTTTAAATGAACCTCGGGTGATCAATGCTTTTCTAAGTGATTTTACCTTAGTTGTATGTAGCATCTCTGGTAGATCCAAATAGAAACATTTCAGGTTCATAACTTGTTTGAACGTGTTGCTGAAACCTTTTTATGATCCATATTGAATAATTCATAGCAAATTAAGAAAGGAAAAAGTTTGAATTAGTAAGCGAAACCATATTTGAATATTTAAACTACAGTATTAAGAATTTAATCTATACCAATGGTTGGAATTTCGACATTAAGAAAGAAAGAATTGTAGAGAAGAAACAAGAAATTTAGCAACAAAATTGTCTGCTAAAGTTTTATATATTTCACACTATGTTTGAACAATGAAACAAGAGTATTTATAACAAGAAAAAACTCCAAATTATGAAAAGAAATAACAAAGATTTTATACTAATAAATATCAAATATACTATGCTAATAAATACTAAATGTCCTAAAAACATGAAAACATAACTTGCACGCAAGTTCATCAAATCCAGATGCTTCGCAGCTTCATGGTTTAGCTTCAGACAGCTTGCATATTTTTGCGACTCCGATTCACATTTTTCTCGCGACCCCAGTTTGTATTTTAATTCTAGTTCGTCAAAGTGATGAGCTTGCCACTTATTGTGAGTTCGCCAATCTTAGAGGGTTCGCCAAATGTGCATGCTGCATGAATGGTCATCTCGCAACACTCCTCATTGGCTTTCCTGCTGCAAACACCGATTTTATTTCTGAGCTTCTCAAATCTCGTCTTTCCAAGTGGTTTGGTCAGAATGACAGCGAGTTGAGTTTCAGTGTTGCAATGAACCATAGTCACTTTTTTGCTATGTTTGACTTCTCTCACGAAATAGTACTTGATCTTGAAATTCTTTGTCTTTCCATGGAAGACTGGATTCTTCACAATTCCTATGGCGGACTGGTTGTCGCATAAAATTTGAGTTGCTTCAACCTGCACAAGATTCAAGTTAAACAAAAGTTTTCTTAACCAAATTGCTTCGTTGGCTGCTACTGCCACAACTACATGCTTTGCCTTAGTTGTGGATTAAGAAATTGTCAATTGCTTCTTCCAACTTCAAGAGAGTACTCCAGATCCAAACGAAAAGAAATATCCGCAGTACTTCACATATCATCCACTAATCCAGCCCAATCACTGTCAGTGTACCCAACAAGCTTCAACGTGTTTGCCTTTGCAAACCAAACACCAAAATCGATTGTTCCTTTGACGTATCTCAACACCCTTTTCGCATCTTTGAAATGAGAAGTATCGTATTAGTGCATAAATCTTGACAACAAGCCAACTATGAACTTAATATCAGGTTGGGTCATTGTTAGGTACAATAAATAACCCACGAGACTTCGATAATTCTTCTCATCAACCTTTTAAAACCCTTCACTGCTGCTGAGTTTTCTTTAAATGCAACAGATATGCTAATTGGTTTACATTTCTCCATGTAAAAACTTTTTAAAATCTTCAGTGCGAAGCTCTATTGACTTATGAAAATTCCTTCCTGAACTTGTCGCACTTCCATCCCAAGGAAATATCTCATTTCCCCAAGGTCTAACATTTTAAACATTTTCTCCATTTATTGCTTAAATTCCTTTACTAAATCATTGCTGCTCCCAGTTACAAGCAGATTGTTAACATATAATGCAACAATTAGCGAAGTGACTTTGCCAATCTTCTTCACATGTAGGGTAGGCTCGTTAGGGTTTTTTTCAAATCCCAAGTTCGCAAAGTGTTTATCTATCATTGCATACCAAGCTCACAGAGCCTGTTTCAATCCGTATAAGGCTTTCTTAAGCTTATATACCTTCTCTTCTTTTCCTCTAACTGCGAACCTAAGAAGTTGCTCCACATAAATTTCTTCTTGCAAGTAGCCATTCAGAAAAGCTGATTTAACATCCAGTTGATAAATTTTCCGATCAATCTATGCTGCCAAAGCCAATATTAATCTAACCGTGTCCAGCCCTTGCCACTGGTGCAGAAGTCTCACAGTAATCAATGCCATATTGTTGACGGAAACCTTTCACAACCAACCTTGCCTTCAGCCTATTGAGCGAACCATCAACATTGAGGTTGGTTTTGAACACCCACTTGGCGCCAATAACCTTTTTGTGTAATGGTTTGTCAACAAGCTCCTAAGCCTGGTTCTTGTGAATCATGATCAACTCCTCTCGCATGGCTTCTTTCTAGCCTTCAATGGTTTCAACTTTTTCAAAGCTCGTAGGTTCAAGTAGTGCTATGTCAGCTCACTAATAGATCTCATCAATTGATCGCGTGCCCCTTATTGGAGTGTTGTCAAAGTTTGCTTCAATTTGATCATCACTAGATTGCACTCCCAGCTCACTTCCATAATCAAAATTTTGCGAACCTTGTTCGCACTTCTTTTGCTTAAGTATTTCAACTTCAGTAGCATTACAATTCCATGTTTTACCTTTATCGAACACATCCTTTCTCGCTGAAATTTTCTTGGAGGAAAGATTGTAAATTCTATAACCCTTTTTATTGCTACTATACCCAAGGAAAATACCTAGCTGTAACCTCCTCTCTAACTTGCTTTTTTTCACCTGTGGCAGATGAGCAAAACAAATGCAACCAAAAACTTTTAAGTGATAAATAGAGGGTTTATTCTCAAACCATGCTTTAAATGGAGTATTCTCTTTTACAGCCTTGGTTGGCAGTCTGTTCAGCAAATAAACTGATGTGTTCACTACCTTAGCTCAAAATTCCTTTGGCAACTTGCTTTCAAACAACAAACACCTCACCATGTCCATTATTGTCATGTTTTGCCTCTTGCACACTCCATTTTGCTACGGAGTGTAAATGTTGGTGAGCTGGTGATGGATTCCAGCTTTGGAATTTATCTGAAGTGTACTCGATTCCATTATCATACTTGACCTTCTTCAGTTTACTTTCGGTTTGATTTTCAACCTATACTTTAAATTTCCAAAATACTTCAACTACATCCGTTTTTTATTTTAAAAAATAAAGTCAGTAATACCTAGAACAGACGTTAATGAACAAGACAAAATATCTACACTCACTCAATGAGGGTGTTTTCATAGGTCCACATACATCAGAATGAACCAATTATAACTTTTCATAAGCTCGCCAAGCTTTGTTTGCTGGGAATGGTAACGTTACTTGCTTCCCAAGTTGGCATACATCGTAGATGCCACTTTGCTTCTCAATACTAATTATTCCCTTAACCAAACCCACCTCACACATTCGACTAAAGGACTTATAGTTCGCATATCCCAATGAATCAAATATAATGTAGCCATAATTCTTAAAAACAACATTGTAATTTTTCTCAAGCAGTTGACCAATGCTAAGGAGATTTTGATCTATTGTAGGTACTAAGAAAACATTTGAGAACATTTGAGATTACTTTAGTACCTAAGGCGAGTTGATCATAACTTCGCATTTGCCCTTAACTTCTAAGAGTTCACCATTACCAATCCTCACCTTTAGATAAAAAATTCTATCAGTCTTCTTGAATATGCTTTCGTATGGGGTCATATGGTTGGTACATCCACTATCAACCAACTAACCTTTGGCAACTTTGTTTTATTATGCAGAACATGTGACTGAGAACACCTGCTCCTCTTGAATATGATCTCCCTTAACTATTTGAGCCTAATTTTGTTGAGGAATTCACGCTTTGTTATTGCATACCTTCTCTAGGTGACCCAATTGCTTGCATGATTTACACATATCTGGTTTGAACCAACACTATTTCTCAAAATGAATATTTTTCTTACAATGCGAGTAAGGTGAATATTTATTCTTCCAATCATCTTGCATCGACTTCTCTTTCTTCTCTGTCCAACCTTTTTTCCCTTTAAGTTTCCGGGGGTTCCCACCTTCAATACTTAGGGCTCGCAATACTTCTTCTGCATGCTTCTCTCGCCTTGATGCTTTTCTTTGCTCTTGAGCATACAAGGCATTTATCAACTCTAGAAGAGAGATGGCTGATAGGTCCCTTGAGTTTTCAAATGAAGAAATCTTAAATTCATACCTCTCAAGAAGTGTCATTATGACCTTCTTAACGACCTTACTATCTACGAACTCTTCCCCAAGTAACCTAATGTTATTAACTATCGCCATAATCCTATTTGCGTACTACTTCATTGTTTTAGCCTCTTTCATCTTCAAATTCTCAAAATCTCTCGTGAGATTAATGAGATGTTACTTTCTGGTCTTGTTCAAACCTTGAAACTCCTCCTTTAGCTTATCCCAAGATTGTTTTGGAGTCTCGTAGGCCATAATACGTATGAATATAACATCTGAGACGTCATTCTATATGCAAGACATTGCTTTGTATCTTTTAGCTCGTTCGTCACCGTGGTGCTTGATTTGTGTGACTGTAGCATTTTCCATTAATGGTGGAAGCTCGAAATTAGTATTCACAACCTCCCACAACTCATAAGCTTACAGGTAGGTCTTCATTTTAACAACACATATATAATAGTTTTCACCATTGAAAACGAATGGTGAAGGTGGAGAAAAACTTGCAGAAGTCATGTTTAACCGAGAAAGAAACAACAACGAATAAGAATAGAAGCACTGATACCAATTGTTGAAATTTCGACATTAAGAAAGAAAGAAGTTGTAATAGCCCTTTTTTAGTAGTGTCGAAAATAGTAATTTTAGGGCCACCAAATACGACGACTAAGTTCGTAAATATTATATAATAATATTCCAAACATGGTTAAAATGGTTTTGATATAGTGATTTTTGTTATATAAATGATTTAATAAGTTCAAGAGGTAAGACCTTAAGGTCAAGTGGGTTTAGAAAATGAAGTATCAGGACCTTGTTTCTATAAACGAGTCGTAAATATTTTTATAAATATTTACGGAGTGTCATTAAGATGGTATTAAAGTTTCATTAAAAAATTTTAACGTTTCGATAGTTAATTAATTAAAAAGGACTAAATCGTAAAAGATGAAAGATTTGATCACTGTTTGATTTGAGTGATTAAATGGCCTATTGAATAAAGGAAAAGGGACTTAAATGGTAATTATGCCATTTAAGGAGTTAGTGGACAATTATGGGCATGAAATTAGTGTTTTAATTATTTATTAACCAAGGTTAAAATGGTAATTTGGTTTATTAAATTAAAATAAAATAAAACAAAAGGTTAATTGGTTATCATCTTTTTAGTTTCTTCTTCAAAGAACTGAATGTCCTCATGGAGGTTTTAAGGTTCGACCATGGTGGTTTCCTATTGCATGGTATGTGATTTTGGCTCTATTTTTAATAATTTTTATGTTTTTGAGGTTGTTGCAACTAGGTCCAGCTAACTCGTACCTTCGATTTTGAAACTGTTAAAGATTTTGAATATTTTCATTATTGAACCTTGTGATTTTAGATGTTATATTATGAGTTTGAAATATTATTTGTTATTTAAAATTGTTTTATTAAGTAATTTTTGATGAATTTATCGATTAGGGACTAAATTGTTAAAATAGTAAAAATATAAAGAGTTGTGAAATTATTGCATAAATGGGCTTTATAGGATAGCATAAATATTTGGCTGGGCTCAATTTTGGGTAAAAATGGTTAATTTGCATGTTTTAGGCTTAGGGACTAAATTTGTAACATCCCAAACCCGGCCCAGACGTTATGGCCGAGTCTGGCGACATCACATTGAAGTGCTTTTCGAAAACATCATTTCTTTGGAAAATCCATGCTTATTATTAAATCTCGTTTATGAATCTTAACAGAAATTTAGGGTATATTGTTCTTTTAAAACTCAAGTTATTTTAGTAGAATGTTAATCATATTAGTTTGTTACTATACTTTAAAACCAAATTTGATGCGGAAGCTTTTATTATAAGTTACGAAAACGTGGTGTTTTGAAAACCAATTATCTTTTGGAAAACCGCTTTCTACTACTACTCAGATGCAAATTAAAATAAGTAAAATTCCCAAATTAAAAGTGAAAAATTAAAGAGGCCTTACTACATAACAAAAACCCAAATTAAATTTATAAGAAATAAACTCAAATATATAAATAGGTGCGGTTGTGTGGCCACTTTTGAATCCCTCGCAGCACCGATCCGCCTAAGACTAGGAATTACCTGTACAAATAAATAGAGAGGTGAGTTTACGAAAACTTAGTGTGTAACCCCATGCAAGTAAATAACCAATCATGCCTTAAGCAAGTACAGTTCGAGCCTAAGCCCAAATCAAGAACAGTTCAGTTCAGTTGAGCCTTAGCCCATTACAATATCAGTATTAGTGTGGGCCTTAGCCCATAATAGTATCAGTGTGGGCCTTAGCCCATAACAATATTAGTAACAGTTTAAGCATGCATTTAGAAATCCTACCCATCCAACCTCTACACCTCACTCCGTCCAGCCCAACACTCCATGTGGGGATAAAACCACCCACCCATCCCTACACTCCAAAAATTAGCACCGGTTGTGGCACTAAATAGTATTTGCAACAGGGCTGCCAGTACAGTACACTTCCTCCAATCATCATAATCCCATCCTATGCAACATATATATATCATGTCATGCTCATAAACAGTCATACATAACATAGGGGCATAACAGTCATTTATATCATAGGGGCATAACAGTCATTTTACCATAAGGGCATATCAGTCATTTTATCAGTTTGGGGTCTAGGTATACTTATCAAACCATCTGTAGGTCCATAGTCGTCTCGGGCGACCCGTGCAACCTTAACAGTCAAACAGTGCAAATGGGCCCAAGGCCCATAATGCGGGCCCATGTGAGCCCATACGCCTGTGTGGCCCACATAGCCCAAAATTGGTCTCAACCATGTAAATTACATAGTTTGACCCAATATTCTCCACACGCTCATGTAGTTTACTTGTGTGGGGCCCACAAGCCCATTGGGCCCACACAGCCTATTTAGGCCCAAAATGATCCAAAACGGCCCCAGACCATGGAATCGCTCATGGTGGTCTCAGTAGTCTAACGACCACATTTTATGCGTTCAGATTGCTACACGAACGAGCGCACGCTAGTGTAGCGTTAATTGCCATACTTTTTCAGCTTTTACCGGTTTACGATTTGGGCAGTGTTTACACACCTGGTTTCGATTCGTCACGAACAGTCGCTCAAGCACTCACCAACCTACATTTTCTCAATCAAACACCACCATCAATCTTACTTTACAGTTAGCAAGAAACCCTAAATCAACAATCCATTCATAGAGTAGCGTTACCTTCAATCAAACCACGGTGATTCCCCACGAATCTTAGTCTTTAGCGATTGATTAGGAGTTCCTAGGATCCTTCCTTAACTGCCATACAATTACTATCAGTTAACACTTAAGGCTGAAGAAGAAGGGGAATGATGATTCTTTTATAAAACTTACTGAAGGAGAGCAAGATAACCAAATAAAGGAAGGATTCAGCATTAGCACAGCCTTTCACCTTCGATTTATAGCTGTCAAACACAGTTAAACAAAACCCCACTTTAGTAACTCAAAAGTTGAAACTTCCAGTGCCATACATACTTACTGAAAAGAAAGGAGTCAATCGGCAGAAGAAGAGGAATAGTTTCGGCAATAATCAAAACTAAAAATTGGCAGCACAACACTTGAGGGATAAAAAGAGAATCGATTTTAGGGAAGAAGAGAGAAAAGAAATCGAATGAGGCAACTAAGGTCTATTCGGCCAACCCAGTGCCAATTGGGAAGGGGCAATATTCGGCCAACACAGGGGAAAGAAGAAACGAGGAGATGAAAAGAAAAAAAAGGTGTATTCGGCCAAGGAGAAAGGTTGTCAAAAAGTGCAACAAAAAAAAAAGTGCAAACACCCTTACCATATTTGGCTAAAGAGAGAAAAACAATGCAAAAACTAAAAAAGGGGAAAAGAGATTTCGATAGAGAAAACAACACTTACCAAGCAAAACCAAAACTGAGAATCACTCCTCTAGCCAAATTCTTGAGTGGCAGAGTCCACTTTTGGCACACTTCTACCTCTCCCCTCACTTCCTTGATTTCCTCCTAAAATCCCTCCTGAAATCTCTCCACTTGAGCACACCTCCCCTCAACCACTTCAGTGTTTCAGTCAAACTCTAACACCTCCACGGCACAGCAGCAAAATAAACACTCCTTTGCCTTCAGCAAGATTCGAACCTTAGACCACCTGCATAGGTAACACACCACTTACCCCCTAGACCAGCAAGCTCCTTGTGTCTTGTTATACACCCAATAACTTAAAAGCCTACTAACTAAAGGCAAGGGTTTTATTCCTTACAAACCAAAATTTTGCACAAGCCCAGGCTTGAACCCAGAACTTCTCAGACACTCCCAAACACACCCAAATCACTCAACCACTGAAGCAACAGGTACTTGTGTTAAAAACATGCAAAGATAAGTACTTAAATTTTCGGGGCGTTGCAAAATTGACTAAAAGTAAAACTTTAATGGTAATTTTGTAAAAATGTCAAAAGTGACTAAATTGCCTAAAATTCATTTTTACTATTTACATTAATATATTTAATGAAATTATTAATTTAGATCAAGATCGAGTGGAAAATCTAGGAGAATGAAAAATTACCAAAATGCCCATGTACTTTGTCATTTCTACAATTTAGCCAGGTAAGTTCATTCGATTTAATTTTAGTTTATATTTAAGTGAAATATATGAACCTAATTGCATAATATTAGATTATATTGATGTGTGTAATTGAAAACGAAAATAATGAAATGATATTACGTCGATCATTGATTGAGAAACTAAGAGCCATTACTGCAAATTAGCTTTGTAAGTTCATTAATATGAACTTAATTGTATTTATGAGTATTTATGAATATTAAAGTTTAAATGATGTAAAATTACTAATATTAAATTGATTCATTGATAGAATAAGAATTGTAAAAGGTTACGGAAATGATAAATTCTGATATCAATGGAGACAAGTTGCATCCGCACATAAGACCATAGCAAAACTATGACAATTATTCAAACGTAAGACCGTGGTTGGACCGTGGAAGTGTTTATATGTAAGACCATAGTTGGGCTATGGCATTTTGATGATAAGACCATAACTGAGTCATGGCACTATGGACGTAATACCTTGGTTGGACCATGGTAGTGTTATATGTAAGACCATAGCTGAGCTAAGGCATTCTGATGATAAGACCATAACTGGGTTATGACACTATGAACGTAAGACCATGGTTGAACCATGACAGTGTTATATGTAAGACCAAAGTTGGGCTATGGCATTTTGATGATAAAACCATAGTTGGGTTATGGCACTACGAATGTAAGACCATGGCATTGCATATGTAAGACCATAGTTGGACTATGGCACAAAGGAAACGTGTACCAGGGTTTCAATCGTCTTCACAGTATTCATCAATTATAGAAGAGGGATGGTTTCGACCATCGTTTAGCACACTTTTTGTGAGCTCCGGTAAAGGTTCTGATTGACTTCACTACGAAAAATATGGAAAGGTATGATGTACCAATGATTAAAGTATGAATATTCATGAATATGAAAGGTATGATTTAAGAGATGCTATGTTTATATACTATATCTTACCATGTGATGATATCGCTAAGTTATGTGTTTAATCATTAGCTTGTGGCTATGCTAAGTGTTTAATATGAACCAAGGCATGTGTGTATGAAATTTATTGAAATGGTGATACATGAAAAACATGATATGTTATGAAAGATGATAAATCCAATTGGATCATACTCAAATATAATGGTTATATATGTTAAGTTCACATAAATTATATTCAATTATGCTAGCATGTGTTGTTGTTGGTGCTTAGGCTTTTTCCAAGTTGGTGATTGAATTATATCATGTTTAATCTTAATGAAATACATTGAAACAGTAAGTGCTCAATTGGTAATGTGCTTATGTCCATGAAAAGGTAGAATAAATCTAAGTATGTAATTTCTTATACAATGGTTGATTATGTGGTTGATTCCAAAAGAGCTATGTTTAAATGCACTAGCTTGTAGTCATGGTTGATGTTATGGTTATAATGTAACAGACCGAATTTGACCCTAATCGGAATGGTAGTTTCGGGACCATGAATTCGAGCCCGAGAAATATTTAAATATTATATTTAGTGTTTATTATATGTGAATTTATGTGTGTGAAAGTTTCGTAGAAAAATTTTATTGTTTAAGTATTGAATTTGATAAAAAGGACTAAATCGCGTAAAGCGTAAAAGTTGCATTCTTTAGTGTAAAGTGCTAGAATGATGATGGCTTCTTAATTTGAGGTATTAGGTGGGTAAATATTCCATTTTATAAGTTAGTGGATGGCTTTTGACTAATATGCCATTATTATATGTAATAGTTTATTTTATATTAAAGGTTATATTAGTAAATTAATTAAATAACCATTATATACATAATAAAATAAAATGAAAAAGCCATTATCATCTCATTTTGTTCTTTGGCGAATATGGGAGAAAGAAAAGGGTTTTGTTCCTTTGAATTTGACAATTAGCGACACCAAATCAAGGTTAGTTTAAGCTCGATTTTTAATAATTTTTACGTTTTTGAGATCGTTGCTTCGTATATTACCCGACCCATGCTTGAATTTTTGAGAATCATGTGTTTATGAGGTTCGACCATTGATGAATATTTGAGGTTTTTGATGCTTGATGATTTTAAATTAAAGATATGTTAAGGATTGATATGTTTTGTATTAGAAATTTTAGTGAATTTTAGTATTTGAGGCTAATTTGTAAAAGTAAATTTTTAGAGGGGCTTATTTGCAAAATAAATGAAATAAATGGACTTATAATGCCCTTGGGAACATTCGGCCCTTGCATAGTCTTGGCAAATTTTGTGTATTTTATGTTTTGTACAATTAAGACTAAATAGTAAAAATGTGAAATCTTAGGGGCAAAATGGTAATTTACATGTTTATGTATTTTGGGATTAAATTGAATTGAAATGTACTTGAATGAGTTGAATTTAATGTGTTCTAGATCAAGAACAAAGAAAAACGAGCTTGGATCGGGGAGAAACGAAAGTTGTCGACTAGCCGGTTAACGTTGTCCGTCGAAAGTCGAGGTAAGTCCTTAAGCTAGATTATATTAAAGAATGAATTATGAATGTGTTTAATGACAATGTTTGATAAATTTGGGCATATTTTTATGTGATAGCCGAATGTAAAGGTATTACATTGAATTGGATATGTTTTGTTAATACCATGTAAAGGTGTATAATCGATATGATATGCGGAGTATACAATGATGTAACGATTTTATTTAGGAAATGTGAATAAGCTTAGTTGAGTTTGAAATGTGATAGAATTATGAAATTTAAGTGATTTAATTGATTATGGTATTATTGAAATGTGCATTGAAATGTTGAAAATGTTGATATCTCGGGCTATTAGCCTAGCAGGCCTTGTCTTGGGTGTTACTTATCAGGCTTTGATGCCTAGCAGGCCTTGTACCGGTGTTACTTATCGGGCTTAGTGCCTAGCAGGCTTAGTGCCGATGACATATTCGGGCTTAGTGCCTAGCGAGCTTAGTCTTAGATGACATATTCGGGCTTAGTGCCTAGCGAGCTTAGTCTTGGTGACATATTCAAGCTTCGTGCCTAGCAGGCTTAGTGTCGGTGACATATTCGGGCTTCGTCCCTAGCAGGCTTAATGCCGGTGAATTGATATAAATGGAAAAATTTGAGAATCAAACAAGGTAAGTTATATATAATGTTTTGTGTTAAAAGCTCGGGTAAGAGTTGGCATATTATGTTTGTAAGGAATGAAGTGAGCAAATTTTTCATCGTTAAATCAATATGATGTACTGAAATGGTCAATTCCACAAGTACTTTATTTTATAATGTTGAACCTATCATTAATGTGTATGTACATTGCTTATATGTGAAGTTGACAAAGTATATGTTCATGATAACATAGTGATAGTAATTGATACAAATGTGACACTAGTATTCGTCTAAGTGTATTATATATATATAGAAATATTTATGTACAATATGATAAGCTTGAAGATTAAAATGTTTACATGTACGTTCATTATAATTATATGTGCTTCAGACTTACTAAGCTAGTGAGCTTACTTTGTGTGTTTTCGCTGTTCGTTTTATAGATTTTGGTCAAGCTACAGGCTCGAAGGATCGTTGGTGAAGTCAACCACACTATCTCTCTCTTTGGTGTATATATATATATATATGTTTTGAATACTTTTTGAGTCAAAGGCATGTATAGACTAAATCTCTTATGTTGTGATCGAATGATATGTATATGTATGTATGCCATGCGAAAATGACTATGCTTTTATGAATGTGTGATTTGTAATGTGGTCATGGTATTAGTGATGTGAATAATCAGTTTTACTTTATGTTAACTTCAAAGGTTTATTTTATGGTTTAAGCATATGTAAGTAAGGTATTAGATTAAGTGATCTTTTACTTACTTTAAAGTAAAGGGATAATGATCATGATGATTTGCGAAAATGGCTTGTCCCTTATGGTTTAAATTTGATTATATAGGTTTCTTTATTTGAGTTGATTTGAGTTGGTTAAATTATGAATTTACTATTGGAGATTTTAGTAATAGATTAAATATGGTTCAAATATCTATGTGACATTGGAATGATGATGACTTCTTTCGGCATGTTTAGTTGAATGTATCAATATGATTAGGTATGATTGACATAAATTGTATTTTGTGCATGTGTTAACCAGAAGTGAAATAGTAATGAGTAATTTGATGTGTAATCATGTATACATTCGGTTATGTGAAATTAATGGCATGAAGTAGTGTATGTGGCATAAGGTTATTATGTTGATAAGTTTAAAATAATAGGTATATGTCAAATAGGTAATTGGGTGGTTTGATAATGTGATTTGGTAGAAGTGATAAAACATGCCAAAGATTATATGATCTATATAAGTTATATTAACCGTTTGTATAGGAAGTTTTATATTATGTTTGTTTTTTTTTTTTAAATTGACATATTCGAATGTGGTTTGAACATGCGCATATACATTTAGTTTAAGTTTATATATTTTGAGCAGAAAACATAAATATATGCAAGTATACGAAATTGGCTTAAATGGATTATGATAAGATATCAATGTTTAAGTTTGCTATGGTAGTATAATCTCGAAATGCATTTTTTCATGCTTTTAATGAATGTAAATGAATGATACGATTTGTGTTAAGCATAGTAATGCCCTGGAACTTTAATCCGACAACGGACACGGTTTAAGGGTGTTACATTTTATTGGTATCAGAGCTACGGTTTAGTTGATTCTAGGACTACCGTAGTATGTAAGAGTCTAGCTATACATGCCTTTGAATTGTATATATGATAGTGTGGTGACTTCTGACAATTTCAATTGTATTCTATATAGTAAATGGATTTCAATCCCGATGAGTAAGTGGTGATGATGTGGAGAGCGTTACGCTGGTCTCACACGTGGATCGGTGCCATTAGACTCTCGACCGGATCTGGTAGCGGAAGGGGAGGCTAAACAAGCCTTCTACCAAATGATGAATGAATGGTTTACCCAGTTTGTTCGAATAACCCGATTGTACAACAACCTCTACCCCAAATAATCTAACTCCGATACCTTCAAGACTTCGATGATAGATCCGATGAGATCTAGCAGGCCTCCTGCTGATAAAATCGGAAATATGGGTAGAGGAATTCAAGGCCAATGATAATGATGATGCGAGCGAGTGAGATGCGGCTTGATAACATTATTCGAATTTTCGATGAGTTATCTTGTACTCGGATGAATGCCTAAAGTGTGCTATATCTCTACTTGGGACACCGCCTATCACCGGTGGAACACACTTGGTATCCGTAGTTACGAAAGAAAAAGTAACTTAGGACTTCTTCCAAATTGAGTTCAGTAAGAAATATATCGATCGAGATTCATCGATCAAAAGCGAAAAGAATTTCTTGAACTAAAATAGGGCGAATGACCGTGATGAATATGAACGAAAATTTGTCGGACTTAGCGGATATGCTAGAGAGTGTGTTTCTCTGAAGCCATTATGTGCAAAAGATTTGAAGACGGTGCGAATGAAGATATAAAGTTGTTGGTCGGCATTCTTGAAATCAAAGAGTTTGTGATACTAGTCGGCGGGTTTGTAAAATTTGAAGAGCTCGAAAAGAGAAAAGAAAAGCTGAAATAGAAGCTACAGATACTCGTAAGAGATCAACGAGTAAGGCTTACCATTCGGTGCCTAAGAAATTCAGAGATGACTCCAACCGACATAAAGCTACTTCAGACTTACCTAGACGTGATCGACCTCCAGGGAGTTATCGAGCCACTTCGATAGCCAGCATTGGTAACGTTCCACAGGACCGGGTCGAGTGTAAACATTACGAAAAATGGCATTCTGGAAGTTGTAGGGTTCGTGATCGGTCCTGCTTTAAATGTGGATCGTCAGACCATTTTATTCGAGAGTGCCCGATGTTAGCCGATCAGAATACGGTTCAGAACACTAGACCGAGCAGCACGCCAACACGGGGTCGACCACCCAAACCTTCCAGTAAAGTAGGTGGTAGTCAGAGAGGGACGAAGAACACTGTAGTTCGATCAGAGGCCCGAGCACCTATCAGAGCTTATGCTACACGAGCCAGAGAGGATGCTTCTTCCCCCGATGTCATTACCAGTACTTTCACCCTTTATGATATTACTGTGATTGCATTGATTGATCCTGGTTCGACTCATTCTTATGTGTGTGAAACTCTAGTGTTCGATAAGACTCTGCCAGTTGAGTCTATTGAGTTTGTGATTCGTGTGTCCAACCCTTTGGGTAGATGCGTACTTGTAAATGAAGTGTGTAAAGGTTGCCCGTTGATGATTCGGGATTATTGTTTCCCAGCTGATTTAATGTTGTTGCCCTTCGATGAGTTCGATATAATTCTGGGAATGGATTGGCTAACTTCACATGATGCAGTGGTGAATTGCAAAAGAAAACTTATTGATTTGAGATGTCAGAACGGTGAGATCATCAGAATTAAATCTAGTGATTTAAGTGAGTTTCCTGTAATAATATCCTCGATGTTGGCCCGAAAGTATGTGAGAAAAGGGTGCGAAGCTTATTTGGCCTATGTATTGGATAATAAAGTATCTGAAAAGCATATTGAATCTGTACCGGTTGTGTGTGAATACCCAGATGTGTTTCCTGAAGAACTACCGAGTTTACCCCCAGTACGAGAGATTGAGTTTGGCATTGAATTAGCACCGGGAACGACTCCGATCTCGATAGCTCCGTATCGGATGGCACCTACTGAGTTAAACAAGTTGAAAGCACAGTTGCAAGAGTTAACAGATAGGGGTTTTGCACGACCAGTTTCTCTCCTTGGAGTGCACCAGTGCTTTTTGTGAAAAAGAAAGATGGAACGATGCGAATGTGTATTGATTATCGGCAACTGAATAAGGTAACTATAAAGAATAAGTACCCGTTACCTCGGATTGATGATTTGTTTGATCAATTGAAAGGGCTTGAGATTTTCAAGATAGATTTGAGATCGGGTTATTATCGATTCTTGAGTCGAGATACTGAGATGTGCCAAAGACGCATTCGGACGAGTACGGACATTTTGAGTTTTTGGTTATGCCTTTTGGGCTTACTAATGCACTCTTTGCTTTTATGGATTTGATGAATCGGTCTTGAGCAATTTTAGATCGGTTTGTAGTAGTGTTTATTGATGATATACTAATCTACTCTAAAGATGAAACCGAGCATGCCGAGCATTTGAGATTAGTGTTACAAAATTTGCAAGATCAACAGTTGTATGCAAAGTTTAGTAAGTGTGAGTTTTGGATGAATGAAGTCAGTTTCTTGGGTCATGTTGTTTCAGCATCGGGTATTCGTGTTGACCCGAACAAAATCTCGGCTATACTTTATTGGAAGCCACTGAAAGATGTTTTCGAGATTCGAAGTTTTCTGAGACTTGCGGGCTACTACAGATGGCTTGTGAAAGGTTTTTCTGTAATAGCTACACCTTTGACAAAGCTACTACAGAAAGATGTCAAGTTCGAGTGGTCGAAAAATTGTCAGAAAAGTTTCGATCAGTTGAAAGCCCTTTGATGAAGCTCGGTGTTAGTTCACTGAATCGGGTAAAGAATTTGTTGTTTATTCGATGCTTCTTTGAATGGTTTGGGCTACGTTTGATGCGAGAAGGCAAAGTTGTAGCCTACGCTTCAAGACAATTGAAGCCGCATGAAAGAAACTACCCGACGCATGATTTAGAACTTGCAGCTATTGTGTTCACATTAAAAATTTGGCGTCATTATTTATACGGTGAGAAATATCATGTTTACTCGGATCACAAAAGTCTTAAATATTTGATGACTCAGAAAGAGTTAAACTTGAGACAACACAGATGGTTAGAACTGTTGAAAGACTATGAGTTAGTGATTGACTACCATCCGGGGAAAGCTAACGTTGTTGCAGATGCATTAAGTCGAAAATCATTACTTGCTCTTCGTGTATTGAACACACAGATGGTTATGTCAGGTGATAGTTCGATCATAGCCGAGTTAAAAGCAAGACCGATGTTTATTCAAAGAAATTTGTGATGCACAAAAGTGACAAAGATATATTGTTAAGCGGGCTCGGTGTGAAAATAATGCAGAGTCAGAATTTCGAATTGATGAAAATGACTGCTTGAAATACAAAGGTCGAATGTGTGTGCCGAGGGACATGGATTTGATTCAGATGTTATTGAAAGAAGCTCATAATAGTCAGATGTCGATACATCCGGGTAGCACGAAAATGTATAATGACTTGAAGCAGTCCTACTGGTGTCCTGGTATGAAACGAGATATATCTGAATTTGTTTCAAAGTGCTTAATTTGTCAGCAAGTAAAAGCTGAGCATCAAGTGCCTTCTGGACTACTTCAGCCAATCATGATACCTGAATGGAAATGGGATAGAATTACAATGGATTTTGTATCGGGTCTCCCTATGACACCGAGTAAGAAAGATGCTATCTGGGTTATAGTTGATAGACTGACTCAATCAGCTCACTTTGTGCCGTTAAATGCACTATACACTTGATAAACTTGCTGAATTGTATGTATCACAGATTGTGAGATTGCATGGTGTACCGAGTTCCATTGTTTCAGACAAAGACCCGAGATTTACATCGTAATTTTGGAAGAAGTTGCAAGATGCTTTAGGTACTAAACTTCATTTTAGTACAGCCGTTCATCCGCAGATGGACGGTTAATCCAAGAGAACTATTCAGATACTTGAGGACATGTTGAGATGTTGCATTCTCGAGTTTGAAGGTACGTGGGAACGATACCTACCTCTGATTGAATTTGTTTATAATAATAGCTTTCAATCTAGTATCAAAATGGCGCCTCTGAAGCTTTATGCGATGCAAATGTCGATACCGTTGTATTGGGTGAGCTCGGTGAAAACAAAATACATGGGGTTGATTTGATTAAAGAAACCGAACAAAGTAGCTATTATCGAGACAATTTGAAAGTCGCCGGATCGTCAAAAGTCCTATGCTGATTTGAAACGTAAAGACATTGAATTTTAGGTCGGAGACCGAGTATTTTTAAAGGTTTCTCCATAGAAGAAAGTACTCCGTTTTGGCCGAAAAGGCAAGTTGAGTCCGAGATTCATCGGACCGTATGAAATCATTGAACGTGTTGGGCCTATTGCTTATAGGTTGAAGCTACCCTCTGAATTAGAAAAGATACATGATGTGTTTCACGTTTCTATGCTCCGTAGATACAGATCAGATCCGTCACATGTGATTGCTCCATCTGAGATTGAAATCCAACCTGATATGACGTATGAGGAAAAACCGATCCGTATCTTAGCTCGGTAAATGAAAGAGTTAAGAAACAAAAGGATTTCCTTAGTGAAAGTACTATGGAATCAGCACGGAGTTGAAGAGGCTATGTAGGAGCCTGAGGACTCAATGAGGCAACAATATCCGACGTTATTTAACGGTAAGATTTTCGGGGACGAAAATCCTTAAGGGGGGAGAGTTGTAACAGACCGAATTTGACCCTAATCGGAACGGTGGTTTCGGGACCACGAATCCGAGCCTGAGAAATATTTAAATATTATATTTAGTGTTTATTATATGTGAATTTATGTGTGTGAAAGTTTCGTAGAAAAATTTTATCGTTTAAGTATTGAATTTGATAAAAAGGACTAAATCGCGTAAAGCGTAAAAGTTGCATTCTTTAGTGTAAAGTGCTAGAATGATGATGGCTTCTTAATTTGAGGTATTAGGTGGGTAAATATTCCATTTTATAAGTTAGTGGATGGCTTTTGACTAATATGCCATTATTATATGTAATAGTTTATTTTATATTAAAAGTTATATTAGTAAATTAATTAAATAACCATTATATACGTAATAAAATAAAATGAAAAAGCCATTATCATCTCATTTTGTTCTTTGTCCGAATATGGGAGAAAGAAAAAGGGTTTTTGTTCCTTTGAATTTTGGCAATTAGAAGCACCAAATCAAGGTTAGCTTGAGCTCGGTTTTTAATAATTTTTACGTTTTTTAGATCGTTGCTTCGTATATTACCCGACCCATGCTTGAATTTTTGAGAATCATGTGTTTATGAGGTTCGGCCATTGATGAATATTTGAGGTTTTTGATGCTTGATGATTTTAAATTAAAGATATGTTAAGGATTGATATGTTTTGTATTAGAAATTTTAGTGAATTTTAGTATTTAGGGCTAATTTGTAAAAGTAAATTTTTAGAGGGGCTTATTTGCAAAATAAATGAAATAAATGGACTTATAATGCCCTTGTGAACATTCGGCCCTTGCATAGTCTTGGCAAATTTTGTGTATTTTATGTTTTGTACAATTAGGACTAAATAGTAAAAATGTGAAATCTTAGGGGCAAAATGGTAATTTGCATGTTTATGTATTTTGGGATTAAATTGAATTGAAATGTACTTGAATGAGTTGAATTTAATGTGTTCTAGATCAAGAACAAAGAAAAACGAGCTTGGATCGGGGAAAAATGAAAGTTGTCGACTAGCCGGTTAACGTTGTCCGTCGAAAGTCGAGGTAAGTCCTTAAGCTAGATTATATTAAAGAATGAATTATGAATGTGTTTAATGACAATGTTTGATAAATTTGGGCATATTTTTATGTGATAGCCGAATGTAAAGGTATTACATTGAATTGGATATGTTTTGTTAATACCATGTAAATGTGTATAATCGATATGATATGCGGAGTATACAATGATGTAACGATTTTATTTAGGAAATGTGAATAAGCTTAGTTGAGTTTGAAATGTGATAGAATTATGAAATTTAAGTGATTTAATTGGTTATGGTATTCTTGAAATGTGCATTGAAATGTTGAAAATGTTGATATCTCGGGCTATTAGACTAGTAGGCCTTGTGCCTGTGTTACTTATCAGGCTTTGATGCTTAGCAGGCCTTGTGCCGGTGTTACTTATCGGGCTTAGTGCCTAGCAGGCTTAGTGCCGATGAGATATTCGGGCTTAGTGCCTAGCAGGCTTAGTGCCGGTGACATATTCAGGCTTCGTGCCTAGCAGGCTTAGTGCCAGTGACATATTCGGGCTTCGTGCCTAGCAAGCTTAATGCCGGTGAATTGATATAAATGGAAAAATTTGAGAACCAAACAAGGTAAGTTATATATAATGTTTTGTGTTAAAAGCTCGGGTAAGAGTTGGCATATTATGTTTGTAAGGAATGAAGTGAGCAAATTTCTTATCGTTAAATCAAATACGATGTACTGAAATGGCCAATTCCACAAGTACTTTATTTTATAATGTTGAACCTATCATTAATGTGTATGTACATTGCTTATATGTGAAGTTGATAAAGTATATGTTCATGATAACATAGTGATAGTAATTGATACAAATGTGACACTAGTATTCGGCTAAGTGTATTATATATATATATAGAAATATTTATGTACAATATGATAAGCTTGAAGATTAAAATGTTTACATGTACGTTCATTATAATTATATGTGCTTAAGACTTACTAAGATAGTGAGCTTACTTTGTGTGTTTTCGCTGTTCGTTTTATAGATTTTGGTCAAGCTACAGGCTCGAAGGATCGTTGGTGAAGTCAACCACACTATCTCTCTCTTTGGTATATATATATGTTTTGAATACTTTTTGAGTCAAAGGCATGTATAGACTAAATCTCTTACGTTGTGATCGAATGATATGTATATGTATGTATGCCATGCGAAAATGGATATGCTTTTATGAATGTGTGATTTGTAATGTGGTCATGGTATTAGTGATGTGAATAATCGGTTTTGCTTTATGTTAAAGGTTTATTTTATGGTTTAAGCATATGTAAGTAAGGTATTAGATTAAGTGATTTTTTACTTACTTTAAAGTAAAGGGATAATGATCATGATGATTTGCGAAAATGGCTTGTCCCTTATGGTTTAAATTTGATTGTATAGGTTTCT
Source organism: Gossypium rotundifolium (assembly GCA_025506655.1). Classification (NCBI taxonomy): domain Eukaryota; kingdom Viridiplantae; phylum Streptophyta; class Magnoliopsida; order Malvales; family Malvaceae; genus Gossypium; species Gossypium rotundifolium. Next base: position 6,572,538 of record CP106722.1, on the reverse strand, counting down.
TTATTTGAGCTGGTTTGAGTTGGTTAAATTATGAATTTACTATTGGAGATTTTAGTAATGGATTAAATATGGTTCAAATATCTATGTGACATTGGAATGATGATGACTTCTTTCGGCATGTTTAGTTGAATGTATCAATATGATTAGGTATGATTGACATAAATTGTATTTTGTGCATGTGTTAACCAGAAGTGAAATAGTAATTAGTAATTTGATGTGTAATCATGTATACATTCGGTTATGTGAAATTAATGGCATGAAGTAGTGTATGTGGCATAAGGTTATTATGTTGATAAGTTTAAAATAATAGGTATATGTCGAATAGGTAATTGGGTGGTTTGATAATGTGATTTGGTAGAAGTGATAAAACATGCCAAAGATTATATGATCTATATAAGTTATATTAACCGTTTGTATAGGAAGTTTTATACTATGTTTGTTTTTTTAAATTGACATATTCGAATATGGTTTGAACATGCATATACATTTAGTTTAAGTTTATATATTTTGAGCGAGAAAACATAAATATATGCAAGTATACTGAAATTGGCTTAAATGGATTATGATAAGATATCAATGTTTAAGTTTACTATGGTAGTATAATCTCAAATGCATTTTTCATGCTTTTAATGAATGTAAATGAATGATATGATTTGTGTTAAGCATAGTAATGCCCTGGAACTTTAATCCGGCAACGGACACGGTTTAAGGGTGTTACATATAACTTGTGTGTTATGCATATGAAATGGGTGAAGAAAAGTAATGAAATGGTAAATTCATAGTTGAAATGAAATTTGAGGAAAAGGAAGTAATGAGTTTGAATGATGTATTATATGTGGAAATTGACATATGCTATGGTTGAATATACCTATAACACGGATAAATACACTAAGTTGGGAATTGATAATGTTGTTTAGCCTTATGATAAGCATTGAGAGTAGAATGAAAAGAGAGTAAATTGAAAAGTGTATAATCTTATAGAAAGGTTGATGATTATCTATTAAGTCCCATAAAATCCTATCATGATATGAATGATAAATATATGCGACATTGGTGAACTTACTCATTTATGACTTAATGATCATATCAATTTATGAATCTTATGGCATTGACATAGATTTATGTTTTTCTATAAAGTTTATTATTGAAATGGAATATTATGCTTAAAGTTTATACGAACTTACTAAGCATTCATTGTTTATGTAGTTATGTTCCTTTACTTTATAGATTATCGAAAGCTTAATCGGGTTGGAAGCTAGTAGGAGATCCATCACACTATCCATCGGTTATATCGGTAGATTTTCATAATTTTGAGTCATGGTTATAATGGCATGTATAGGTGTCTTTGTTTAATGAAATTAGCCATTATGTTTGACTTGTAAATATGCTATTTTAAATGATGAAAATAGTTGTTATGTTGACATGTATGTATGGTACTTTAATGGTTGTTAGTTTGGCATCTAAGTACTTAAATGATGGTAGTTGAAATGATGAATATAAAGGTATGCTATAAAATGTTGGTTAGGTATGGAATGAGATAGTGCATTGAGTTGTTAAATGGCTAGTTTTGGTAGCTTTGGTTGTGGTTGGCATATGGCTAAATTTAGCAAATGTGTAGTCAAATTTGATTGTTTTGTTTGAGGTGCCTTTAAGGCATATTGGTTGTATGGATAGATGTCATTTTGATTTAACTATATTATGCATGTTTTAAGTACATTTTTGAATGTTTGAAATAGGTACAAATGGTTTGTATGTGGGAGAATGTTTAGGGTGAATGAAATGGCTTGGAAATGGCCTATTTCTCGTCCACACGGCCTAAGACACGGGTGTGTGTCTCAGCCGTGTGTGACACACGGTCACATTACACGGTCGTGTGTCCCCTGTAGGTTTTTTATAAGTTGTATTTCGAGAGTTACACGGCCTGACACATGGGCGTGTGGCTTGGCCGTGTGACCCAAGTCAAAGAGTTACACGGGCACGGATACCGGGCTGGGACACGGCCGTGTGTCCTTACTTCAAATACCCACATGGCCTGAGACACGGGCGTGTGTCTCAGCCGTGTGAGTCACACGGCTTGGCCACACAGCCGTGTGTGCCTGTAGTATGATTTTTTCTATCTTTTGCCATGAAGTTCTAAATATTTTTGATTTATTCCCGAATTGTTTCTAAAGTGTTTCTAAGGCCTCGAGGCTCGAAAAAGAGACGTTATGCATGTGTTTGAATGGAATATGATGTGTTTTATAAATGATTGTAATTGAATGGTTTAAGTTAAAAGTTTCTGGTAATGGTTCGTAACCCTATTCCGGTGACGGATACGGGTTAGGGGTGTTACAAAATTGCAGAGAAGAAATAAGAAATATAGCAACAAAATTGTCTGCTAAATTTTTATATATTTCGCACTATGTTTGAACAATGAAACAAGAGTATTTATAACAAGAAAAATCTCCTAATTATGAAAAGAAATAACAAAGATTTTATACTAATAAATATCAAATAAACTATGCTAATAAATACTAAATCTCCTAAAAATCTGAAAACATAACTTGCATGCAAATCCATCAAATCCAGATGCTTCGCAACTTCATGGTTTAGCTTCAGACAACTCGTATCTTTTCTGCAACCCCAGTTCGTATTTTTCTTACAAACCCAATTTGCATTTTAATTCTAGTTCATCAAAGTGATGAGCTCGCCACTTACTGTTCATTTAAGATAGCTCGCCACTTACCGTGAGTTTGTCAATCTTAAAGGTGCGCCAAATGTGCATGTTGCATGAATGGTCATCTCGCAACACTAATGCTTGCATAGGCATCTATTATAAATTGTTCAAACATTTACTACCTGCAAGAAAGCATGATTATGTTGCAATATTTGTTGAGTAACACATGCAATCATAACATAAATAAGTTTTGACTTTATTGGATGCAAGTTTAACATACAACACTCAACCGAGGCTACGCTCTTAATCTTTTCAAACTTTAACCATGTTGTCTCTTACTTGATTGACATCATCAATTATTCAAGTTGAAATACTCATCTACATCTACCACCAAAAGTTAAGTTGGAAAATAAATATAGATCTAAGTATCACATAAGAGTAACAACTAAAGGAAGAAAGGTAACTAAGCAAACCGTCCAAGGACTGCACTAAGAAGCCATGTTGTTTCCATATAACTTTTATTTAATTTACTTAGAATTTATGCAGTTCATGCAAATTAATCAAATATAGGAATATGTTACCAACCTGAAAAGCTCACACCTAACCATATGTATGTACCACGTATACCTAATATTTGAAGAATGAACCACACATTTATCAGTTTATTTCATCAAAGCCCAGCTGGCATTTATATGGTATTAGCTGAATTTAAACTACCACCTTTCAGGCTTTGCAATGGATCAAGACAAGATGATTTTTCACATCTACAAAAAAAAAAAAAAAAAAAAAAAGCTTGTTTAAGAAGTCCATAAAGGTAAGGAAAAAGATAAAACTAAAAGAATCAATTTGAGAGCTCCTTTGCCTCCTTGGGAATAGCACTGTAATGGCCTAAATTCAAGGTTATTGGAACAATGGTTTCGTAACCATAAATCCGATTTAAAGAGAAATTTATTTTAATATTTTTGCATGAATATTTATATGATAGGAAAATCGTATTAAAATATCGATAGAAAAATTTTACCGATTTAGTGGTTGTTAGAAAAAGGAATTATTGAAGGAATTGGGTAAAAATAAGGTATCGAGACCTTGATCTCATAAAATTAAGTAGGAAATATTTTTATAAGTATTTATAAAATGTTAGTAATGTGGTATTAAAATTTCGTTAGAAAATTTTAACGTTTGAGTATATAATTAAATGAAAAGGACTAAATTGTAACAAATACAAAATTATGAAAAATGATTAAATAGTTTAAATGATAAAAGAAAGAGGGCTTAAAAGGAAAATAGACCCAAGGTCTGTTTGGGCTGGACGGCAAGGGTATGAAATCAGCAAGAAAATAAGGAGAATTAAGGGCAAAATTGGAATATTGCAAAATTTACTTAATAAAGCTAGGACTAAAGTGGAATTATTTAGATTTCTCTTTATTTTTCTGCATTCTCATCAGCAAAAACACCATATAAGGGTTTCCTTAAGCTGTTTTTTCATATTTTTAGTGCAAGTAAGTTAATCCTTGCCTGTTTCTTGTAATTTTGTGTTTTAAGACTTTTACAACTAGGTCCTACTATTAAATTCATTAGTTTTTGATTTCATGGATGAAATTGAAAGTTACCATGGTTGAGTGCTGTAAGTTTATGATGAATTAACATGAAATTTAAGCTTTAAATTGTTTATGAGATGATTTTATTAGGTAATTCCAATAGAAATTGATTTTTAGGATCTAAATTGTGAAAATATTTGGAATTAAAGTCTATTACTGAAATTCTGATTTCCAAAGGTTATAAAGTAGTTTAAAGTGATAGAATAAAGTTTTAATTGAGAGAAATCAGCTCAATTGAGAAGTTAATTGAGCAGTGATGAAATTATCATTTATTGAAAGCTTAGGGGGAAATTGGTAATAAGCAGTTTGCACTAAAACAGTTTTGGACAGCAGCAGTAGACTAACTTTTAAAAATCACCATAAATTGTATAAATCTAATTAGAAGATGAAAAAAATATGAAATTAAAGCTTATTGAGTCTAGTTTCTCATAGAAGAAACGGTGTAAGCAATAGATATGTAAATCATGAGATATAACAAATTTTGTGAGACAAGGTCAGAATGAATTCGGGTTCCCCTATTTTAACTTTAGAAAATTAGAAAAAATTGGATAAAAATAATTGTGGGCTTAAATTTATATGTTTAGAATTATTAATGAGTCTATTTTCAATAGAAATAAACGGGAACATCATCCGAATCCTTTATGAAGAGATAATTAATTTTTAGTGAAGAAGGGTCAGAACTGTCAAACAGCAGAACAGGGGTGCATTTAAAGAATAAACTGTACTTATTGGCTAAACCAAAAATTCTGAAAATTTTATGGGAAGAAGATATGTGAGTCTAGTTTTAGAGAAAATTAACGGATCTAAATTTTAAGTTCTGTATCTCAAGATAAAAATAATTTAGTGACTATGACTCAAGTAGACAGTTTTGAATGAACTAAAAATAATAATAGAATTATAGAAAATGGTACATGTGAACATGAAATGTATTGAATTGATGATTGAATTTATTCATTTAGATCCGGAAAACTCAAATACGAAGCTAGATCGAGGAAAGGAAAAAGTCCCGGATTAGTAGATTTTATATATGAACTAGTATCGAGGTAAGTTCATGTAACTTGAATTATCTTCTTAAATGCTTGAAATGTATGTTATTGATATATTTGATAAAAAGGGGAAGAAATCCCGGTTGAATGAAAGGAAAATTCGATGGATCTCCGAAAAGAAATTGACGGTAAAAAGGATCTAGCCCGGACGGGTGATCCTATCTTGATATAGCCCTCCCGAAGAATATGTGGAAAATGGATTTAGCCCGGACGGGTAATCCGAATTAGGGTCTGAATTTAGCCTGGAGTGGTAATTCAGATCCAAGCTCATTTGAGTAATTGTCGTTGCAGGGGATTTAGCCTGGACTGGTAATCCCGACAATACTCTATGAGTTTACATTACATGGGATTTAGCCTGGACTTGTAATCCCGCTGTAAGGATGAGGTTCGCGGGAGTGTGCTCTCTGAAATGAAAATGTGCACACATGAATATGAATTGACGGACTCGGATTTGTACACTAAAGTGTACCTCTGAAAATCCATCGAAATTCCGAGTAATTCAATGGGATAAATATGGAAATATAACAAAGAAACAGAAATCATGGTATTGATGAGCTCATCAATCATGGTATATATTATTGATTCATGGAAATTATTGAACTAACTTGAATGTTGAGCTTGTGTATGTTAGGGTAATAATGCATTGAATGGATATATGAATGTTTATTGCATTGTATTGAAAATGTTAGGTAAGTATAATTCTTGTTACATGGATTTACTAAGCACAAAGTGCTTACCCTGTTTCCTTTTTCCCTGTTTTGTAGTGTTAAGAGCTCGGAGGTCGGATTCGGTAGGAGATACATCACACTATCAGCCTCAAGATTTCGGTATATAAAGAAACTTTATTTTGGAAATCAATGGCATGTATAAGCTAATAAAGTAATGGTAATATGAAATGAAAGTAAGGTCCACCATTAGTATGGCTAGCAAACCTTGGTTTGGTATGTGTTGATGTTATCTTATAAATATGCATAAATCTATTATGAAAATATGTTGAATTGGATTGGTTGATGTAGATTGGTCTCGATTTAAAATTTGCAGGGAAGGTTAGATATTTATAAAGGGGCTATATATAAAAAAAAATCGTAAACTCTGGTAATGCCTTGTACCCTATTCTGACAATGAATACGGGTAGGGGGTGTTACAAGCACTAGGAGACTTGCAAATACAAAGGTAAGGGAAAAAGGAAAAAAATTCAAATAATTGGTAATCTAAAAACTTCATACGTGACCACACCATATATACCTAATATAACACTCAACCACTCATTTATTAGTTCATCAAGCTAAGCTAACATTTATGTGGAAAAAAAACTTTGGTAATGGCAATGAATCGCAAAGAAAGAGAGAAAAATAGAACACACAAAATTTTACGTGGAAATCCTTTCGGGAAAAAACCACGAGTAGAGGAGAAAAAAATTCATTATGTCGAATTCGAATGATACAAGAGGAGAGACGATTACATCTATTTATAGGTTTAAAAACCTTATTCTAATTAAAGTCAAATAGAAGTAATTCAGTAAGATTAAAAAATATTATTCTAATCAACATTAAATAGAAGAAGTAGACTTTTGATCGCTAAAATCAGAGCTTTAAAATTTATAAATAGAATGATCAAACCTGGAAACTAACTCTGACAACGACTTAAAGGCAAGTGTACCTATCGAACAGTAGTATAGCTTAGGCAAGACCGAATTATCAAATCCAAAGGAACTAAAAGCACTAATACTCACTTTTTTTTTATTATTTAGCCTAAAATATGGAGTGATTGGTTGATTTAATCTAGTTTCACGACTACTAAGCTAAAGACGCAAAGACAAAGAGAACGAATTGGGAAATAACTTGAAGAAACTCAATTGATTAAGACGATACCCTCAGGAAGAATCCACCTAGACTTCACTTGTTACTTATTACTGAATCATATGATTTCTTTACTTAGTTTGATCCGTAGAACTCCCTAACCTATATTAAACCCTCTCTCGAGGTGAATAACGTCTAACCCTAGGTTAATTAGTGGAACTCTTGTTTGCTTATAATAACACCTAGAATAGCAGTAAATCGATCAATGGATTCCTATATTAGGTTTCACTCTAATCCGGCAAAATCTCGTAACCCTATCTCTAGGCATTCGATCAACTCCACTTAATTATGCTAGATCTACCCTTAAGCAGGGTCTATTCCTCCTCCACCTAAGCACATCAGATTTGGATTAAGCAACATAATTAAGAACAAACTAAGTATTTATCATATAATTCAGAAAATAATAATAAAATTCATCTAGGTTTCATCCCCTTCAAGTATCTGAAGGGTTTAATTCATAATGAATAAAAGCATCTCAAGAGAAAAGATAAAACAAAACATAGGAAATCCCTAAAACTCCCTAGAGGAATTGAAGGAGAAATCCGTCGTCTCGAGTAGATTTTCAGCTCTTCGAGATGGACCTTCTGGCTATCTTCGAGTGATTCCCACAAATGTGATCCTTCTGGCTCGGCTCCTTGGCCTAGCTCACCGCCCCCTTTCAGGATACACTTAGGGTGTTTATATAGGCTCTTGGATTGCTTTACTTGGCCTCTAAGTGTCCTAATTTAAGTCTACTTCTTACTCAGTATTTGAATAAGCTTTGGAAAGTGTTTCTTTGGCTCTAAGTATCCAAATCCGAGTGAAATTGCTCTCTTCCTTAACAGGGGCACGGCCATGGCACACGCCCGTGTAAATCGTGGTTGGGCCGTGTCTCGATTCTGTCGATTGGGGCACAGCTGTGTAAATCGTGGCATGGCCGTGTCTTAGTTAATTGTCGAAACACAGCTGTGTGGCTTGAAGTCCAAGCCGTGTCCATTTTCTTCTTTGGCCCAAATTGACCCGTTTTAAGCTCGTTTCTTATTCTTTTCGTCCTCGGGTGCTTTCCTGAGTAGAAATATGAAAAGAAAGGATTAAAAGCACCTTTTTACATAAATCAAGGCTAAATCATCTTAAAAGTATACTAAATATGGGGTTAAAATATGTTACTTTTATGGTTTATCAAATACCCCCACACTTAAGCTTTTGCTTGTCCTCGAGAAAAATTCTCAACTTACAATTAAAACGAACTTTGTGTAATTCACAATTCCTATCAACAATGTTTCATCATAATTCATAGATAATTTACACATGGATAATTTAACTCAAAGAGTCTTAAAGATTCAAACAATATAAGTTATGAATTTTTTAGTACAAAAACATAGGTGTCTCCCCTTATCTAAACGATTACCTTTTAATTTGAAACCGACAAGGATTGACATCCTCAGTAAGGATTCACTCAAAGCACTCGAAGTGTTTGAGTTTCAAGAAAAAGCACTCATAAGTCGAACCTGAAAAGTTAATCCATAGGCTTACCTGAAAATCAAATGTCCACCATTGTAATATGAGATGATACACAAATCAAAAGGTCTTTGACAGGGCTGTAACGGGGCTTGGGTTAAAGGTGTGGATAAATGCTGAATTAGAGAGTTTAGAATCGAGATTGACCTGACCAATTACTTAACTAAAAATAATAAATGATTACATCAATTGAAAATTTGAAACTAATAATACTACTATTGATAATACTTTTGATACGAGCTCTTCTTCAACAATTGGAATTTAAATGCATAAGCTCCTTTAATCATATACTAATACTTGAATATACTTTGGTTTTTTTTTAAGAACAAACTAAGTATATAATTAAATAAATAAATAACTTTATCAAATACACTAATTCGATAACTTGATTAATTCAATTCTCGATAGAAGGGTGGTCAAAAGAATGGTGATAACAAATACAAAGGGTTTTAGGTTAATATTAAGCGGGTAATTCAATAAAAGGGCGTTTGGGATCAAATGGGTTCACTAAGGGTTAATTATATAGGTAAGCTTTTTAGTGGAGTGAATGGGTTAAAACCTAGGTGCCTTTATCATCTCAGTATATCAAATTATTAATGTGGTCTCGACATGTATAATCGAGGCAAGTTCTAGAATAACAATTCAAGTTGACACACTCATAATTAATAAAGTGAGCATGAAAAGAATATATGCTCTATAAGGCTCAAATCTCACAAAAATTATGGGTATTTGACATCAATCCTGAAATTTCAAGCTTCAAGGTAATATTCAAATTCAGTTCAACAACCTAAGAAATTTTTTATTCTTGAAAAATAGACTTATCATCCTTGATTCTCTAGTATTCTTCACGTATAAATCATCAATGCACAATTATCAATGACTTGTTCAAGAGCTTATCAATAAAATCATAAATCATCGAAATTTCACCCTAATTAATAATATGAGAAAATTTCTTAGGACAAGACTAAAATTCGGGATTTTAGAATAATGCAAAAGTTAGGTACTTTTACCCCCACACTTAAGATGTACATTGCCTCAATGTACAAAGATAGATAAATAATTATGTGATAAAATAATCAAAAGAGAAGGGGAGAAGTAACACTTCCTGAATTTTGGATGATTCCGGGAGTTGACGGCTTTGGTGGTAGAAAGTAGGTGGATGAGGTGGTGGTGGTATTTTCCATGGGCCTGGTGGGGTGTCTACCGATGATCTTTGTGCTAGATAAAGAAATTGGGTAGCCTGCAAAGATATAGCCAAGAAATCTAAAGAAACATTAATAATATACTAATACTATAATTAAAGACAAAGGAATAAAAAGAAGGAGACTAAGAAGAAAACTAAAATTGAAAGAAAAGACTAATGGACTAAGGAGTCATTATTGTTGAATGGTTCACGAGGTGGGTGTGACCTCTAAGGCTGTGGTGCTTGATTCCCAAGAAGCCTTTAGAACCTAAAACTAAGAAACTAAAAGAATTTAAAATATATTAAGCAGAAGAGAATTATAGATAAGTAGGATAAAGGGGAAAATAAACATAAAGAAGAATTTAAATGGTCTAAAAGACCCTTAGCTTGGTTTTTGAATGAAGCGGACGTCATGAACTTATTTGTTGGGGTCTCCTTTAAGGAGACAATGCTGGCCTTCTTACACTTCTTCGTCATGATTCTAGTGTAGCTCAAGAGTCTGGACACTTTTTCTAAGGAAAGAAAGAAAAAGAAAGAAGAAAAATGAGGGGAGAAGGAGGAGGGCTGTGGGGTTTAAATAGGGTCTCAAATCTGGCACGTTCCCACGCCCGTGGACCGAGGGTGTGTTGATGCACACCCACGCCCGTTTCTTTGACACCACGCCCATGCCTAAAAAGGCAGTGTGTTGGCACGGTTAGATAGCATGTGCGTGTTTGTCCCGTGTCTGATATTTAGTGGCTTCACACGGTTGTGGAGCACGACCGTGCCAATTTACTGGTGCCCGTAGGAGAGTGGTTGGATCCGTGACATTGTGGGGTGGTTGGGGCTGATTCGCACGGTCTCTGTTGTGTCAGTACGGTGGTTCTAGTGGTCCACACGGTCACAAACAAGGCCGTGTATAAGGCCGTGTGGCCTTGAAGTTCTGCACTTCCGGTTAGTTTAAGAGGAAATAAAGAAGGAAGGGAAAGAAACTGAAAATAAATTTGAAAGTAAATAGTGTTAGTACTCGGGTTGCCTCCTGAGAAGTGCTCGTTTATAGTCTTAAGCTAGACTTTCCTCGAATTAGAAAAATTAGGGAGGTTGAAAGGTTTGAATATCTTCTCTCTTGCTTAAAATTTTATTTTCTTGATGAGGTTCAAGTTGAGAAACGTTTACCTTAAAAGTGTCGAATGTTGGATTGCTTACCTCGACTGTTCCATGGGGGAAGATATCATGTACCTTAAGAAGTATTTCTCCCTTTGTCTTCAGGTCTGTTGTGGTGATGTGCAGATCTGCTTTGTTTAATAGTACCTAGTCTCCTATTTTGTAGTGGTTTGATGTTCCTACGAGCTCTTCTTGTGATTCCTCTGGTTTTACTTCGTGCGGTTCTTATTTGACGTGTGTCCTCTGCTCTTCAAACTTGTCAATCCTAAGGTCTTGTCCCTTGTAGGATTCTTCTTTGTTATTTTGGGACTTATGAGTCGGCTCAGGGTTGTCATTATGTGGTGTTTCTTGCGATGAAAGTTGAACAATTTGATTATCATTTGTATTTACTTTTCACCTTTATCGATTATTATTCTGGCCGAGTCAAGAGCTTGAAGACTGATTAATTCGTCTCCTACACAAAGTATGAGTTCTCCTATAGCAACATCAATTTTAGTCTTGGCAGTTGCTAGAAAATGTCTTCCTAAAATTAAGGGGATGGTATTATCCTCATCCATATGTAAAACAATAAAATCTACTGGGAAAACAAATTTATCTATTTTGACAAGAACATCTTCAATAATGGCCCTAGGAATTCTAACAGTTTTATCAGTTAATTATATACTCATCCTAGTTTGTTTGGGCTTCCTTAGACTTAGTCATTTAAACAATGAATAAGGCATGACATTTATGCTTGCTCCTAAATTAGCTAACGCATCATTAATAGTTAGACTACCAATTAAACATGGAATTGTAAAACTCCCTGAATCTTTTAGCTTTTGTGGTAGTCTATTTTGTAACATTGCTGAGCATGCTGCGTTTAATTCCACATGGTGTTCTTCATCTAATTTGCGTTTGTTAGTCATGAGCTGTCTTAAGAATTTCTCGCGTCTGGCATCTGAAAAAGAGCTTCAAGAAGAGGTAAGTTAATATTTATTTTCTTTAGGAGTTTAATAAATTTACCGAACTGTTCCTCTGAATCGTCTCTTTTTATCGCTTTGGGATAAGGTATGCGAGGTTGGTACTCCTTGATTATCGGTTTTGGCTTTTCTTGTGTTACCTCTATCTTACCTTCATCTACCTTGTTTTCTTGTATTGATTTTGGTTCATCTAACTCCTTACTGTCTTGAGCTGAGATGGCTTGAATTTACTCATTTGGGTTAATCTCGGTGTTACTTGGTAGGCGTCCTAGTGGTCATTCTGACATTAGCTTTGTGAGTTGTTCGACTGCATCCGTGGCTTCCTTGACTGACTTCGAAAGTTCCCCCATTCGATTCTCGTTGCTCTTAATTGTTTTCTCAGTTTCTTGGAAGCGCTTTTCTGTGTCTGACGTAAATTTTGTCAGCATCTCTTCAAGGGTTGGCTTCTTTTCTTGCTGATATGGCTAATTTTGTAAATTTGAGGAAGGCTTTTGTTTTTGATTTCCTTGAATTCCTTGGCCTCACCATGAAAAATTTGGGTGGTCCTCCAACCTGGATTGTAAGTGTTACTATAAGGATTGTTATTAGATCTGAAATTATTACCTATATAGTTTGTCTGTTCACTCTCTACGTCCGGTTGGTAGGGTGGATACCCAGGATTCACCACAGTTCCACTTACGTTGCATTGCATGACTGGGTGTACCTGTGAAGAACATAAACTGTCAAGCTTTTTATTCATCATCTCTACCTGATTTGATAGCATGGTTACTGCATCAATGCTGTAGACTCCAGCTGATTTTGTCGATGTTGTCCTTGTAACCTGCCACTGATAATTATTCAATAACATATCTTCAATGAATTCGTAGGTCGCTTGTGAGTTTTATTATTCAAGGTTCCACCGTGGTTGAATCAATTAGTTGTCTCGTTGAGGGATTTACACCATTGTAGAAGGTTTGGACTTGAAGCCATAATGGTAATCCGTGGTGTGGACATCTCCTCAAGAGATCTTTGTATCTCTCCCATGAATCGTATAATGTCTCTAAATCCATCTGCACAAAAGAAGAAATATCATTCCGTAATTTAGCCATTTTGGCCAGTGGAAAATATTTTAATAAAAAATTTTCGGTCATTTGTTCCCATGTAGTGATTGACCCTCATGGTAACGAGTCCAACCACTGCTTGGCTTTATTCCTTAATGAAAAGGGAAATAACCTAAGACGAATGGCATCATCAGAAACGCCATTTATTTTGAAAGGATCATAGAACTTTAAAAAATTTGCTATGTGAGTGTTATGTTTTCGTCCTGCAAACCATCAAATTGAACAAATTGAACAAATTGTTGAATCATTTGTATTGTATTAGGTTTTAATTCAAAATTATTAGCAACTATAGCAAGCCTAACAATACTAGATTCTGCTCCTGTCAAATTGGGTTTAGCATAATCATAAATAGTGCGCGGAGCATCCGCCATATCTCATGGTGGATTATTCTCGTCCGTCCCTTCAAGAGGGATTGGATCTCTTCTCGCTCTTCTTACATGTAATTTAGAACTCGCCTAATTTCTCTGCGATTTCTCCGAGCGGTAGCTTCAATTTCACTATTGTATACTAGAGGTCCTCGGGTTCCGTCTAGTCATAAACTAGAGGTACCGCTAGAAAAAAAAGAAAAAATTAGAAGAAAATTAGAAATAAAATAATGAAAGAAATAATGGAATAAAATAAATTGTGAAATAAAATAATGGCTAAAGTAATAAAAGTAGAGTTTTCTTAATATTTTAGTTTCCCGGCAACGGCGCTAAAAACTTGATCGCTGAAATCAGAGATTTAAAATTTATAAATAGAATTATCAAACCTGGAAACTAACTCTGACAACGACTTAAAGACAAGTGTACCTATCGAACAGTAGTATAGCTTAGGCAAGACCGGATTATTGAACCCAAAGGAACTAAAAATACCAATACTCACTTTCTTTTTATTATTTAGCCTAAAATATGGAGTGATTGGTTGATTTAATCTAGTTTAACAACTACTAAGCTAAAGACTCAAAGACAAAAAGAATGAATTGGCAAATAACTTGAAGAAACTCAATTTATTACGACGATACCCTTAGGAAGAATCCACCTTGTAACATCCTGAATTAGGGGTTGTTTGAAAATTTGATTATTTTTCCATGTGTGTGCTTGAAAGAATGAATACTATGATTATTGACATGTTTTAGGGTCTAGAAATAACCCCGAGCTAGGCTTGACGTAGGACTGGAAATTTCTTTTTAAGTGTTTAAAAGGAGGGAGCTAGGTGAGATAGGGCTTAAGTAAAATTTCGGGAGAAGCATGACACAAAGAACTAATTGGCAAAGTGGCTTTCATGCGCCACTTAAGAGTTGGAGGAGAAGATGGGCGTAGGTCATAGGTTCGAGCTGCTGGAGTGGCATTTTGGCATTTTATTTTTGGGGTGATCGACTTAAGAAGGTCTTATAAATAAGTGGTGAGGTTTTATGACATGAAAGTTAATTGGGAGGAATGGCATGGGGCGTTATAAGAGGGCTGCGGCAGTTGCTCCTTTAGGTCCCAGGTTCGAACCAAGGGAGCAGCAATTAGGGTTTTATTTTTTTTCCAAACTGGCGTGAAGAGGGAGTGAGCTGATGGCATGATTTTGGACTCTTAAAGTGATGAGGATAAAGCTTAATTTTTGCACATATTTGGCTAGAAGAGTAGTGGAAGTGGATAGGAGATAAATGGAAGATAAATGTTATTTTTCTTGAGTGATAATTAAAAGCTGAATTATCACAAAGAGGGGGAGGTGATGGCCGACTTTAGGACTCCTTGGGGGGCTGTCCATAATCGGTTTTGATATAGCAAGGGAGTGCCAAAAATTCATCAATTATTCTTTTCTTTTTCTCTCTTGTTGCTGGCTGAATTCTCCCTAGCCATAAAAGACAAAATTCTTCAAAAATTCCTTGCTTCTTATTTCTTTTACTTGGCCGAACCTACCTCCCTTCTACTAAAATTTCACTTCCCTTTTTCTACTAGCCGAATATCTCTTCCATAAAGGGGCTTAGGCCGAATCTCACATCCCTAACCAAGGTGCTGTCGATTTTAATAGTGTGGTAAGGACTCTCTTTGTGTTAAATCTTTTATTCTTGTTATGGCTAGCCGAAACCATGAGGCTTAACCATGTATTTTTGTGTATGACCGAATCTATTCAGGGTCTTGGATTTGTAACCCTTTTTAGAAGCCAGCACTAAGAAGAATTGAGAGGTCTTCCGGGATTTAAGGTAAGCATGGTATGTAGGCTATGGCATTCGGCCAAAGGCCATGTTATGTATTATAAGTGGTGACTGATCTTTTTGTGGGTTGTTTAAGGAATTTCGGCAAAGTCTTAATCAAGTGACGTCTTCGGGATTTGTTTGGAAACCAAATCCGTTTAAGGTGAGTGTTATTTCAAATAACATATCCTTTGGATTATTTGGATTGGCCGAATAGGCCTAAGTCCCTAACCCTGTTGTTGGCCGAATATAGGGTCAACGGATCTAGCATCGTAGATCGGATCTTCGGGATCTAGGAATTTCACTAGTAACAGGTGTGTAAAAACT